>CM055894.1:19832131-20244631 GCA_029582155.1 Panopea generosa | reverse complement strand
ATAAGTTTAACTTTAAAATGTCCGTTGTTAATCAAAAGGGTCGTCTGCATGAACTAATATGGTCTGCATGAACTAATAAGGTCTGCATTAACTGATATGGTCTGCATGAACTAATATGGTCTGCATAAACTGATATGGTCTGCATGAACTAATATGGTCTGCATTAACTTATATGGTCTGCATTAACCTATATGATTTGCATAAACTGATATGGTCTGCATGAACTAATATGGTCTGCATAAACTGATATGGTATTCATGAACTAATATGATCTGCATTAACTTATATGGTCTGCATTAACCTATATGATTTGCATAAACTGATATGGTCTGCATGAACTAATATGGTCTGCATTAACCTATATGATCTGCATGAACTAATATGGTCAGCATGAACTAATATGGTCTGCATTAACCTATATGATCTGCATGAACTAATATGGTCTGCATGAACTAATATGGTCTGCATTAACTTATATGGTCTGCATTAACATATATGATCTGCATAAACTGATATGGTCTGCATGAACTAATATGGTTTGCATGAATTTATGAACTTATATTGTCTGCATGAAGTAATATGGTCTACATAAACGTATATAGTCTACATAAACATCGCAAAAGTGTTCAAACGCTCGGATTGATACTCATGAATAAAAAGTTCGTAGTAACGTTCGAAGTTTTGTTCCCCGTATGATTAATACCATTACAGCGTCATTGTTTTTTTCTTAGTTTTCCTCAATTAAAAAGACCATCAAATTTACATAAAGGGAACAAAAGATTAAATATGCGAATAGCTAGAGCATTCACCGAACAACGTCAAGGAAAAATCGGTGTAACGTTGACATTTATTGCAAAGTGTCAATAAATATCCGGTAGTTTGAAACAGACGGTATCGACATATATACATATATTTGTATGCTAGTGACATTCGGCCAGCTACAGGTGAAGTTAATAAAGAGAATTAAGGTTTCTTGATTGACATTTATGTCTAGCTTTCTCAACGTCAACGCCCGACAAGTTACGGACATGAACAAACTTCTGATGATTAGAAACCTTCAGATAGCAATAACTAGGTTGGCGCAAAAATTGTCAAAAAAACAACAACATTTGCCTTAATATGTATAATATAATCCATGGTTTCATAAAAAGGGTAATATAAAAAACGAGAGGTCTAGAATATGAGAACTGTTGGGTTTTTCACCTATTTCACACCGAGTTATATAGTCACTTCTTGAAGCGATACCAATCGGTCTTGTAGAATCTAACGAATGTTTCGTTACAATCGTGCATACTCTGCCAATTCCGATATCCTTCGGCATAAGAAAGAAGTATCAATGGCTGGTATTTATCTATAAGTTGAATTAGAATAATCGGCGAGGTGTTCCGATTGGATTCTGCTACTGACTGTTCTAAGGTTTCTTCCCCTATTGTCACTTCTTGGCTGTGTTTAAATGGTGATTAATATGATTATTTTATGAATTGATTGTATTAGTGTCATGAATAAGGTGATGGTGTCCTTTGAACGATACTTTACCTGCTAGGCGTCTTATTTCTAAAGATGTAACGCTACATTAATATAAAATATGTGCTTTAGGGTCTTCATAATATAAGTAACAACGACTTTTAAAATCGACGCTATTCAGAAATAAGAAACTACATGATAAACAGAACATTTATAGTTATGAAGCCAGGCACTACACAGAAATGTAAACAATACAATGTTTTTAGATTAATCTGGCAATATATGCATACGGTAGAAATGATAATTGGTGTTGCTGCCTTGGTTAGTGGTAACAGCGAGATAGACTATAAAACGGCCCCAGCTTTTCCCAATTGGGTCCGTCACCTAGCAACGATATTTGAGCACGTTGATTGGTCATTTACTTCGCCGAATGTTGAATGACGTCAGAGTTTGTTAAGCGTCACTGTACTATGAATTGTGGGACAGGAATACAACTCCTTGCTTTGTCACTAGCGTTTAACAGACCTAATTCGAGAGATATCTGGGACTGAGATAGTCTACCAGCCGGGAGCTTAAAGCCGTCTTCACATCGTTTAACTAGACTGGCCCGATGAGACTTTTACAAATACAGCACTGTCTGTATGCAAATGGTTTAAAATATTAATGCGGATGTATTCGATACAATTATAAAGAAAGTAATTGAGGAAAATTATGTTTCTTGATTTATTACTGTTATTTTATTATCATAATCTATATGTTGTATAATTGGTCTTATATAACTGAATAATTTTGAATTAAATTGAATTGAGTACGACAAGAGACCAAGCACAAATATTCAGTGCCTTCATCAGTTAAAAGCTGTATGAAGAGGCATCAATAACTAAGTTTAATTCTCTCGACGATCGTCCGTCCGTTTTAAGGTTCTAATTTGTTAAAACTCAGCCTAACAAACACGAATACGCGGTTAGCAAAAACGTTTAGTATCTTGCGTTAACGATAGCCTTGTTTTAAAGAAAGTTTGTTCCAGATATTTACCGCTAACCAAATCCACGACCTTTCTGTATCGCCTTAGAAAACTTACATGTTGAGAGATGCGTATGATGCTTGTCGGGTCCTTTTCGATTCAAAACCAAATTCAATCATTTTGATACATGTAGATATAATATCACACGTAAAATGTTATTTTCATAATCATTAATATAATTCCGTTAAATATCATTTTGGATCGAAAGGAAGTTTAGGGACATAATGAATCCAGCAACTATGAGTATTTTATGGGCGTGGTCCTAGCAACCATTAAACACACGCTTATGTGCATGTAGATACACTATTGCCAGATTCTTAATTAACGTGAATATTGGCATTATGATATGGTAATATCGAATATAAGTGTCCGTTTGGAAGCACAGAAAATAGCAGATTCTTTCTCATTTAAGCCAAAAATAAACTTGTAAAGAAACGTCTTAGAATGAAATACTGGAGTTAAAACCATTTTCCCGTCTAGTCATGCTTCTTTTAAAAAAAAAATACTGACCAAATGTCGCTTGTTAAAGAATTATTTTCCCTTTGTTATATAAGTTAAATATTTATTGCTTAACGTTTTAATGAATTTGAAAATTAATTAAGACTGTTATATTGTCACGTGTTCACTTTATATAAGTTCGTTTAAAATATCATTAAAGTCTTTGCTTAAAAGTACATCTATCTTTCATAAATGTGAAATTTCTGGATCTAATTATGTTGATTATATCAAAGAATGCACAGTAATTAGTATCATGGAAAGTGTAATGTTTCATAATTAAACCTAATTGGAAGTGTTGTTAACCGCATAACGGCAATAGTAATAAAGCAAAAACAGTAAATTAATGTTCAAATAAACGTACACTATCCACCAGGGTGATTGACAAGTAAAGCAATGTTCAAATAAACGTACATCATCCACCAGAGTGATTGACAAGTATAATATTGAAATAATGATCTTTGAAAGCTTTGTACACAATGAGGGCCTCATGGAGCATTGACTTGTTTTAATGAGTTATCTCGTTAAATTAAGACTTTATTATTATTATTTATTTTTGTTTTATTTTTATTATTATTTTATTTTTTTATTTTTTTTTATTATTATTATTATTTCATTATCATTATCATTATCAATTCTATTATTATAATTATTATTATTATTATAATTATTATTATTATTATTATTATTTCTTATTATTATGCATAAGGTACATTATTAGTACCAGACAATGTTAAGCAATTACTTCTGTAAATATAGCAGTGATACCATCATCATGATTTTGGGTAAAAGAAACATTTCATCATATACCAAGTATGCATGAGTGGACTATTGGTACTTCTTATTGACTGGCATAATAATGTTATAGCAAGGAATTATATAGAAAAGGAAAGGCAACTGATTGATATTTTGTGAACGGTCGCGTTTTCACGCAAAAATCTCGCAATATCTCGTTTTCAATTATCTTAACTTCCATTCATCTCAGGATCACACTGCAGAATGAAATTCTTATCAAGACAATACCATTTCCAGCAATGTGTATTTAAAATTGTTCAAGTACTTATGATTTTAAAATGTGTATAATGCAGCCAAAATAACAACAAACTACGAGAATGTTTACTTCAAACCTCAGTAACTTTAACTCAAGGTCATTTTGCGTGATTAAAACATTAAAAACATCTAAGATTACCTACAACTTACATTGTATGTACAAGAAATCAGTTGCCTGTGAATTATGAATGATTAAATTACCAAATAAGTAATTCTTCGTGTTCTATTTTATCAACATTTAGCTAGGAGATGCAAGTTTCCTATCCTTCCCTATAGAAGCCCTTGGTTATTGTAACAAATATTTACTTAAAAATAAAAATCGTCGTGATTCAGTTTATATAGCATATGTCAGGTGCCATTGCGAGGGAGCACAACATTGTCGATCCACAATCGTACGTAATTGCTGTAATATATGATAATATAAAGGCGAATCTAAAGGTAATGCCATGAAAAAACACGTCGGTATTTTAATGGAGTTAAATCATTAAAATCATTGGCCATTTGTTTCAAACCAAATCATTATAAATTGTCGCTTTAACATGTTGGATAGTTCGAACCGCAGAAATGATATATGGGTAGAGAGCCCGCCTCGCATGTGAAGGTCATGGGTAGACACCGTCGCGATATAACTGTAACATTGTTAAAAGCGACGCTTAACACCATGCAACAACAACAACAACAACAACAATAACAACAACACCATACATCTACAACAACGACTGTTTACTGAACATTACTCATGTAGAAAATAAATGGTAGTGTCCAAGCTGACCGAGTCGAATATACGATGAAATGAGTTGTGATTTTTGTGTCATATTTCAGCCAACACTTTAGCGGATTTTATAAATACAGAGTTAACATATGCTTACATATATCCGACACCGGGAGATGAATCGTTTTAGTGGTAAATAAAAAATATTTACTTTTTAAGATCGATTGATTTAACAAGTTTTATAGCAAAACTACTATTTTCAGTGATTGAGAAAAGGCAATGCAAATTAACTGTTGACAAACTAGAAAACATTTAGCATTGAATATGTCATTAAAATATATAATTGATATATTTTAAAAAAGCATTCAGTTGATTATATATTGGATGGAACAGCTAAACCGCCACTTTTGTATTTCCAATATTTTCGTCAAAATATTTAGTAGCGTTTTTAACATTTATATACGGCACTTACTGTCAAATATAATAATGTATACTTTGTGATTGTTGTCCTAAATACTCTTTCTTATTCATGTCCAAATTTCAAGGAAATTGCTTCGATACTTTTGAGAAAATACATAAAATGTCAGGTGGCGGGATAGATACATAAACTGCCAGGTGGCGGGATAGATACATAAACTGCCAGGTGGCGGGATAGATACATAAACTGCCAGATGGTGGGATAGAAACATAAACTGCCAGGTGGTGGGATAGATACATAAACTGTCAGGTGGTGGGATAGATACATAAACTGTCAGGTGGCGTGATAGATACATAAACTGTCAGGTGGTGGGATAGATACATAAACTGTCAGGTGGCGGGATAGATACATAAACTGTCAGGTGGCGGGATAGATACATAAACTGCCAGGTGGCGGGATAGATACATAAACTACCAGGTGGCGGGATAAATACATAAACTGTCAGGTGGCGGGATAGATACATAAACTGCCAGGTGGCGGGATAAATACATAAACTGTCAGGTGGCGGGATAAATACATAAACTGTCAGGTGGCGGGATAGATACATAAACTGCCAGGTGGCGGGATAAATACATAAACTGTCAGGTGGCGGGATAGATACATAAACTGCCAGGTGGCGGGATAGATACATAAACTGTCAGGTGGCGGGATAGATACATAAACAGCCAGGTGGCGGGATAAATACATAAACTGCCAGGTGGCGGGATAGATACATAAAATGCCAGGTGGCGGGATAGATACATAAACTACCAGGTGGCGGGATAGATACACAAAATGCCAGGTGGCGGGATAGATACATAAAATGTCAGGTGGCATAAACTGTCAGGTGGCGGGATAGATACATAAACTGTCAGGTGGCGGGATAGATACATAAAATGTCAGGTGGCGGGAAAGATACATAAATTATCAGGTGACGTGTTAGCTGTTCCGCTCAGTATATAAAATAAAGTATTTTTCATTTACCACTGTAAATAACCCTGCAAGTGCTATATAATTTCTATAGTTCCTTCCAAAAATATATTCACAAAATATCAAAAAGTTTTTGACTGAAACAATTTGTCGTAATAAAACATCAAATTATTGAGGGGAAATGTGAAAATCATTTCTGAATATGTGAAAATTCTGCCTTTGTGTTTATGCGTGTTGACACGTGAATTACAAGTTATGGTTCTAGTCTGTGTGTGTTCCATTGATGATGGTGAACACACATGCGAAGTTTCATTCACATTCAATGAGTGGTTGCATAGATATCTTAAACTTAAACACAAAAGTTTAACCTGAGTGTCTACAGACGACGACGCCGACGACGACGACGGGATCATGGCAATAGCTGTCCTTGGCCTTCGTCCCGGCGAGCTAAACAATGTGAACATTTTCCTTCTTTAATAACAAAACACTCAGTTTTAAGTGTGTGTTTTTTTTGTTTTTACATCGAGGACAATACATCAGGTAAATGGACCAAATATATTTTCTAGAATAATGGAATATATTGTGCTTATGTTTGAATATGTTCGGACCGTTATTTTAATGATATTGCTAAGCAATCACTGATTTGTTGCACCTTTGCCTAATAAAGCAACTACACAGGTTAATTGATAATCCAAACATTTCGCGACCATTGCCTGTAAATCGTACCTGTAACTCCGTCCATTCCATAAATATAAGCCGCAGAGCAGGAGTTATATTTGGATATTTTTAGAAATTTCCTGCTTATTTCTCCATTGATTAAACAGCCAATTTGAATATAAAAAAATGTACTTGATTCTTTCAGGAGATATATTGAACAAAAGAAAGACGATTTTTAAAATTTTCTGTAACCATAATTTGATGAAGTGCCAATTTAAACATCAGACGCTAAACAGTTGATACATTGCGGTTCTATAGGCAAAAACACTGTAAATATATCATTAAGAATATCATATACAAATTAAAAGAGAATGTTTATTATCTAATGTAGATACTGAAATACTATTGATTGATTGATTGCATATTTAGCGTCATTTTTTGGCCATCGAGGGCTAACAGACGATCAGTTAACCTAACCATTGTTTCCTGGGATTAACCAGTACTCGAGCACACCCAATCTCCGCAAGTAACTGATAACTTTCCCACTTGAATCAGTGGCGAGAGATGAATGATAATGAGACACAATGTCGTTTATCAATCATCACGGAGACTGTTGACGGGCGGGGGATTCGAACTCACGACTTCTGGATTGATAGTCAGACGCGTAACCGACTGAGCTAATCGGGTCCGGCTGAAATACCAAAAACATCAATATTGATCAATTAATGATGTCAACAATTAGTTCCAGAGACCGTTTTATACAAATCCATTGGGTTTGTTATTAAGTAATGTTTAGTAAGTTTCGGATTACAAGATATGTCCATTGAAAAGCAATTGAAAAAACTACAATATGTGGACAGCAAACAGTAGAACGAGGTATCCAACCACACAGGTAGAAACTTGGAATATCTGACAGACAAGAGGTAGGCAAGTCCTACAAGAATAGAATACGGACGCCATTCAGTAACTCTAAATAGGTAGACTAAGAATATGCTATCGCATGAAAGATATGGAAGAAAAGTTTCCGGAAGACTTCACAACGCAATTATAATCTAGAAGACAAAAACCGTGTTAAGATGATAACGTGAGATACGAGAAAACATGTGATGGTGTAAAGAATATAATGCTCCCCAATCCATAATAAACAGCATTCTGGACACTACTTATTGTGATATGTTACAAACTGTTTTAATTAGTAGTAAAAACTAAACAGTGTGTTTACGTACACCCTATTGTATCTCTCTTGGTATATATTTTATACAAATGCCACCGTACCAACGAGTGTCGTTTTATTGAAAGCAAATTAATATTACATAACAATATTTAACAATTACATACATCAAAATAATACCTAAATTTGAAGATCATCTGTGCATGTACCTCATACAGCCGATGTGTTCATAAGTATTTACCCTAAACATCCCTGTGTAATATCAGATTATGACAATAATCTAGATTTGCCAGATATATTTATTGCTTTCATAAATTGAATAAACAATGTTTTATTTACATAAGATTTGAATTTTCAGTGACATTTTTATGCAAGCGAGATGTAAATGATGTTTTACCTTAGCAAATGGCCTTGCAGAAAGAGGTCAGTTTTATTAAAGCAGTGATAATAAGAGATGATGTAAAGTTGTTTGATTATTTTTATGTGTTTACAATGATGCAGAAACGTAAATTGTTGCCACCTATAAACGATTATTTATGACGCCTTTTTTTTCTTATCCCGTTTGATTTGTCTTTTTATTATGTCTTTGTTTATTTCAATATTTTATTATATTCAATGTTTTTCTTCTTGTTTATCTTTTCAGTGTTTTATCCCTGATGTTACATTGTATAGCATATGAATAAGCAAGAAAAGCATGTATCTAATACATGGGAATACGTTAATACGGAGACAAAAGGCAAAGAGCCATACTTAACCGTGTCTTATTTCAAAAATTTGCATAAAATAAGAAATTTACAAATAATTGTGGAACAAACTATACTCTACTCGTCCCCCGGCACCGACACTTATTTTAGATACTTGCTTATTTCCCTGCAATCAGTTTGTAGTATTATGTTTGTAGAGGGTTCTCCGTGACCGATGGTCTCAGGTTCGAGTCCCGCTCGCTCCAGAATCTTTATGTGAGATGAAAGTTTGCCAGTTACTTGCGGAAAGACGGCGATTTTACTCATGTTCATTCTGAGGTCTTTCTTCATCAATAAAACTGGATATGCCATTTTATAACCCGAAATGTGTTGAAAATGGCGTTAAGACTAATTAAAAAAACAATTGTTTGTGGAAAGGCAATAACTGTTTGGATACAAACTTGTTTCATTGTAATGCTAATTTAGATAAAACAGCTGTCAATAATTAAAACAATATATCGAAAAGAATCACTAGTTGCAAGAAATTAGTTTTATATCAACTTCATCTCGATCAAATAACTTTAATTTCGAGTTTTTCCTTTAGAAATTGAATACAGTGACGAATACAAGCAGATTTAAATAATGTTAAAGCAAATAATTTGTTGTCTCAAGAAGTAAACGATATAACGCTGTGACTATTTGTGATGGTTTTTTGTTTGGATCAAGATGCACTCGCAAGAATAAAGTAATATTGATATTGTTTTATTTTCAATCCAATCGTTTGATCATTTGTATATGTATGTATTATACCTCACAACCATATAGATTGTTCAAAATAGACGTTTCAAAAATCTTAAAGGACCCGAAATAGAAATAACATTTATAAAAATAATTTATATTAATGCAACATACAACAAACAAATAAAAACTCGTTTTATTTGATGATCATAAATATAGCTACATGTCAAAATAGGAAGCTATGTAGTACATAATTATTAATACACCGGAATTAACTTTAAAAAAAATAACAGTAAAGTTTATTTTAAAGTATGTTCTTCATATTTAATTCTATTCCGTACATGGTGTAAACATTAATAGTAATTATGACATTGATGAATGAATAACAACACCAACATATGAACGATACGATAGCTGATAAATTATTAACAAACTGAAAGAAACAAAGGACTCGGTTATTAAGTTATCTGTGGATTTAACACATACTACATTTTGTAAATAAAGTATTACACATTAAAACATTTTTGTTATTATGGTTATATTTATCATGTATATTAGGCCGCAATGCTTATCTGCCGAATCACATTTTTAGAAATGTTTATATGTTTTGTCACTACAAAGTAAGAAGAAATTCTCAGTGTATTGCCGGCACATTGTCAAAAATCTACCAGTCTGCAGCTACAGGCGTATCATACCATAAAGTTATAAAGGCGAAATCTTAAACATCTTTAAATATTATATAAAGGAAGATATTTGAAATCACAACAACGGAAATTCCGATATTTGGGATCTTTTCAGATGCACATTCACAATGTATGATATAAACATGGAGAATAGTATTTAAAAACAACCAGACATAAATGTATTCCATCTTGATTCTAATGTTATTTGTATATTGAAAGGGAAGGGCCGTAACTAATGTTGCTAAAACTTGTGGCTCAACACGTTTGCTTATTATGTGAATTATGCAATAAAATAAGTTTAAACCACATAAATGCAAAAACCAGACTACGGCGCGCACGCACAGTTACAATGCTAACCATAGACACAATATCAAGGCATCTACCAAGCCAATATATTTGGTGTCAACCATGGCTTATACACTATGGTTTTACATGCAATATATTTGGAGTGGACGGACAATTTACATACATGAACTGATAGGTTTATATGAGTAGGATCCAGTTAAGGATTCATGACTACTCACATGATATATAAAGGACAGATTTAGAAAAAACGTTGGATCATGAAGATACAATGAAATCTATTTTTTTCATAAAGGAAAATAATTGAAATCACAAAAACGGATTTTCCGATATTTAGTATCTTTTCAGATGCACATTCACAATATGATATATTTAAGGAGATAATTATTGAACAATGCTGTTTTAATTATATATATATATATATATATATATATATATATATATATATATATATATATATATATATATATATCTCTCATTAAAACAGCGTTGTTCAATAAGTATTTGAGTTATTGCTCTACCGCTATAACAATTATAGACACAAACCCTCTAAATGAATAACATTTTAATTAGTAAGTAGTATTATGGTACATGCTATTGGAAATATGTTAAATATAGTATACATTTACATGTATTCTGGCTTTTAAATTGATGTTCTATGTAAAATTAATAAAAGCTTCATAAAAGTAAAAGAAAGTCGATCTTTGATTACCCATATTGTATAAATGGGTTGAATTATTGATCTGCACATTGATCTATCTATTGGTTGTGTAAATACCGCTTGCCAATCCTTTAATATGCCATCGTGCCATATATATAACAACGTTTGAATACAGGAGATTGTTTGTCTTCAGTCGACAAACTGCACTTCAGTCTACAGCTGCCAACGTATCAGAAAGAGAATGGGAATACACCAATAATACACACCTTGGTGTTACACCAACAATACACACCTTGGTGTGACACAAAGGTTTGTCTTGTTGGTATTTTCCTAGAGGGCAGTATAAGTATAAAACATATACGCAGGATCTATCATATTTGTTTTGAAAGTTATATCATTGTACGTTTAATACATAATATCAACCTGAATGAGAAAGAATGAACAGGTCTAAGAAAAGTGATAGCAATGGAGCAAAAACGACAAAGACAAATTGAAATGGAATTTAGCTAAACACAGAACATGTATCCAAAATGTCGTGTTGAAGACCGTGCCATTACTGGTATACTGTTGCAGTATTTGCAAATGTTTCAAATGCTGGAAGAACTGATTGGACCCCGGAAGGTCATTGCTTTCTTTGTAAATATATGTCTGCGAGTGTACACCATTGTAAAGCTGGTCTGTTGCGTATATGCGGTTCCTTACCTTTATTGGTTTGTAACGAGTACCCTGTAGTATTCTATAAAAACAGGATATTCTGGTATTAACCATATAGTGACTGTTTAGAGGGTTTACAGTCCTTTTGCATCACATGTCATATCATGTATGGTTTATTTATGATTATGTCAACGGCTTATTGTTGGTTACGATTAGCGTAAAGAGAATAAGGAAGAAAACCGTGTTCTTTTAAAGTTCCTTTCCAAATCGTGCCAAACGTTTATAATAGACTTTTTAAATATAAAACAAAATCATCAAATCAGTATGCATGTATAACCAATAGGAATGATATGATAAGCAAAGGTTTAACTATGTCTATGAAAAATATAAATAAGAAATGATTTTAAATAAAGCACAAATCAAACATTAAGATCCTGTTCTCCTTGCTCGTGTTTCTTTTCTTGCCGATGAAGCGCCGTCATTACAAAGATAAGAGCCAATAAATGAGCATAGAAACTATTTTGTCCAGCACAAAATAAAAAAACGGAATGGGTATTAATATATGTAATTTGGATTTGTTTACTGTTTTTCCTAACACTATACATATATGTAAATTATTATAACGCTTAAGAATAAACTATGTTTACTTTCGGTGACAGCCAGTAGCATTATCTTGCAAATATTTCTATCACAGAAGGATGTTACATTTTGACATGTAAAGTTGTGTTGTACATTTGAACTTCTCCAATATTTACTTCCTCGCTATGTCCAACCACTGTAATATCATAACAACTGTGTACCTATTTGTATCTGTAACTGTTGTTATTTGTTGTTTTTGGTTTCACCCTGGCACTGGTATGCAAGGGTTATCATGCTATGGTCACCCACAATGAATTTGATAACGTGTTTAATGTCTGGTTACTTTTCATTCGTGTCCATTATATGGATGTTATGTATACCAGCTTTCTTCGTTCAAATGGGAGTGGAAGGACGTCTGGAACGTTTTATTTATGGTCATCATTATCGCCTTTAACCAACGAAAGCACTTCCGATTGTCAATGGGTGTGGTATATAATAAACAGTTATGTGCAGAGAAAACTTTCATGAAAAAGAGGGCACACATTTAAACCGCAGAATGGCGTTCACAATCAGTTCAGAACTAAATTAGAGATTCTTATTGACCGATCCGTAATTATGCCAGCTTAACTGAACGGTTTCCCGATGACCTTCTAATTGCGTTTTAACAAGAACATTAAAAGGGTATAATGTACGTATTTTGTTTCTGTTAATATCGCAAGGAAATGATTGAATATAATATTGTAGTGAATATTTCGCTGAAAAAACATATAATAATAATTGTGTATACTGGAAATACAAAGAAATGAAGATGGCTATGATTATGGTGATTCCGAAGTTAAAACAAGGAGGCAATGATCACAATTAGTTTTGTTTATACTAATTTATTTAAGCTCGATTGCGATGAAAGCTTAGAGCTTACATGAACCACTCTCGAGTCCGCTTCCTTGGTAGAACCAGTACTGAGTGTTGTTTTATGAGAAGCATCGGGTCGAGCGGGGGGTTGAACCCGCAATCTCTGGCCCGAGCGACCAACACTATATCCATTACACTACCGCCCGAGCCTAATTTACCAACCGGGTGCAACAATACAACGAAGTAGACACCAAAAAATTCATGTCATTCATTGAATTCATGGACACTTTATTAATTCAGAACGCATTCAATTCGACTGTGAAATAACGATTTTATCAATTTAAAAATATATTTCGTTTCTTGAAACAATTGGGCAAAATTTGCCTTTACTCCCTCACCTAATGTATAAAAGACTGACTGCTGATAACAAAAATATAACTAACCAGTAGTTTTATGTTTCATGTTTTTAGTTGATGCATATTTTAGCTCGATTGATAGGTAAGCTCGGAGCTATGTAAATCGCTCTCGAGTCTGTTTCTGGATAGAGCCAGTACCGAGTGTTGTTTTGAAAGGTCACCGGTTCAAGTCCGAGATCGAACCCTCGACTTCTGCCGTGAGCGACCAATACAATACTGAACCGAGCCGCTGAAGCAGTTGCCATCAATTTACAAATAATTATTATTGGGTTTAACGCTATTTTCAACACATTTCATGTTATGTATGGCATATCCACACACACACACACACACACACACACACACACACACACACACATAGTTATAACGTATCATGATATAAACAATTATATAATACAGTATCAAAACAAACATATATAAACAACATATGTCATTCAAAAAAATTACAAGAAACAGTCAAAGTCAAACAGTTATTTCCTATCAAGCAGTTTTACGATAGTATCATAAAAGGCATCGCTTTGTATCAAATATGTACAACTGATATGGATCCAATACTGTTATATTATATATATGATACTTTTGTTTCCAAAAAAATATGAATGATTTGATAATTCAAGAACACTGTTCGGTAAAATAATGTTTAGTTATTTTAAACATATTTTAACCTCGATTGTAAAACAAGTTCATACAATTTAGACAAGTTCTGCTTGAAGTCTTTCTAAGTATAACCAGTACTTAGCATATGCGGAAGTATCTTGCTCAAGGACACAACACAGGTCCTTGGTCCGATGCTCTACCACTGGGCCACACGCTCCAAACGATTAATTCAGACTGAGAACAACATAATTTATGTATATGTAGAAACTCTTAAAAAATGCTGCACAAGGGAAATGAAGAGTCGGACTGTTGGAGTGGCAATTATAACGTTTGTATTTGTTTGAAAATTCAAAACGTCCGAAGATTAGACGGTACACATGGGAGCAAATCAGTGCATACGTATATTTGAGATCGTATGGTTATAACAACGGCGTAAGTAAGCAATTAGATATGTTGGTGCAAGAGTAAGCGTTACGACTTTATTACCAAAAAATCATGATATTAACAATTGGACGGCGTGTGCAGACGTTCCATGTGTATGAAACAATGACCTAATCTAGATATATGTAAGATTATACAAATTTATTTTTATTCAAATACGATGAAAGCTCAAACATTATATGAACCGCTCTGAAGTCCGCTTCCTGGGTAGAACCAGTATCGAGTGTTGTTTTAGAGGGATCGGACTTGAGATCGAACCTGCAACCTCTAGTGTGAGCGGCTAATGCTCTTTCCACTACACTTTCGTGTTCGTGTTTCATTTCTTAAGAAATAGAAAATATTAGATATTATTACTGAACAGTTGCGACGACAACAAAAACTCCTGACAATCTATTTGGCCATAATTCAAAACCTGGCGAGTTCAAAAGTCGGAGCTATTAAGGTTAGTACGCTATTTTGATCAAGGTCCCAAAATTAATGTTAAATTAATGTTCTAAAGTGCGCACAAGATAACACTAAACGGACCACGGAACGACGCCGGATTTTGTTGTACACAGTTTTCCTTCAGCGTTTACCACAGGCGAGTTAAAATTGCCAGTAAACGAAAGCCTACACATGTGCCATTTCAAACGCAGAGACTCGAAACTAGTACTCTACCAGCGTTCTTATTAAAACAGTGAAACATATAAAAAAAAAAGCATGGAAAAACATAAATCGTTAGTGGCAATTTCGGGGAAAATATACATATATATAGTTTACTAACGTCTCATCATATGAACAATTATAAAATACAGTATTAAAAGAAAAAACATATTAACAACATATGTCATTCTAAAACGAAATAAAAAGAGACGGTCAAACGATTCAAACTGTTATTTCCTATCAAGCCAGTTCACGATAGTATCCTAAAAGGCAAAGCTCTGTATCAAATGTGATAAAAACTGATTTATATACGTCAACAAAATCGTATGATTGTCTTGTATTTCAAGGTCATTTTTCTGTAAAATAGTGTTCAATTGTTTTAAACTTATTTTTACATCGATTGTGAAACACATTCCAACAACTTATAATATACAATATATATATATATATGTATATAATACAACAAGATAATATTTAACGGACCACGGAACGACGCCGGATTTTGTTGTGCACAGTTTTCCTTCAGTGTTTATCACAGGCGAGTTAAAACTGCCAGTAAACGACAGCCCACACAAGCGCAATTTCAGAAACCAATGCTCTGCCCACGTTCTAATCAAAACAGTGACCCTGAAGCGGTCGGAATATCACGATATGTTACAATCACTAGAAAAAGTATAGCTTGAAGCCGCCAGGATCGTAACTGGAATAACTAAACCCGTCTCATTAGCACCGTTATACTGAAAAACAGGATATGGGGCTTGGGAATGTGTGTGTGTGTGGGGGGGAGGGAGGGGGGGGGGCTCTTTAAGAATGTAGGGAACTCAAACTCAAACTTACATTTTTTTATTTTAAATGCAGAACCTTTCCTCTCTTTGCTTCACATCGTTTACACCATCAAACACAGGAGACATTGCCAGCTCCAAACTTGGTATTACAAATAACAGGTTATTATACTCATGACCCAATTATATACAAACGGCTTCTTCAATCAACCACAAAGAAATGGAATCTACATGCTCCAGAAATAAAATATCTAAAATCTCTAACTATATTTAAAACAAAATTAACAATAAAATAATAAAATAATATTACTATACTAGTAATAGACAATTACACACGTCTTCAGACACACTGCAGCAACCTCGAGCAACACCTATATTCAAAAATATAATAGACAACCCTTTACATGCATGCCGAGGTACTGAAGATACAAAACATTATGTTTTACAATGTCCATAGTTTCTTCATAGACACAAAACGATAGCCACCGTCCAACAATATCATAACGTATCGATTGATATAATGTTTGGTGGTCAATCTCTTCCAATGTTCATAAATGAACACATATCTAGATACGTACATGCA
This sequence comes from Panopea generosa, assembly GCA_029582155.1. NCBI lineage: Eukaryota > Metazoa > Mollusca > Bivalvia > Adapedonta > Hiatellidae > Panopea > Panopea generosa. Next base: position 20,228,057 of record CM055894.1, on the reverse strand, counting down.
TTTATTGCAAATACGAACATTTACTTACTATTATACAATGCGTTAGTTTCAGTTTGACAACATATATTGATATCGGTGAAAATATGCCTGCCTGCCTGCCTGCCTGCCTGCCTGCCTGTCTGTCTGTTATCACTGAATAGAGTAAAATACAACTTTGCCTATACAGTATAAGAGTATAAATGTATACAGGAATGCTTCTTAAACATGTTGTCACCATCTAACCATTATTTAGCATAGCATTATAATAGCACCTGACATAATTAGGAAACAGATACATATACGCTAGTATAAATTTCTTCTGAATCCGTTTCACTTGTTACTTAATGTGTATTTTGAATGTATGACTACCATTTTCGTATATTGTGAATAAAACTCTCGACCGCTGGTGTGAGTGGCCAACACGGCTCGAACTCTCGACCGCTGGGGTGAGTGACCAACATGGATTGAACTTTCGACCGCTGGTGTGAGTGGCCAACACGGCTCAAACTCTCGACCGCTGGGGTGAGTGACCAACATGGATTGAACTCTCGACCGCTGGTGTGAGTGACCAACACTGCTCAAACTCTCGACCCCTGGTGTGAGTGGCTGACATGGATCGAACTCTCGACTGATGGTGTGAATGGCCAACATGGATCGAACTCTCAACCGCTGATATGAGTGACCAACATGGATTGAACTCTGGACCGCTGGTGTGAGTGACCAACACAGATCGAACTCTCAACCGCTGGTGTGAGTGACCAACACGGATCGAACTCTGGACCTCTGGTGTGAGTGACCGACATCGATCAAACTCTGGATTGCTGATGTGAGTGGCCAACACGGATCGAACTCTTAACTGCTGATGTGAGTGGCCAACACGGATCAAACTCTGGACTGCTGATGTGAGTGGCAAACACGGTTCGAACTCTGGACTGCTGATGTGAGTGGCCAACACGGATCAAACTCTGGACTGCTGATGTGAGTGGCCAACACGGATCGAACTCTGGACTGCTGATGTGAGTGGCCAACACGGATCGAACTCTGGTCTGCTGATGTGAGTGGCCAACACGGATCAAACTCTGGTCTGCTGATGTGAGTGGTCAACACGGATCGAACTCTGGACTGCTGATGTGAGTGGCCAACACGGATCAAACTCTGGACTGCTGATGTGAGTGGCCAACAAAGATCGAACTCTGGACTGCTGATGTGAATGACCTATGACCAACACAGATCAAACTCTGGACTGCTGATGTGAGTGGCCAACACGGATCGAACTCTAGTCTGCTGATGTGAATGACCTACACAGATCGAACTCTGGACTGCTGATGTGAGCGGCCAACACAGATTGAACTCTGGACTGCTGATGTGAATGACCTACATGGATCGAGCTCTGGACTGCTGATGTGAGTGGCCAACACTCTACCACTGCACTACGGTCCCATTTATTGTATCAATACGTGTCAACATTACAATTTGTACCCATAAATGACCGAGTTGTACTGAATCAATTCATCATTTTATACAATGATGAATATATATTATCCACAATGAAGACATTGTAATGACGACCAGAAAAAATAGAACAATTAAGGGCAATAACGCATACATTAATATTCCATATAAGGTCAGTTCCGTAGCGTCCCAATGTTGAATGGTTGCATATAAAGTTTAGTTTTTAACTTATTTCTTTTACCTTGATTGTGAAACAATTTCTTCTAACTTAAGACAAATAACGCTAGATGTCTTCCTGGGTAGAACCAGTAAAAAGCGTATGTAGATGAACTCTTGACCAAGGACACCACACATAGCCGTGACCTATGGTTATAAATACACGTTGCAAATTTGATCAAGATTATGTTAACGGTCCAGGAGTGAACAAATGAAATTTAATTTAATCATGATCACGTGGTGATAGACGAAATACACTCGTGGGTATACACTTTTTAAAGAGCTATAACTCTAAAATAATTATTCAATATGGTTAAACTAAACAATACACTATTTCCTATTTGAAAATAATAAAATGACTTATTTGGAATGAATCACGAACTTGACAAAAATTGTGTGATCATTTATTATATCACACAAAAAAGAAGAAAATGATCAGAAGAAACTGAAGGCTCTGTTGTGAAGACAATACTGACGTGTGCTGTAACTTGCAATCCACGAACAATAACTCAGTAAGCACAACTATTTATATCTGGCCAAATGTGTCCAAGACAGTATTGTTATTTCATACAACTATTTACTTTCACGGACGGACAAAGCCGCTAACAGAAACAAGAAATCTGGTGAGCTTAAAAAAAAATAATACCGGAACTCATTTTTTGTTGTGACCACGCATTGTTAAAATAGAAAGTTATACCGGATACTCGTGTCAGAAAGTGATAACTCATAGTAAAAATAAAACTATTTGCAAGTTTCTTTTTCTATTTGTACATAATTATTTATTATACTGAAAGCACAATAAAACAAACAATACACGATGTATAAAATAAAGGGGGATAATGTGTGTTAAATCAATTGTGTAAAAATTTAACAGAGTTATTTCTCTTTATTTATATCAGACAGTAAATCAGATTTATAGGTCATAAAATGAAGTTATTGTATTTTTTAGTATTAAAAGGATCTCTTTATTGCAACAAAAGTTTATTGGATGTGGTTTTACGTTGTATTTTAGTTATTTAACTTCGGACAGTGTATCGTAATAACCATTCCTGTAATCTGCTTACTTGATAACCGGTTCTTATCCCATATATATAGAGATTGAATTCATGTCCAATCATAACCGAGTATGTGGATGGGCTTGGTTTCAAACTTACGAGCTCTGAATTGACAGTCAAGCGCATAATCAAATGAGCTGGCTGAGCCAAGCTAGTGCAACAGAAAGACATAGGTATTTATTACAGATGGTAAAACCGAAAAATACAATGTTTATGTATAGACAGAGATATATTGCAAACTTCCCAATATGTTTTTTTTAAAAGAACAGACAACATCTGTTGTGAAGTTTGAACTTAATTCAGCATTTGGATCATAATTCAGCTAAAAGCCTACCTGGGACGAAAACCGGCAGCGACAGCCATGAACAACAGACGATTGTAGTCAAGTAGCCTCTCTAGAACAACAGACGACGGCAACCATGTGAAGTTTGAGTATAACCGAGCTTGTAGCCTCTCTAGAACAACAGACGACAGCAACCATGTGAAGTTTGGACACACTTCAGTTGGTAGCCTCTCTAGAACAATAGACGACGGCAGCCATGTGAAGTTTGAGCCTTACCGAGCTGGTAGCCTCTCTAGAACAATAGACGACGACAGCCAAGTTAGGTTTGAGCATAACTGAGCTGGTAGCCTCTTTTGAACAACCGACGACACAAGCCATGTGAAGTTTGAGCATAACCAAGCAGGTAACTTCTCTAAAACAACAGACGACGACAGCCATGTGAAGTTTGAACAAACTTCAGTTTGTAGTTTCTCTAGGCCAACAGACGACAGCAGCCATGTGAAGTTTGAGCGTTACCGAGCAGGTAGCCGCTCTAGAACCACAGACGACTATAGAGTCATGTGAAGTTTGGACAAACTTCAGTTTGTAGTTTCTCTAGGCCAACAGACGACGGCAGCCATGTGAAGTTTGAGCGTTACCGAGCAGGTAACCTCTCTAGAACAACAGACGACGGCAGTCAAGTGAAGTTTGGACAAACTTCAGTTTGTAGTTTCTTTAGGTCAACAGATGACGGCAGTCATGTGAAGTTTGAGCGTTACCAAGCAGGTAGCCTCTCTAGAACAACAGATGACTGCAGTCATGTGAAGTTTGAGCATAACCGAGCAGGTAACCTCTCTAAAACAACAGACGACGACAGCAATGTGAAGTTTGAGCGTTACCGAGCAGGTAGCCTCTCTAGAACAACAGATGACGGCAGTCAAGTGAAGTTTGGACAAACTTCAGTTTGTAGTTTCCTAGGCCAACAGACGACGGCAGCCATGTGAAGTTTGAGCGTTACTGAGCAGGTAGCCTCTCTAAAACAATAGATGACTGCAGTCATGTGAAGTTTGGACAAACTTCAGTTTGTAGTTTCTCTAGGTCAACAGACGACAGTAGCCATGTGAAGTTTGAACAAACTTCAGTTTGTAGTTTCTCTAGGCCAACAGACGACGGCAGCCATGTGAAGTTTGAGCGTTACCGAGCAGGTAGCCTCTCTAGAACCACAGACGATTGCAGTCATGTGAAGTTTGGACAAACCTCAGTTTGTAGTTTCTCTAGGCCAACAGACGACGGCAGCCATGTGAAGTTTGAGCATTACCGAGCAGGTAGCCTCTCTAGAACAACAGACGACTGCAGCCATGTGAAGTTTGAGCGTTACCAAGCAGGTAGCCTCTCTAGAACAACAGACGACGGCAGTCAAGTGAGGTTTGGACAAACTTCAGTTTGTAGTTTATTAGGTCAACAGACGACGGCAGTCATGTGAAGTTTGAGCATAACCGAGCAGGTAACCTCTCTAAAACAACAGACGACGACATTCATGTGAAGTTTGAGCATAACAGAGCTGGTAGCCTCTCTAGAATAACAGAGGACGGTAACCATGTGAATTTTGAGGATAACTGAGCCGGTAGCGTCTCTAGAAAAACCGATGACAGCAGTCAGGTGAGGTTTGGACACACTTCAGTTTGTTATGTCTCTAGGCTAACATACGACAGCAGTTATGTGAAGTTTGAGCATAAGCGAGCTGGTATCCTCTCTTGGACAACAGACGACGACAGCAATGAGAAGTTTGGACAAACTTCAATTACAGTTTCTCTAGGCACACAGACGAAGGCAGCCATGTGAAGTTTGGACAAACTTAGTTTGTATTTTCTCTAGGACAACAAACGACGGCAGATATGTGAAGATTGGGCATAAATGAGCTGGTAGCCTCTCTAGGAAAACATACGACGGCAGCCATGTGAAGTTTGAGTATAACAGTGGAGGTAACCTAACTAGAACAACAGACGACGGCAGTCATGTGAAGTTTGGACAAGCTTCAGTTGGTAGTTTCTCTATGACAACAGACGACAGCGGCCACGTGCAGTTTAAGCATAACTGAGCTGGTAGCCTCTCTAGGACAACAAACAACAGCAGCCATGTGAAGTTTGGGCATAACCGAGCAGCTTGCCTCTCTAGAACAACAAACGACAGCAGCCATGTGAAGTTTGGACAAGCTTCAGTTGGTAGCTTCTCTATGACAACAGACGACAGCTGCCACGTGCAGTTTAAGCATAACTGAGCTGGAAGCCTCTCTAGGACAACAAACGACGGCAGCCATGTGAAGTTTGAGCATAACAGAGCAGCTTGCCTCTCTAGAACAACAAACGACGGCAGCCATGTGAAGTTTGAGCATAACCGAGCAGCTTGCCTCTCTAGAACAACAGACGACAGCAGCCATGTGAAGATTGGGCATAACTAAACTGGTAGCCTTTCTAGGAAAACAGACGATGGCAGACATGTGAAGTTTAAACAAACCTCAGTATGTAGTTTCTCTAGGACGACAGACGACGGCAGACATGTGAAGTTTGAGACTAACCAAGCTTGTATCCTCTCTAGAACAACAGACGACGGCAGCCATGTGAAGTTTGAGCACAGCCGAGCTGGTAGCCTCTCTAGGACAACATACGACGATAGCCATGTGAAGTTTGAGCATAACTGAGCTGGTAGCCTCTCCATAACAACAGACAATGGTAGACATGTGAAGTTTGGACATACCCGAGCTTGTAGCCTTTCTTGAACAACAGACGACAGCAGTCATGTGAAGTCTTGACAAGCTACAGTTGGAAGTTTCACTAGGAAAACAGACGACGACAGCCATGTGAAGTTCGGACATGCTTCAGTTTGTAGTTTCTCTAGGCCAACAGACGACGGCAGCCATGTGAAATAGAGCCTAACCGAGTTGGTAGCCTTTCTAGAACAACAGACGACGGCAGCCATGTGAAATTTGAGCATAAATGAGCAGGTAGCCTCTCCAGAATAACAGAAGACGGTAGCCATGTGAAGTTTGAACATAACCGAGCTGGTAGCCTAACAACAGACAACGGCAGTCATGTGAAGTTTGGACAAGCTTCAGTTTGTAGTTTCTTTAGGACAACAGACGACAGAGGCCATGTGGAGTTTGAGCATTACCGAACTGGTAGCCTCTCCAGAACAACATACGACGGCAGCCATGTGAAGTTTGAGCATAACCAAACTGGTAGCCTCTCAATAACAACAGACGACAAAAGTCATGTGAAGTTTGGACACATTTCAGTTTGTAGTTTCTCTAGGACAACAGACAACAGAGGACATGTGGTGTTTGAGCATTACTGAACTGGAAGCCTCTCCAGTACAACATACGACGATAGCCATGTGAAGTTTGGATAAACTTCAGTTAATAGTTTCTCTAGACAACATACAACAACAGCCATGTGAAGTTTGAGCATAACCGAGCTGGTAGCCTCTCTAGGACAACATATGATGGTAGCCATGTGAAGTTACAAAATGCTTCAGTTTGTGGCTTCTCTAGAATAACAGACGATGGCAGCCATGTGAAGTTTGGGCATAACTGAGCTAGTAGGTTCTCTAGGACAACAGACGACGGCAGACATGTGAATTGGGCATAATTGAGCTAGTAGCTTCTCTAGGACAACAGACGACGGCAGACATGTGAATTGGGCATAATTGAGCTAGTAGCTTCTCTAGGACAACAGACGACGGCAGCTAGTAGCTTCTCTAGGACAACAGACGACGGCAGACATGTGAATTGGGCATAATTGAGCTAGTAGCTTCTCTAGGACAACAGACGACGGCAGACATGTGAATTGGGCATAATTGAGCTAGTAGCTTCTCTAGGACAACAGACGACGGCAGCTAGTAGCTTCTCTAGGACAACAGACGATGGCAGCCGTGTGACATTTGGGCATAATTGAACTAGTAGCTTCTCCAGGACAACAGACGACGGCAGCCATGTGAAGTTTGGGCATAATAAAATTGAGCTAGTAGTTTCTCTTGGACAACAGACGACGGCAGCTGGTAGCTTCTCTAGGACAACAGACGACTGTCAACCAGACTTTTTTGCATTTTAAACAAACTCTACACCAGAATCAATTTCTTTTTCCATCTACAAACTGTGTCATAAGACACTTCACTCAACTTATAAAACTTTGTGATCTCTTCAAAAAAAAATCTTTTAGAGTACAACCAAGTTTACAACGAACTTTGATTCAAGTCCAAAATTCCCAATTATTTGCTACTCATTTCCCAACCATTTGTACACCAGTGGTCAACGACTGCCTATATTAAAATGACTACAACTCTGGAACCCGTGTTTCAGCAGATGCATGTAAATACTATTGTGTAGGTATTAAATAGCTTTTCGTGCGTATAAATATTGATGTAAAATTTCAAGTGAATTTATCCCAACTTATAAATACACACTAATACATTTCAAACTCCCCTTTTACATGTGAACCATTTTGAAAGCAATTAGAGAAACCGGCTTTTAAAATGAGGGAGATTGGATGCAAATGAAGGAATTTGAAGTTTGCCGGTTACCATGGCATAGGTCTGTTATATAAAAAAATACCTAAATTGTAGCATTCATATTTTTAGAAGAGATAGTTTGGAAGGTTTACTTATATCAGCTTATGTCAATAAATGAACCAAATCTAATTCTTTTGGAAAAATAACCATTAAAATCATTCCTGAAATGGACCGAAGCCCCTTTACTTGAACAACCTTGAAACCCCTACTCAGGGATCATACACACCAAATATGATTATATTAGGCTAATTGGTTCTTCAAAAGATTGTTAAAAAATAGTATGCTACACTGATAAGCCTGCATGGCAGGGCCAATTTTGACTAGAGGGTATTGCCTTGAACAAACTGTGGAGAATTACATTGGGTGATACTATATGCAAAATATCAAAGCGGGTGTTAGTGTTGTGGATAGTGTGGCCACTCGCGCCGGAGGTTGTAGCTTAATTCCCAGCTTGATCTGTCAGCCTTTCAAAAAATAACACTCAGTACTGGTTCTATCTAGGAAGTGGACTCGAGAGCAGTTCATAAGCTTTGTGTTTTCTTCGCAATCAAACTAAAATATCAAAGCAGCAGGTACTGCTTTTTGAATTTTTCAAATAAAAATTGATTAACCCCTGGTGTGGGGGTCAAATATTACCCCATGTCCAGGACTTAAACATACTTCAGAGAACTTATGTAAGGATGCTTCACAGACAGTGGTTTCAGAGAAGAAGATATTTAAAGAAATGTTGATGGATGGACAACAGACAAAAGATCAGAATATGTTCAAGAAAGCTAAACATAAAATAACAATGTTTGGAAAACTTTTGAATTTATCATCAGGTGTAAGCAGATGTAAAAGATTTTCAATATAGAAATAATGCAGTACTCTGTAAGAATCTCACTCCATACAACTTAGCTGCATTAGTCTATGCTTCTGAAACCAAAGAGGCACAAACACAGGATCTGTTTATATTTATCGCTCAAGTTCTACTTTTAGAACTAAATATCTAGCAGACAAAATTATATTTTGATGGTAGCAGTGGGCAGTATCAAGACTTTTTGCCAAGATATTTATTTATACTGGTATGGTCGTTATCTCAAAAAATCAACTTATTATCTCTCCAGGTCAACTTCCTTATAAGTGTCTGGCTATGATGTAATAGAACCATGCCATCATAATGCCTCAAAACTTTTAACTATATGGTATGTGTACATTGGTATGTTTGAATATTAAGCATCATTTTTAGAACAGATGACCAGTTAACGCGAGTAACCACTCTTTCCTGGAATCCTGGAAGGTTAACCAGTACCCGTGAGACTGTGGCTGGGCGGAAATTCACTCATGACCCATGGATTGATAGTTAGGCATGCTACTAACATTGGTATATGTATAGACATTAAAGGTAACAAGATGAAGACGAAGGAATAAATAACAGACACTGGGTGATTATTTATGCTTTCACATAACAGCGATTGGAAAGGTACATCTGCAAATATTTTGTTTAAATGAACTTTATATAAAAATAACATGTACTGTCAAACCTGTCTTAAGCAGCCAGGGAATGAGCAAAAGTGGCCTTTTAGGACAGGTTGTTGTTTAATACAGATTTTATTCTGAAAGCATAGAAATGGGAAATAGAAAATATGCTTGCTTAAGACAGGTGCCTGCTTGATAGAGGTGACCACTTACACAGGTTTGACTGTATATTATTTAGGATTTTAACGGAATTATTTCTATACATAGACATTGATATTAATTTATCATTTTAATGGGAAAAAGAAACAAATTCTAATACTCCATTCCTGAAACACATTTGGGTTAACCCGTTTTATATTGGGTTTAAAAATAACAATGAAATATTTTGTTTTATGTTTCTTTACCATTTGGCAATAAAAACATGTGACAATACCTTTAAAATATAAACAACATGTATCTCAGTAGAAAAAAAACTTATACATGTATAGAACACAAAATGTTTTTTGTCCAATTACGTGTACTGTGGCCGTTTTTCTTTTTTGTAACACTGAAAATTAATTATAGTATTGTTAATTCCACACTCAAGATTCCCCTTTAGTTTTTTTCATTAAATGTGCAGGGAACCAGCTAGGTCTTTCTTTATCTACTTCCACAAGATATCTGCCTTTATACTTCGGAATGTCTTCCACAGTTTCCCCTTTATATAAATAAGCAACTTCTGTTCTCGGATGGTCATAGTTATATTTATCATCACCCATGGCTTCTCGCATCACTTTGGTCTCTTTTCGAACTTTATCATAACAGTTTCCTGTAATCATAAGTTAATAAAACGCAAATTTCATACAAGCTACTTCACTGAGTTGATACAAATTTATTTTAGCTTAATTGCGAAGAAGCTTATACAAATATTATGAAAATTATCATAAACTTTCTTTTTCAACAACAACCTTTTTTCTTCCATCAGACTTTTGCAGGAAAACTGTATTTGGTTTCTTTCCTTTAAAGCTGGCCCAATTAGCTCAGTCGGTTAAGCGTCTGACTATCAATCCAGAGGTCATGAGTTTGAATCTCCGCCCGGCAACAGTCTCCGTGATGATTGATATACGACATTGTGTCTCGTTATCATCCGTCTCTCACCGCTGATTCAAGTGGGAAAGTTATCAGTTACTTGCGGAGATGGGGTTTGCTGTAGTACTGGTTAATCCCAGGAAACAGTGGTTAGGTTAACTGATTGTCTGTTAGCCCTCGATGGTATAAAAAGGACGCTAAATATTCAATCAATCAATCAATCAATCTTGTTTTTTTCATGGGAGTCCCTGATGGCCGAGTGATCAAGGTGTTGTCTGACTTACCAAGCACAGTAGCTCTGAGGTCATGGGTTCGACCTTAGCACAGTCCAAAAACTATGCGCAAAAGTTGCTTATTATTTCCTAGTTCTTTGCTCAAGGACAGTAGTTTAACTCGGATTCTTACCAAGATCTTCCTCAACCAATAAAACTGTATGTCATATACCCGGTACACTTTGTAATGCATTAAAATGGTGTTCCCATTCATTTCTTTATCAAATCATGTACGTATGCATATTTTAATAACATGACCCAGGGACAGTTCAAAGTGCTACAGTTAGACTTACCGCAAATAGTTTGTATTTCATGATGATGTCCACAATTAAGGCAAACTACAATGTTTTTCTTTGGTCTGGCATTTTTAAACAGAAATTCTGACATTTTTCTTATCTTCCTTCGTTCAAGTGACCGTCTGTTTCTTGGCACAGCATATAGAACTGGGTTGAATATATCTGCTAGAATAGACTGAGATGTGCTGGCACTGTGTGCTGGTGGTTGTGTCATTGCACCAGTATCATAACATAGGGCAGGAGCACCAAACATGCCTGAAATCATACATGAATTTAATGTCAGCATTTAAACAAGAGACATTATATAGATCTCATTTTTAAGAATATAAATTAAACTGTGACGCAATGAATAAAAATGATACAAACAAAAACTTCTTTTAGGGGTTATTTATTAAGAATTGATTTAATATTCTTTTTTAATAGTATTTTATAATGACAATTATAATTTTAATGGTCAACTTTTTCTTTTTAATTTCAATCACTAAAGTAATGGTGATCTGTTGAATGAAATTGAATCATACCGTCACAGGTTTGTGAGGGTCATGTCGATTAGCCTGATTAAATAAAGCGTGGATGGATGTCACAGAGACATGCAATATGTCGCACTTGTGGTGGACCACGAACCTTACAGATAAGTATATAAATGATATGCATGTTTATGACACAAGTAGAGTAACATAAGTATGTAGTACAAGAAAAAATACACAATATCTGAGGAGTGCTTTTGGTGACTTTACATGTTTAAAAACAAAATGTCTATATGAAAGACAATCAGGGTAGCTTTTAAAATTATAATATAAAAAAAATTCTGAATATTCTTCACTATTCAATGGTAGTTGTCAAGTAATTTTTAACAAATTGTAAAGACTTTTTAATAAAGACTTGCATATGATAAAACACTATTTTAATAAAGTCTCAGTACAATAAAGGCTGCCTTTTCTCTCTTGATATTTAGTTTCAAAAAGATACCAAGGGAAAAAAATGATGAATTTTTCAGTGCCCCAGATGAGCTAGGTATTTTGGCATTTCGCTCAAATAAATGCATGGAAAACAATTGTGTCTTTAATGCATACCTGTTACATAAATAATTTTCCTTTCACTAAAAACATTGCTTATACATGCATATCCAAACATACAAATTAATATTCATGAAATGCTTGTAAACATTTATGTGATGCAGTTTATATGGTGCAAATACTATGTTTTTTCATCATCTACATTGTATGTCGACACAGTCACACATGACTATTACGCAACAGGTGGTGCAATGTCAAAAAGAGATATTGAAAAGATAGACAGTAAGAAGAGGTTGGATAGTTAAAAGATAGAAAGTAGGAATAAAGTGTGTCTAGCTACATTTTTGCCTTTTCAACCCAGTCCTCTCCGGTTACGGTGGCCGCGGCCGGCACAGCAATGGGAATCACTAGAAACTACTTGTTGCTGGACCCCTACGAACTGGAATAAGAGTGTTGATAGCCCCTGCTTGAAGGATACCAAGTCAGGGGCATCTGCTACGCTGGCAGGTAGGCTGTTCCATACTGAAGTTGTTCATGGAAAGAATGAGTTTCTGTAGCATGATGTGGATGTATAGGGCTGGCGGAATTTCCTGGAGTGGGAGGATCTTGTATGTCCCTGGGCTGGGGTGACGTACTGGCTGACTGGTATGTCCACAAGGTCGTTGGGGATCTTGAACATTACTGTCAGCTGGGCTTTGGTCTGACGAGATTCTAGTGTCTCCAATTGCAGTTGGTCTAACATGGAGGAGACACTGCTTGTGTTGTGATATCTGTTGGTCACATGTCTGGCAGCTCTCTTCTGAACCATCTCTAGCTTTTGTGTCTGGTCCTTGGTGTATGGGTTCCAGACTGTGGAACAGTACTCCAGGTTTGATAGCATAAGTGTTTTATAGGTCGTACCCTTTACCTCTTCATGGCTAATACGTAGGTTGCGTCGAAGGAAGCCGAGTGTGCTGTTACTCTTCTTCACAGTCTTGTCAATATGGTAGTTCCACGAGAGGTTCTGTGACATGTGCACTCGGAGGTACTTCTTTACTGAATCTGTATCGAGTGTGTGGCCCTCCAAAGAGTACTCATATGTAATTGGGGTCCTCTTGCAATAGACACAAGGATACTGCACTTCTCTGGATGGAAGCTCATACTCCAGCATTTCTCCCAATCCGCTAGCTTGTTCAGGTCATCCTGTAGGGTTAGACAGTCCTGTTCAGAGTTGATTTCCCTGTATACCAGTTATCTGCAAATAGTCTTGATTTGCATGACACCTGTAGTGGTAGGTCGTTGATGAAGGAAAGAATAGGTCCAAAGACACTTCCCTTGGGGATACCGCTAATAATGGGTGCCGGCTCAGATGTTGCCCCATCAACTACTACGCGCTGTGTTTGACCTGTCAGGAAGGCTTCAATCCAGTTCAGGGTATGGCCCCTGATGCCATAATGGTGAAGCTTTGTGAGCAGGCGACTGTGCGGTACATGGTCAAATGCTTTACTGAAGTCTAGAACTGCAAGGTTGTGATAACGCTTTGGGTCCAGTGATTTGACAAGCTTGTCAGTCAGTGTAAGCAACTGAGTTAAATTTCACAGCTTCCTTGTCTTCTGAAGCCGTGCTGGCAGTCAGTGAGGATAGTGTGTCTGTCAAGGTGTTGCATTATGTTGCTGACAATGATGTGTTCCAACATCTTACATGGTAAGCAGGTGAGGGACACAGGTCTGTAGTTGCTTGCCTTGAACCTCTTCCTTTTTTCAAAAATTGCCGACAAGTTGGCTGTTTTACAAACATCCGGAATACTACCACTGGAAAGGCATTTCCTATAGATGATGCACAAATAAGGCGCACACTGCTCTGCCATCTTTCTAAGGATGCATGCAGGGATCACATCTGGTCCAGTTGCATTCTGAGGATAAAGTTTTTTAGTAAAGTAAGAATTCCTTCATTGTTGATATCAATATCTGGCATGGAAGGGGATGGTTCACCCTCAGGTGTTGGGATGCTGGATTTATCTTCCTTGGTGAAAACTGATTGAAATTGCCTGTTGAGGATGGTTGCTTTGTCGATAGCTTCATTATGAAGCTTGCCCTTATCCTTCAAAGGAGCAACCCCACAGTTATCCTTCCTCAACGACTTGATGTAGTTCCAGAAACGTTTTTGTTTCGGTGGTTGTTGGTCGGAGTCTGGATCGCCTTCTTCAATTAGGTTTTCAATGTTTTGCCAATAAGCTTGTCATTCTATTTTCTGAGTTTCGCTTCAGGCTGTTGGTATTGCCTCCTATCCTTCTGTTGGCCTGATGCCTTTTGTTTAGAAAACAGTTTATTTCTCTTTCGGTGGAGGGACATTACACTTTTAGTGATCCATGGTTAGTTGATCTTATTTCCAGAGATTAGCTTTGATGGATTGAACTTGCTGACCAGGGATTGGAGTTTCTTTTCGAAGGTTGTCCATGTGTCATTTACTGAGCTGCTGGCTGTTTCTTCAGTGAACTGTGGTAGATAGGTATTCAGCTCATCTCTGATGCCATCATAGTCAGCTTTTTTAAACTGGAGTACCTTTCTGGCTGGCTTCTTCACTCTCATAGGGCGAAGGCTCGACTCTATGAATACAGCCTCACGGTCGACTATGCCTGGGAGGACTTCGCAGTGGTTAATGAATGATTTGTTGTTAGTGAAGAAGAGTTCTAGTAGATCACTTGTATACTCTGTGATGCGTGTAGGTTTGTCCACAATCTGTTCAATGAAAGCATCTCTTGAAATATCTATGAGTTGCTGGCACTGCTTCATATGCTGAGCTTGAGGCTATGGACATTCGTTGACCCAGTCTATGTGAGCGAGATTGAAGTCGCTGCCTAACCAGAGATGTGCTACTCTTGGTATTCAAGAGAGAGAAAGAGAGAGATGTGGAGTAATTCAAAGTATTCTGGGTCTGTCTTTAATGGAGGCTTGTAATAAGAGCCAACGTACATGTCCTGGGTACCTTTCACCTTGATCTTACACCATACCACCTCGCAGTCTCTTTGTGACATCAGCTCAGCCGGCTCACTGCTTGAGTATGTGTTTGAAACTAGTACAAATACTCCTCCACCCTGGGATCCACCCTGTTGGTCGCATTGGTAAGGCTTGAAGTGTTGTGGGAAAAATTAAGAGGAGTTGACGCTGCTGTCTAACCAGGATTAAGTGCCGATAACAATGTCAGCTTGTGTTGATGCAATCATGTTTTCTAGTTGCGCCATCTTTCCTGGACTCTTTATGGACTGGCAATTAACATTGAGGACTCTGAGTGGTAAGTCATTCTGTTTCCCACTTTGGCCGTCTGCGGTGGAGCTTATGTGCCGTCGTTGTGGTGATGAAGTGGTGTTGAGGCTGCTGAAATCAGTTTGCATGATCGAAACATTACAAAGCATCTAAGGTCAATGATTCATTTATCAAAATAATTAACATTCGTTTGCTATTTTATCAGCAATTAATTAGGAGAAGATTCTAGTGTCCATGTCATTAGCCTTCATTAATGACCTCCCAGATATGATCAAGTTGTCGTCTTCCAAACTGTTTGCTGATGACAGCGCAGTCTTCAAGGTGATCGAGAATGACCATGACAGACAGCTCCTCCAGAAAGACCTCACAGCACTGGAAAAGTGGGAAGAGACATGGCAGATGAGCTTCAACCCCACTAAGTGCACTGTCATCAGGATCGCCCCTCGATGTCGGAAAATCATCGACACTACATACTGTCTCCATGGCCACACACTTGAGGTGGTGGATGCAAGTAAATACCTTGGAGTCACCATCACAGAAAGCCTCACCTGGGAGAAGCACATAAGCAACATCACGAGCAAGGCCAGTCGGACTCTGGGGTTCATTCGCAGAAACCTGAGGGAATGCACGCCACCTGTCAAGGAAGCTTCCTATAAAGCCATGGTCCGCCCCCAACTCGAGAATGCCGCCACCGTCTGGGACCCATACCAGCTAAACCACGTCAACACTATTGAACAGGTTCAGCGCCGAGCGGGCCGTTTTGTTTTCAACGACTATTCGACTAAGACCCCAGGATGTATCTCCAACATGCTTAAAGAACTGAACTGGGATCCCCTTGAACAGCGTTGAAAACACAGCCGGATCTCCATGATGTATAAGATCCACAACAATCTTGTAGACATCAACGCAGACAAGTTCCTCCAAAGCGGCGACGCGCGTACCAGAGGACAACATAGGCTTTTCCAGGAGCATATCAAAGACCAGATACTGTCGAACTCCTTTTCCCCAAGGACAGTGCGAGAATGGAATCTTCTTCCTGCCAGCACCGTATCTGCGCCTACCTTGGATGCCTTCAGGCTACTCCTGGTGGAGTAACCCGACACTTTCTTCATCAGACATGACTACTGTATATAGTTTTAAATTTTTAACATTTGAGACTTCTGTGCACCACCACCACGCCTAGTTTCGTTGAGCTACGTACGTTCTTTCAAGAACCCAGCTCAGTATATGGAAGAAGAAGAAGAAGAAGGGTTAAAAAATTAATTCTGCCGATCTAATAATTATGGCCTTTTACAAAGTATCAAACTATTTTTGTATCATTTCACATTCAATCAAACACTTTGATTATTTATGTACCTGGGTGCTGTTGATTCCGACCATATCGCGTGAGAATATTACTGAAATCTTGCAAAAATGCTTTGAACTTGATTAGAAATGTCATTTTAGCGGCCATGCTTATTTACCCGGTAATGTATGAGAAGCACTACATATGTGTGAATCAGTCATCCATAAGAAATACTATCAGCATGAGATTCAGCAGATTGAGAACTTAAATGGGTGTATTAAGGCAAAATGGACATATAAAATAGCTGTTTCGTATGTTTTTAAATAAATAATTAGATTCGTATATAAATGTTTTTAATATTGTGTCAAGATATATTTGATGTGTCAATTTAAAAATTACTTTACACATTTTAGTGACAGCTATCATAACATGCACATTGTTGCTCAACTTCCAATACAGTCTGTGCAATTCAGCTTATGACTAATGCGACATATTGCACGTCTTTAAAGAGACTTTTAAATATTTCTTATTTTGTGTCACCCAAAACAGTAAATCAGATATCCAAATAATAATAAAGCTGTCAATCCAAGACTTATTTAATCAGACGTCATATAAAACCTTCTTCACTGTTTGAATTTGTTTGCAACAATCTGTCTTCGGCTGTGGCTCTAGTATCATTTAATTGCTATAATAGCGGTGAGAGTAGAGGACGATCAACTAAAAAAATATCAAATCTTTCGACAACGTGCTTTGATATGCACTAAATGTGGCTCATATCTTCCGAACAGGCTCATAGTTCTTTTTACTGTAGTTTGGTAGTGATTTTAATAAATTTAGCCACTTCTAAACATGTCCTCTTCTGCTCATCTGTAAGCAAATGGGGAATCCAGCTGGCAGATATTTCCCTAACTTTCACAGCCAATGAACTGAGGATCATGAACCCCGCCACCATATGTTCAATCTGTTGCACAGTATATCTCGCATCTCTCAGGATTATTTCACTTACCCTGGACTCTACAGACTTTGGCCACTCTAATTTTACAGCATCATCAACACTTTCTACACCTGCTGATAACCACCTCACTCACCTAAAAACTGTAGACCAATTTATATCCAAGTTCATCATATATCTTCTTTGCAGACATTCCAAGTTTTGAGTGAACATTTACATAGACTCTAATTTCTTCACAATTAATTATGTACTTGTTTTTCAACCATATTTACAACAGTGGTCATCCAACCCCACCCCCACCGAGCTTTAAGCAATAAGCAAATACTGAGTGCACTGCTCAAAGCATGAACTGTTAAGAGCTTTTCTGAACCATCACTGACAATGCCCCCAATTTGTTGTAGTCTTTATAGACATTCCATTGGACAAAATAAAACTGAATCTGTACACATTGATTGTGATGCTAAAATTTTGGTTTCGCTGATGCATAATGAACAAAAATACATCAGAACAGTTTTATTATTTATTATAATGATGTCATGCAAAACAATATGATTTATAAATAAAACAAAGTTCTCATTTTCTCTATGTCGACGCCGGTATAGCTGAAAATCTATGAGCACTAAACAAGATCATGACACTAATGTGTTATATCATGACTATAAAGTTGCAGATTTCATGTTGGATATAAAAATGAATACCAGACTGATGGCTGAACAGTAAGTATCAAAATAATTACCAGACTGGTGACTGAATGGTAATTATCCAAAATGAATACCAGACTGGTGACTGAATGATAAATATCAGAATGAATACTAGACTGGTGACTGAATGGTAAACATCAAAATGAATACCAAACTTGCAACTGAATGGTAAACATCAAAATGAAAACCAGACTGGTGAATGAATGGTAAACATCATATTGAATACCAGACTCGTGACTTAATGATGAATATCAAAATAAATATCAGACTAGTGACTGAGTGATAAATATCAAAAGAAATCATATAGATTTAAAGAAGCATTTAATAGTCAACATGCTATTTCTAGCATTGAGTGATATCATTTATTAACTATTTTGTATTAAATTTATTAATTTTACATCGATTGTGAAACAAATTCTTACAATGAGACAAATCTCAGTCCAACTTTTTCTGGGAAGAACCAGTACTAATCACTAAGAACTAAGTGGATTAAGTGTCTTGCTCAAGAACACTGCACATACCTGTGGCCGAGAACCAAACCAATCAGCCAACAATCCTGGATTTGATACTCTATGACTGGACCAAGCATTCCAAGATAATGATTTTAATTGATATCCAAATTTAATGGCTCTGCTGTTGAATGACAAAGTATGTCACGTGACCAGATTGCAGGGCTCTTGCTCGCACTTTTGGGGATGGGGTCGGGGCCCTTGCTTTGGGAAAATTAGCATTATTTTTAAAGAAATTGGGAAAATTACATAACAAAGATTCCTTCAGTATATGTAAAACTACATGTGTTATGTATATTAAATGTATAAAAATTGTGATGTTCTTGTAAAAGACTGAATTAAAATCAAAATAATAAAAAATCTCAAACTTTCCCCAAAATATTTCTTTTGGTTTCTTTGCATTTTGACATTTAGGAATTTTGTTACTTTGAATTTGGAAAAAAAGATACTATTTCACTTTGGGAATGGGGCAGAATAATGGCCCCAAAAAAGCGGAAACAAGAGCCCTGGATTGGGACAAGTAAGCTGAAGAAGGATGCAATATATTTAGTACATTGTATCCTCGGCACTGCTAAACATGTTTACTCTGTGTATAAACACAAACGAAAAAGGAAACATAAATTGGACAACTTCGGTGCTGTCCCTTTCTTTCTCATTAAGTCACATGATTAAGTACAAACAAACAGAGGTGTTTACTCTGTTAGCAAATGTTTAAAGCTAACATGTCGTTCAGTTGACTTCTGTTATCAAATGTTTGCAAACAAATTAAACGTTGAAGCAAACTGAACGCAGCCCTAGTTATGTGTGGTCTTAGACTGTGTCAGTTACGGAGAGTTTTATTGTAAAATAAGTATTTTGGGTGACCTTTCATCTCGTAAATTTTTAATTGGTTTAAAGCAAGTGTTGCAAATCAAATGTCTTCAGGATACACAATATTTACCTGTGTTTATATTCATTATATATATAAATATATATATATATATGTATTTTTATGCATAACATCTGTCAGCCCTCGATGATGATAGATATTCAAACAAATTTCTTTATGTATGCGATACCAAAATTTATTGTATATTTTATTGTTCTTTTATGTATGTGACATTAATATTTATAAAAAAATAAGTTAACAGTAAAAAGGACGATTAATCAAGGCATTTCAACAAACTTCCATCCTTCTTGTATGCATAAATGACAAAATTTTCAAATGCCTGGGACAAAAAACGCAAGTCATACTGTATCTCCACAAACATATAAGTTATCTTTGGAAGGCATAACAAAATATTTAGCCAATTTAAAAAGTCTTCACACTCTGAAAGGTGCTAGAACATTGAAGAATATAATTCTCTGATTCCATTTCACAGATTGAATTTTACAAAACATTGAGTGCATCTCTGAGGCGGATTGGTATGATGGATGAAGGTTTATGGTAACACTGTATATCGTACTGTAGTCTCTATCTACCATTCACAACACTACGAGTCACAAACTACTTGGCAGGAATCTGTGGTAGTCCAAACTCATCTACAGGTACGGTACTCTGGAAAACAACAACACCAAACAGATATTAAATACCACTTTAAGTGGGGCAGTAGTGTATGAGTGTTGGCTGCTCATGCAAGAGTTGTAAGGTCCAATCCCCATCTTGACCCGATGTCTCTAAAAACAACAATAACAACACTCAGTACTGGCTCTACCCAGGAAGCTGACTCGAGAGTGGTTCATATTAACTATGAGCTATTTATGGCAATCAAGTTATAATAACTAATTACCATAACACGTAACTGTTCAACTTGTGTTAATTTTACCATCAAGCAACTTTGTTTAAACTTTAGTATTTTATTTGTACATACAATCTCGAAATGTTTCTCGGTGTGTATTAATTTAATTTCAGCAATATTTATTTTAACTATTTGTTAATTTCTATGGCTAATGATGTTCTTTACTTATTAAAGGAGAAGAGTGACACAAATTTATATTTTTTTTTCAAAATAAATGCAAGACAAAAGTCACATTACAGAATATCAACAGCATACTACATGTATGAAATAGTGAAAAATAAAATCATTGAAAAAAAACAATATATAAGCATTACTCCTTGTTTTAAACTTATTTATTTTACAACTACATGTATTGTGAAACAGTTCTTTCAACAGAGTTGGGTGTACTCAAGTACTGGTAACCTTCCAGGATCCCAGGAAAGATTGGTTAGGTTAACTGATCATCTGTTAGCCCTCAATGGCATAAAAATTACACCAAATATTCAAACAAATAATGACTAATCTCACTCACACTAACACTGTCTGCCCCTGGGTCACTGGTTGGCACAGAGGGTGTAGAAACAGCATCGTCCAAGTAGGATGTGTCTTCGTCCATTCCAATCTCATCGCCCAACGCATCAAGCTCCGCTTCCAAATCATCATCGTCAATCTCAGGCATGCCGTAACTCCGCCCCATAATTTCCTGCACCTCATTTGATTGTTCTGTTAAGTCTTCAAGTTCATCTTGCAAATTCTGAAAACATTCACAACAAATATACAACAAATATTATAACTATTATAAGAAACAAACACAAATATCACTATAATACAGTAATAATTAGTGCAACTTACGTGCAATCTTAAGCCATTCCTACATGCTGTATGTAACATTTAGTGAGAAGTGCAGATTTTTTTAAGTGATGTTTCTGTATAAAAATTTTTGTATAATATTTAATCCAATGAAGCCCTGCCCAGTTAGCTCAGTCACTAGCGCATCTTACTATCGATCCCGGGGTGAAGAATTGGAATCCACCTCCAGGCCACAGTCTTTGTGATGATTGATATACAACATTTCTTTTCATTGTCATTTGTCAAACTATCTAAACAAACCGATGAAGGACCAATTTCTGAAACCGGAGTTTTGAAAATTTTGTACAACACTTTTAAGCTAATGCTTTGCACAAAACATATAAGTTCTGAGCATTTGTGTTTTTGTAGAGGAAATTTCAATGCATACCACCTTATAAAATACTTGAACCTCCGAGTGGGACCATTGATGACTAAGTTTCAGGATCACTCATTGCTTGTGTAGTTTATTGTACAAAACAATAAGCTGTTTTCTCGCAGTGATCCTATGCATAAATGAAAGTCCCTTTACTGGACCTCAATGGGCTCTAGCCCCTTTATTTAAACAAATTTAAAACTCATAGTGACCATTTATACAAAATATGAACAAATTTGGCCGGTTGGTTCATGAGAGGAAGATTTATGAATAAGAAGTCCCCAGAGTAAGGCCAATTTTGACCTCCAGGATCATGGCTAGAACAGACCTGAGAGAAAATGATTAGGACATAGGACATTTTATTGACTTGTGAAAAATTCTAATGCAAATCAATTTCAATGTCTGTACTGTACCATATCATACTGTACAATACTGTATTGTACCATACTGTACAATATTGTAACATACTGTACAATACTGTACCATACTTAATGTACCATTCTGAACTGTACCATTCTTTAATACTGTACCATTATGTACTTTACCATATTGTACCATTCTGTACTGTACCATATTGTACCCTATAGTACTTTACCATATTATACTGTACCATATTGGTCCCTACTGTATTGTACCATATTGTACCATTCTGTACTGTGCCCTTCTGTACTGTACCATATTGTACCCTACTGTACTTTACCATATTATACTGTACCATATTGTTCCCTACTGTATTGTACCATTCTGTGCTGTACCATACTGTACTGTACCATAGTATACCATACTGTACTGTACTGTGCCATACTGTACTGTACCATACTGTACTGTACCATATTATACCATACTGTACTATACTGTACCATTATGTACTGTACCATATTATACCATTCTGTACTGTACAATACTGTATTGCACCATACTGTACTGTACCATAATGTACTGTACCAAACTGTACTGTACCATTCTGTATCATTCTGTACTGTACCATATTGTACCATACTGTACTGCTCCATATTGTACCCTACTGCACTGTTCCATATTGTACCATTCTGTACTGTACCATATTGTACCATACAGTACTGTTCCATATTGTACCCTACTGTACTGTTCCATATTGTACTCTACTGTACTGTACCATATTGTACCATTCTGTACTGTACCATAATGTACCCTACTGTACTGTTCCATATTGTACCCTACTGTACTGTACCATATTGTACCCTACTGTACCATACCATACTGTACCCTACTGTACTGTACTGTACCATTCTGTAATGTACCATATTGTACCCCAATGTATTGTACTATACTGTATCCTACTGTATTGTACAATACTGCACTGTACCATATGGTACTGTTCCCTACTGTACTGTTCCCTACTGTGCTGTACCATAAACCATACTGTACTATACCATATTGTATTCTATGTACTGTACCCTACTGTTCTGTACCATACTGTACTGTACCATATTGTACCCTACTGTACTGTACCATATTGTACCCCACTGTATTGTACCATTCTGTATTTTACCAAACTGTACTGTACCATATTGTACTGTACTGTACTATTCCCTACTGTACTGTACTATTCCCTACTGTACTGTACCCCACTGTACTGTACCCTTCTGTACTATACCATACTGTATTGTATCCCACTGTACTGTACCCTACTGTACTCTACTGCACTGCACCCTACTGTACTGTACCCTACTGTACTGTACCATACTGTACTGTATCATACTGTACTGTATCATACTGTATCTTACTGTACTGTACCATACTGTACCCTACTGTACAGTACCATACTGTACCCTACTGTACTGTACACAAGGCAATCACAAAAGCCCACCTGTGAGTCTTCAGCTAAAGTAAACAAAATATTTTTTTATTCACCACTGAAAAAAAACACAATTACCTGAAATGTAAGTCAGATACTGTAATACATCAATATCTTTTTAAAAAAGTCATGGTTGTAAAAGTCTAAATGCCCTTAGATGCAGTTAGTATTCAGATTAGCATTAAATATCTCTTTCTAGTAATACAAATGTGTTAATAATCCTATTGGAAATTCTAACCTCAATGTCATCAATGTTCACATTCTTGTAGGCCTTCTTGAATTGCTTCACACCAACCTTCATAGCATCCACCTGAAACACAAATGTTTATAAAAAATACATGTATGTACAATACACCAGCATTCATGTACAAAAAAATACTAATTAAAATTGTCTTTAAACCACTCACAGTTTTGTCTCTTTCTAAAGTACAGTTATGCCACTTTCTAAAGTACAGTTTTGTCCTTTTCTAAAGCACAGTTTTGCCCCTTTCCAAAGTACAGTTATGCCTCTGGCCAAAGCAGTAATGTCCCTTTCCAAAGCAGTTTTTCCCTTCCCAAAGCAGAGTTAGGTCCTTTTCTAAAGCACAGTTATGCCTCTTTCTAAAGAACAGTTATGCCACTGGCCAAAGCACAGTTTTGCCCCTTTCTAAAGCACAGTTTTGCCCCTTTCCAAAGCACAGTAAGGTCCCTTTCTAAAGCACAATTATGCCCTTTCTGAAGCACATTTACACCAGTTCCAAAGCACAGTTTAGCCCCTTTCCAAAGCACAATTAGGTCCCTTTTCTAAAGCACAGTTATGCCCCTTTCTGAAGCACATTTATACAATTTCCAAAGCACAGCTTTGCCCCTATCCAAAGCACAGTTATGCCCTTTCCTAAAGCACAGTTATGCCCCTTTCTGAAGCAAATTTATATCATTTCCAAAGCACAGTAATGCCCCTGTCCAAACCACAGGTATAATGCCCTTTTCTAAAGCACAGTAATGCCCCTTTCCAATGTATTAATATGTCCTTTTCTAAAGCACAGTTAAGCCTCTTTTCAAGAGAAACAAAATAAAGTGTATTTATACATACTGTGTTAAATCAATATCATATTTACACCATGTAGATATTATTTTGGAAAATTTATAGCATTAATTTGACAAAAGTGCCATGTGTCTTACCACATGGGGCCCAGCATGCTCAGTCAGTAGTGCATCTGACTATAACTCCAGTGTGCGTGAGTAACTCCAGTGTGCGTGAGTTTGAATCTTCACCCAGCCACATTCTCTGTGATGACTAGTATTAATATGTGACATTGCATTTCATTGTCATTAGTTTCCCACCACTGATTTAAGTTCAGCTACTTATGGAGATGTGTGTGCTTGTACTGGTTAACCTTCGAGGATCCCAGGAAAGAGTGATTAGGTTAAGAGATTGTCCGTTAGCCCTTGTTGATATGAATATTAAACTTAATATTGGAACAAACAAACTTACCACCAAGATTCTATAATCAGTATTATACAACCAATATATCATGAGCTTCATAATACTCACAGTGGATTTTGTATCTTTAATTTGTTCTATGGCAAAACTTTGTTGTTCAATGTTAAAGGACTGATTAGATAAATTTTCTCTCTGCTGCTCATACCTGCAAATTACAAGACAGTTTATTATATGACTGTTCAAGCCTTTCGAGTGTGTGCAATAACGTTGGGAATAAGTGTTGTGTTATTTGACATTAACTTGCCAAAAAGTGTAGTGTGCTTTGACATAAAGTTGAAAGTAAGTGAAGTGTTCTTTGACATAAGGTTGACAGTAAGTGAAGTGTTCTTTGACATAAAGTTGACAAGAAGTGTGGTGTTCTTTGACATTAAGTTGACAAGAAGTGTGGTGTTCTTTGACATAAGGTTGACAAGAAGTGTGGTGTTCTTTGACATAAAGTTGACAAGAAGTGTGGTGTTCTTTGACATAAAGTTGACAAGAAGTGTGGTGTTCTTTGACATAAAGTTGACAGTAAGTAAAGTGTTCTTTGACATAAAGTTGACAATAAGTGTGGTGTTATTTGACATAAAGTTGACAAGAAGTGTGGTGTTCTTTGACATAAAGTTGACAAGAAGTGTGGTGTTCTTTGACATAAAGTTGACAGTAAGTAAAGTGTTCTTTGACATAAAGTTGACAATAAGTGTGGTGTTATTTGACATAAAGTTGACAGTAAGTGAAGTGTTCTTTGACATAACAGTTGCCAAAAAGTGTAGTGTTCTTTGACATAAAGTTGACACGAAGTGTGGTTTTCTTTGATAACAATGTGGTGCTCTCTGATAAATTGACAATAAGTACAATATTCAATTAAGAATGCGCAAGTATTGAGGTGGCAATTCTAGTCGGAGGAGCTCATAATTTGTCATTGGCACCATATACTGTTAATTTTTGTATTATCAATAAAATATTTTTAATTATAGAAACAACTGATATAAAATTTTATTAAAACTAAATGTTTTGCAATTTGCTGTCTTGATCACAGCCAAAGTGATCATACACAACAGGGACTACTTTTTCTTCATCAAATTTCTCTTTATAATGTATTGAAAATATATTTATACAACAAAACAAACAATAACAATTTATAGTGGACATTGTATCATGTCATTATGAAAAAGGGTACAACCAATCAAATTAGGAAGGCGTACAAATATTTATCAAAGCCCAGCAACATCAGTATCTTAAACATTTTGATTTGTTTTAGAGGTTTCCTAGACCAGATATACTGCGAAAGGGCAGTTTAACTCCATTTGAATAAATGAATTTCAAAATTATTGTGAGGGATGGATCATTGTATGTCAAAATATCATAAACACTATGGCTCCATGGATAACTTACATTTTCTTTTGTTTTAACACTCGCATTGCTTTCTGTTTCACCATATTCTACAAGAAAGTTGAGTATATGATTATTTACATGCACTGAAATTATTTTGTACAAAAGTTGTAAACATAGAGATAAAAGATATATATCAATCATCAAGGACAAGTTAATATGCTAATAACCAATAGTATTTGAGTTATTATTTGCCGAATTCAAGTATTTATTATATATTTTGAGACATGCGGAAAGTTGCTGGTTCAATCCCTGGCCAGGTCATACCATAGAGTTGAAAAAAGTACTAGAAGCTTTCTCACTTGGCAACTTACTGAATCAAGATAGCCAGAAGTATTATTTTTTAACATTTCAACAGAAAATCAGCCAATGTATATTTGTTAGCCAAAAATAATACATCTGTAGCATTAGTTTGGAACTATGGGTATCTAAAATATATTTTAAACACATATTAGATTTTTCAAAACAAGGTATTTAAAAAGTTTGATTCTTTTTTTTTAACACTGGAAAACCAAAAAAACATATGCAATCCACTGATAAATTAGTGTTACAATGTGGAATAAATTGACTCAATGGCATTTTAACTGAATGAACAAACCTTATTTTTATTCTGTTCCAAACATCTTGGAGAGGGGCCTTTAAAGGAATTAAAATGGATTTTTCAAAAGTTTTAGGATTGGCTAAAACATTTGTTTCAGAATATATCATGCCTTTATATACTTGCTGACCCCGTATTGCCAAAAGGATATCTATTTATCTACATGCCAAAATAATACAATGAAAAGGGCTTTCCTAACTTGGGCTAAACTAAAATAGATTTCCCGCTTAAAATTGCAACATATTTAGTGACGTATTAAATGAGTCATGTGATTTCATTTTGATCAGTTATACAGGTTTACACATAGTATAAATGTTTCATCTTGGAAAGAGTCCAAATAACGATGTGAAGATCATCAAGCAGTATTTAAGTGCTATCTATTTTTAGAATAGGGACTTCATTTTAAGTTTACCATTTCAATTTGATTATCAATTTTGTCATGTTTTGGTCGATTTGACGTACCAAACTGTTCGGATTTAATTTATTGATGGTAAAGAGATGCTTTTAATCCATTTTGATAAATATTTTATTTTTTTAAGACATTTATGTAGCGATTTGTCCAGATATACTCCCTTTAATAGGAATGTTTGGTATATAAAACAACTGTATACATACCTTTGATGGGCCATTTCTCATTTTGGCCATCTGGTCTTTATATTTTTTTAATTCCCCGTCCAGCCGAGCTATCTTCTTATCAATGGACTCCCCTCGTGAATCGATCTGTATAAAACAATTCAATCAATATGAAATATTTTAATATAAATTTGTTGAATTAATTATCAATCTGTTCCTTTATTTGTACAACCATAAGTTATTTAAGCTTGATTGCAAAGTAAGCTCAGTCTTTTTGTAAATTGCTCTCAAGCCCCATTTCTCGTTAATTTTTTTTTAATGTGGTTTAATGCCATTTTCAACACATTTCAGGTTATAAATTATGGCATATCAAGTTTTACTGGTGGAGGAAGACCTTGGAATGAGAGACTGAGTAGAACCACCATCCTTCCGCAAGTACATGTAACTGGAAACTTTCTCACATTAAGTTTTTGGAGCGACCAGACTCGAACCTACAACCTTAGTGATGAGAGGTAAGTGATCTTGAGACAGCGACTTAGACCACTCAGCCACGGAGGACCCTTTCTTGTTTATAAGGAACCATTGGGTTAATTCTGGGATCAAACATTCTGGAATGTGCAAACAACACTCTATTCTCTACACCATCACTCTGCAACACTTGTCATCATTTTGGTATCAGACAGTTATATTAGATAAGCTTAGGCTGCTTGTGTGAGCTGTCTTACATGTTTTAGAGATGTGTGTTAATTTTTACTTGTTGTTGAAGTTTTTGCCTTTTTGACATGTCTCTGTTTACAGTTACTGCAGTCTTAAAGCATTTCTTTACATTTCTATATAGACATTTAAAATAACAGCATGGATATCATTATATATGAACTGGAACAAACCCATATATCCACAGAACTGTCCAGATGTATGTTGCTAGGACTGATTGAGAAGATACAATCTACGCACCTACCCTAATAGGGAATATGATCATTACTACTGTCTTGCCAGAGCTATATTTTGTGGTGACATCTGTAGAGCATTCACTATATAACTTTACTAAATGTTACAAGTTTGTTTTTTGTTTTTTGTATTACTGAAATTGCTTTGACTGTATATAACATGTAAAGTGTAAATTGAAATATTAATTTATCAGACCATAAATTTTAAAAATTATCAAATGAATAAGATAATAAGTTTAAACATATTCTATTACCAACATATTTACAAATGTACTAATAACAAGCATACAATGGACATCAAAATATATAAGGCAAAAATCGAAAAGAAAACATTGGGTCTAGCCCCAAGTACCACATTAGTTACGGGAATAATAATAACTGAATCATTTTACAGCAAGCAAATGTCTTGTTTTACAATTAATTTTTAGATTTTGAACCATGAATAGTTATTTTACAGCTCTGCTTATAAGCACCAAGGACGTATACAGAGAAGGAAAAGCAACTGATTGAGATGTTGTCAACGCTCGCATATTCATGCAATATCTCGCGAAATCTCGTTTTCAAATATCCTAGCTTTCAATCATCTCAGAAATACAAATCAAGAATTCTTTTTTTGAACAATGGAATTGTCTACAAAATGAGACCATTCCCAGCAAATTGTATTCAAAATTTTAGAAGCAGTATACTGCAACTAAATATCAAGGAAAGTACTTGAAATTTTATTTCAAAATGCAATATTTTAAATTCAAGTTTATTTTGCATGTTTAAAACATTATAAAACATCTTACATTTTATGTAAAAGAAATTAGTTACCTGTGACATTTGTTAGATTAATTTACCAAATTATTAATAATTTGAATGCTATTTTAATACCATTTAGAAGAGAGATACAAGTTTCCTATCTTTTTATGTAAATCCTTGTTTACACACATAGTAACCCGGTTCTTTTTTAAATAGTTCTACCTTTTAAGAGCAGCTTTTCATAGACTTAATGGTTTTGTTCTGTACATTTGATAAATGCAGGTTGCCTCCACCACCACCAATCGTGATTCTCAATATTGATCGTTTGCACTATCGGGAGAAAGATAGAATAACAAAAATAGAAACCGCGAAAACAGGTGACAAATTAATGTTGATAATATGTAGTTCACAATTTACATATAGTTTAGATACTTACGTTCGAAACACAATCAGTGAGATTTGGAGCTGGTTCCTTTGGTTTACCCTTACCAAACAGTCGGTTCATTGTCAAGTTATTTAGATTAACCTTTTATGAAAAAATAAAGTTGCAAAATTTACTCAGTCAACACGGAAGTAAACATTGATATAATGGCGTCATTTCCGGCGGGAGATATTATTATACAATGTTTAATACATGTTAAATTATTGAAGTTTGCGCAGCATTTCTTTACTGATATCGATCTTTTAAATAAATTGTATTATAGTATCTATTAGGAGAATTATGTACTGAATTAAGTTTGTAATTTAACGTTTTTTATGAATATTGCTTGATCCCATAAGGATTCGTCCATTGAGGTCATGTGACAATTTTTCAGAAGCTGCATAGCTCATTATCATTTGACAAGCAGTCATCGAGTCCTTTGTCATCAGGTATAAATCCAACTTGGCTCGTTTCCCAGAAGACTTGCAAAAAGAAAGGTCAATATATGTGCATGCAAAACTTTCTTTTAAACATAACAGTTGTGTCACTGTGTTATTGGGCAAGATGTGGATGCAATTTGTCTTTCTTTGTCTTGCTAGCTTTGCACAGCATGTGTGGCTGGCTGGCAGGTCTGCCATTGCATATAAGACATGCATGAATGATTTTGTGGCTTTGTATGTCGTACATGTAATTTTACCATATGCTGTAGTTACCCAAATGTAATGTAAACACTTGTACCTAAATCACAACAATGGCTGTGAGCACATTTATCATGACCCCCATATGATAAGTACAAATTTGAGCTGCAGTGTATGTTGGGCATTCAATTGCTCTAATTGCCTGCTTCATAACACATTCTTATATGCAATTAATTAAGTAAGAATGTATTGTAAGAAAGCATTGTTAGTAAGGCACTCCATATCATATTTTCCTGCTCCATACGGCATACCACCTTCTTAATGTACAATTATTTAAGTAAGAATGTATTGTAAGAAAGCGTCGTTAGTAAGGCACTCCATATCATATTTTCCTGCTCCATACAGCATACCACCTTCTTAATGCACAATTATTTAAGTAAGAAAGAATTGCAAAAAAGCATTGTTAGTAAGGTGCTCCATATCAGAGTTTCCTGCTCCATTCCACCATCTTGTGTACAATTATTTAAGTAAGAATGTATTGTAAGAAAGCACCATTAGTAAGGCGCTCCATATCAGAGTTTCCTGCTCTATGCCACCATCTTGTGTACAATTATTTAAGTAAGAATGTACAGTCAAACCTGTACTAACGGTCACCTGTTATAAGCAGCCACCTGCCTTAAGCGGCCAGTTTCAGACCCTCCCATCGAAATTTACTATATAATTTAACTGCAATAGGCGGTCACCTGATTGACACGGCCAGCAGCCAACATTTTTGGTTCCAAATGCATTAAAAACCTCCTAAAACGGCCACCAAATGAACAAATTTTACCGTAAAATATCGATTTTGGCATATAAAAATTTCATTACGGCCACAGAATTAATATTTAATTAAAGTACTAAAAACCAAATAAATCAAATAATTATAATATATCTTTAATTTAAAATAAGTTTCTTTTAGTTTAAACTTTCTTAATTGACCGTAAACAAACTAAACAAAGCTGTTATTGTGTTCTACATAATCGCCATTTTTTCGACTCAAACCAAACAAAGCTGTTATTGTGTTCTACATAATCGCAATTTTTCCGACTCAAACACGAGTGTACGACGTGATAATTTTCACATCTCTATTTTTAGCTCGCGTAATTGGTAAAATACACAGATCAAAGTGTTTTGTGTAAACATGTTAACTGTGAAAAAGTCTGCATATAAAAAGATTAAAGAAGCTAACGTTTTTGAGACGATAATTAGAATGGCAGTTTGTTTGTGCTTTTAACGAATGATACGGAATTAACTCATTAAGTTCACACTTGTAAAAAGCGCTAATTGTGGAAAAATATAAAATTTGGAAATGATTTATTGTGACTTAAATCATAAATGTTTTGATTGTCAGCGTGTTAACAATGCCACCAAAACCGAAGTGTTTGACTTTGGATGAACGTGTTGAGGTTGTGAAATTGTGCCAATATACAAAAATAATCTGGGTGAAAATTGATTTCCCTGTAGTAGGCAGCCACCGGTCTTAAGCGGCTAATTTGGCCCTTTCCCTTGGCTGGCTGCTTAAGACAGGTTTGACTGTATTGTAAGAAAGCATCATTGGTAAGGCGCTCCATATCAAAGTTTCCTGCTCCATACGACACACCACCTTCTTAATGTACTTGTAATTATTTAAGTAAGAAAGTATTGCAAAAAACCATCATTAGTAAGGCGCCCTATATCATAGTTTCCTGCTCCATTCCACCATCTTGTGTACAATTGTATATATAGATAGGTTGAAAAAGCATGTTTGAGACCTGTGCTCTTTATTTTAAAATGTTGGTGTGCAGTGACAGGCTATGCTGCTGTTTCTGAAAATGATTCAACCATTCGGTTCATACTAAGATATCTTTAGGTATGCATACTTCTGCATGGCATTGTAAATGCAGTTTCTAATTTAAACAAAAAGAAACAATTTGAATCGAATAATAGCATAATTTTTCACATTTAAAAATATCCTTTAGATAATAAAAGATTTGAGTAATTAAAATGCAGTTACACATTTCAAGTCTTATCCTAACATGCAGAGCAACAGATATGCAGAGTATTTGTCTAAATACACAATTGGAATACACATTTTGGATTAAAAAGTCTTTAAATGCAAATACAAACAATGTAATTACTATAAAATATGTATATATCGTCACATTTTTCAGTCTCAAATGTGCATATTATTATGTTACTGTGATAATAACCAAAATTATTGCAATTTTAATGCAGCTGCTTATAAGAATTGTCATTTTATACGCAACAAAATTATGACATTGCAAGATAATTTTCAAAATCAGAAAACGAGAAAAAAATAGTCGCTGAAATAGTCTGAAATAATAGTGACAGCTTATCCCAGTCGCCATTCCATTTAGATTTTTCAGTCGGTCAACAATGATCACAGATATTTTTTCATTTGTGTCAAGGGCTTGAAATTTCTGATAAAAGCTACCGGTACTCGTTCTTCCTTTTCAACATTTTTAATAGAATGCTTAAAACCTAAGAAATATTAAGGTCAGTTTCTTAATTCTTACTTATTCCGACCAAATGTTCACTCGCCATGGCGACAGACGAGTAGAATTTTCCAGCCCTTGTGTTGTTGTTTTATTTGACCTGTAATGCACATGAACAATGTCAGATTTTGTTATAACATGCATTGCTGGATCCGCATGAAATATATGGAACTGGGTTATATAAATAGAAAAAATTTACCTTGAAAAAGTCGGAGGTTGGTTATTCACACCTATTATGTTGTTCTACCCAATTGAATCAGTGAATGGTTACATTGTAATGCTGTAGCGTATTTGTGGGTGCAACAGATATATTTAGATATGTTTAAATTAATCATAAGAGAAAATGAAAAAAAAAAAAATTTTATTTCATACTTGTAACCCAGATGTAAAAAGTAAAATCTTGCACTTAAACTTGATGCAAATGGATTCTGTGTCTGGTGCTTATCAACATTTATTGAATCACTGTAATTATTACAAACTATTGATTACTTATGCTGACTCAAATCCATCTATAAACATATACTTTAGACAACATGGATTATGACAGGTCTAATCAAGGCTAATTGGTGAGTCAAATAAAACAACACGGATGCAATATATTGTTTAGTTATCAGTTTTGTAAAAAAAAAAAAAAATGGGAGCCGAGGTCTGAAGTCACAATTTTAGTTTGGGTTCAGTATCAAAAATGGCTGTCGAAGGAAAGAAAAGGCAGAATAGAAACAACATTACTTGTTAGTCGCATATTTCAAACCAAGAAATACTGGACCGTGAATAAATATGACTTGAACAGACATTAGAAAAAGGCAACTCACAAAGTGCTGCAAATCTAACAATTGTTATGTATTTTTCTTTGGCCAATTAAAGTCTGTTGGACCATGAGTTGAATTTCATTTTGAGTGGCCCTTATGGCATTTTTAGGCCTTAATTTGGACCTTGCAATTAAACTAAAGATCAAAGAATTTGTGTTAAAGGACCTAATTCATTTCGACAGATACAGAATTAAATCAAAATGATGGGGTGATACCCAATTGACTTAAAACACATTTTTGTTGCTCTGCTGACGTGGTCTGTTGTAATCTACAAGCTTGATTTTTCAATGATAGCCAGTTTCAAAATTGCCCCTGTTAGCTTTGTTGGTAGCATATCTGACTATCAATCGAGGGATCATGAGTTTGAATCCCGCCCAGCCACAGTCTCGGTGATGATGGAAATACAACATTGTATCTCATTGTCATTTGTCTTTAACTGCTGATTTAAGTGGAAGAGTTATTAGTTACTTAATGCAGAGATGGATGTATTTGAGTACTGGTTAACCTTCTATGGTCCCAGGAAAGAGCGGTTATCGGTATCTGAAATAGATATCCATATGGCAATACAAGCTCATTGAGAATACAGGCCAAAATTATGTATTAAAATTTTAACATATGTTGTGATGTATCAAATGTAACATGATATCATTTTGATTGTGATTTGATGGATGGCTATTTGTTACAATATTTATTGAGGGATTTTGTTTCAGTTTGACAACTCAACTGACATTTTTTTTTACTAGTTTTTTGCAGATCAATGTGAAATTCCTTTTTTTATACATTATACAATTGAAACTCATTATCTCGGTATCGCTTGAGTCGATATTCCGGTAGTGGCGAATATTTTGCCATCCCCAACTTTTCCCCTTCTTTGTGTATGTAAATATATTCCTTTTAACTCGATATTTTCTGTGTCAATATTTCGGATATCTTGATCCCAGTTTTACTTCCCAACTGATCATTTCACGTCTTTGATTGAATGTTTGTCATGATATAATTATTGTCGACATAATATTGTGTGTTTTTCAACGTCGTTTGAAAATCTATGCATGCCATTTTTCACAGTTTGTTTAAGATGCAACACAAATTACCGGTAAAGGGCAAAATTGTGTCGGTTTTGAATGACTGACAGAATGTTGCAAACATTGTGTCCTGCATATCAATTGATTAAATCTCATTTAATTTAATAAGTCAAGTCTTAACTTGCCGAGACATTCAAAGAAGGACCTGGATATCAGCATTTGCGGCACGGACCGTAATATGAAAGTGAAAGTACGACCATTATCCGGTGATAAAAATAAATATTAATCTTGAGACAAAATCTATGTCGATATTCGGATATCTCAAGTTTTTTTTGGCAGTCCCTCCAATATCGAAATAACGAGTTTCGACTGTATACATATATACAAATAAAGACGTGTGGCTTTGTATTCATTTCAAAAATAATTTTGTAACATTTTATATACATAGCATTAATTAATAAATGTATGACAGTTAAAATTATGTGTTAATATTAGCTAGTAAATATTTATAAAGTCAAAGCTGTTTTAAGCAGCCAGTCAAGGGAAGAAGCAAAAGTGGCCTTTTAAAACAGGTTGTTGCTTAATACAGGTTAATTTGCTGCGAAAGCATAGAAATGGAAAATAGCAAATGTGGCTGCTTAAGACAAATGGCTGCTTAATAGAGATGACCGCTAACACAGGTTTGATTGTATCCTTGCAGAAGCGAGAAAATATAAATGGCCTCGAACCAAGGTTTGTCTTGATTTAGGGGCCTTCTACAATATATTATATTATTATAAAACACTTTGATTACTCTCAATATTCTTAATTTGAGCTCCATTAAATTATTATTTACCATCAGAAATGTCAAACATGGCACTAATAACATTCTTTTAACTTCAGATTGTGACACCATCCCAACATAACTCCATCATAGACTGCAACTTGTTTGGTTGTTCATCATAAACCTGTATATACTACTTTGATGTCATGTCACGTCTACCCTCTCCGAGTACCAATGACGCCCACTGTACAGTGCTGCTGAAATATGTCAGATTTCCCTGGCTTCCCATCACCATTTAGCACATGGAACCAGTTCACTTCAGCCAGGACCACCTTTCCTACAGGAAATCTTCCGGTGCCCGGACTTGTCCCAGGATTATCCAACGTCCCTCTACAAGAGCCTGGATTGTTCCCACTCAGGCAAGCATCGCTTCCTGATCCGTCGTCTGTGCTACCACCAGCTTCCTACAGGGCATTACCACCGATCTCCACTAGATATCTCCCTGGTCTGGCTGATATCCCAGTGTTGGGGATTGAACCTTCGTACGGGTGCAGTTTGCAGGAACCACGACTCCTTCTGCATAGTCCTAACTTTGCTTTCTCGCAGAACCCATCGCCATTGACATTTGACCAAGTTTACAGATCTGCAGGTAGCAGCTCGGTGTCTCCTGTATCTCAATATAGAAACCAGTTTGATCAGAGATACGTGAACAGTAGACTTCTGTTGACTGGGCGACTGAGTGAACCATTGGTATGTGAGCATCGAGAGACTAAAAAATCTAAGGAAAAAGTGCATCATCCTAGTGAAAGAGAAGTGAATCGTCATTTGAGAGAAACTCATAGAGAATCTCAGAAAGAGTTAAGTAGAGACTCACAAAGAGATAAAGAAAAAGGGGAATACTTAAAAGATAAAGGAGCTCTTGAAGTTAAACATGTTAAACTGTGGAACCCTTTTGAAAGTGATACCTCCAAGGAAGTAAAGCTAACTGATGTGAAAGGATCATCCTACGACTTCTCAATTGATTCATTAACAAATGTTTCAAATAAATTTAAAGACAAATCAATTGATGACAAGAAAGGTACAAGTGTAAATGATTTGTCCAAGGGTGATAGTGAAAGTAAATCTCTGCCGCGACTACCTATACCTCGATATCCGGTGAAACCTGTTCCAATATATGATAATCAAGGTTCTGTGTTTTCTACGGATTGTGCAGATCACTCTATAGCAGTCTCACCATATACTCAGTGCAACATCACCTCAAGCCATTCACCAGTTGGGCCGTCATCTCTGCATGTGACATGTAACAGAGTGGACGGGACTGACCGAGATAAAACATCTCACAGGTTTGATAAAAAAGACAGTAGATATACTAAGTTGAAACTATTGGATAACGCTGACCCTGAAGTGTCAAAACTTGACCAGAGAGATTTTAACCAGAATATTGAAGTTAAGCAGAATTGTAATCTGTTGATAGTTGGTGATACTCAAACGAATGACGTTATAGATGCTGTTCAAGAAAAAGACACACAATTTGAAAAAGTTAAAAGTGAATGTTCCAATGAAAATACTGTTACAAAGGTCAATAATGGAGATTCCTTAGATAAAACAGTTGATGTTTCAAATACTGTAGTTAATGATTCAGGTGTTCATGAGGTGATTAAGCCCCAGGTTGATTCCAGTGCAGGTGTGGATGACATTGAGGATTTAGATAAAGAAGGTGCAGATGAAATTGATCAATCACAGCAAGAAAAGGAAAATAATGTGCCAGATTCTGGAATAAGTAAAAAGAATCAAAACGAGATCTTCCATTCTAAAAGTAGTAATGCTAATACTATTGTGCCATATTCTTCATCTTGTTTAGGTCATTTACATAGTGTCCCCATTAAGACGGATCAAAAGGCAGGTGTGCAGAGACGACAGTCTGTGAATTCTGCTTTGAAAATCCAAATTAATTTGATAAATAATTTCGAAAGAGAGGGAATTAAATCCAGTGAATTAAAACCTAAATTGTGCTCCCCAAATAAAAGTTTAAAAGAATCAAAGGCAAAATTGTGTTTGCCTAAAAATGTTAAAAATACTAAAAAGGAAGCGAGTGTGAAAGACGAGTTGTCAGCATTAAGTAACCAAGTTAATGAAGTGAGAAAAAGGAGAAATAGCATCAATAATGCTTTTAAAGTGTTGTCACCTACCGATGATAATTTGAATTGCGCCAAAACATTTTCAGGAGAGGTGAACCAAAATAATAGTATACAAAACTCATATTCTGTCACTAGTGAAATGATGGCATCAGGCGGAAGTGCAATCACCATGATGAAGAATTCAGAGGACTCTTTAAGCGCCTCTATATCTAGTTCCCATATATCCGAGTCCGACTCAGATACTCAGTTGTCCACAGAAAATGTAGACAAACTATTCTCAGAATCTCAATCTTTAAATACTCAGTCGATGTTTCCGCAGAATCAGTCTGATGGACAGGATTATATGCCCCCGCTGAACGAGAGTAATTTAAATTGCGACTCCTCTCAGTTTTTCAAGTCTAACGACCCCCAAATGTGCCAAAGTAATGCCGATAATCAAAAGCCATACCTTTGTGTTCAAGAACAAAATCAATTCAACGAGAAATCTGAAATCTTGCCGCCATATAATTGTTACGCTTCAAACCAAAGCACCAATGTCTTGCCAGACGGAGGAAACTTCCAGTCACACGATGACGACTCCTCAAACTTCCCACAATCCAACCAGGGAATGGATACTTTAGATTCTTCCATGGATTATGATGAAAATTCAGTTATGTCAGAATCGACTGCAGGGCAGGAGTGCGAATCACAACTGAGTGGTTCTCACGGATCAGAAACGCTTTCAAACAAAGTTGGTTTGATAGAAGGGTCTCGGTGTTCGAATAATCCAGATTCCTTCTTACAGGCAGGTGAGCAGTCTTATCAATGGGACTTTCTGCACTCAAAGCAGTACATAGATAATATATACTCAAAGCAGTTCAGTTGCGAGGCAGTCAAAAATGAGGAACAAGATATCCGGTACTCAGACTCGCCCAAGACATTCATTGATTTAGACACAACTACGAAAGAGAAGAAAGCTCAAGAGTCGAAACAGGAGCCATTCTCAAAAGATGGTTACTCAAAGCATTATGGGAAGGCATTGTCGCGTCACGGGTATTCAAGTGGTCAGAGACCCAGCAGTCAAAGTTCATATGGGAATCAGAATTTTGATAGTTATAGTGGTAGCATGAGTGGAAATCGGTGGAACAATTTTAGTAGAAATGGAAATGATGGAATGATGGGCAATCAATCTAAATTTGTAGGTGACAGTGAAAGTGGTCAGTATGAGCATAATCAAAACCAATATCGTAATAGTTACCAGTCAGGTTATTCTTCTCTAAACCAAGGACAAAATGGGGGAGATAAAACATATAACCAGTCTGGTTTCCACGGTAATGACTATAACCAAAGTGACCCAAATTACTATAATCAAAACCAGTCAGTGAAAGGATATCAGGGTAGCTATGGCAACAGTTCCAGATATGACAATAATTATTACCAAAACAAAGGATCAAGTGATTACAACACCCAAAACAACATGTTTCCTCCAAATTCTGGAGAAATGACGGGTGCAAGGTATGGGAACCAGGCCTATAGCGGGAACCAGGGCGGGTACAGTCAGCATTATACTCCTCAGTCGTCTTCACACAGTGGGTCCAATAACATGGGTCAATACTCCAACAACTCTAGTCAAAACTATAATTACCAAAGACACACAGTTAGCCCGGCTAGTACTGGTGGGGAACCCAATGTTGCGCCCAAAAAGAAACGCGGGCGCAAGCGAAAAATAGATAAGGAACCTCAAGATGAGAACAAACCACGGCCAAACACGATAGTTGTGGCATCAACAAGCATCGGACCTCTCATAGACATTGATAATCCAGATGTTCCCATAGAAACGTACGACTACAATAACCAGATAGAGACTATATTTAACTTTACTGTTGATGATGATCTGTCTCCGATTGGTGCTCAGTTCCTGCAGATGGAACAGAGGCTGTGCCAGAAGATGCTGCCGATTAAGTATGGACATCCTGTAAACGTCATTTACTGTCCTCTCACATATGCGTTCCAAACTCACCGAGATTTTGTGGCGAAGTTCTGTACTTCCGAGAGGCCCATACTTTTTCTCGGCATGAATCCCGGTCCGTATGGAATGTCTCAAAATGGGGTAAGTATGATGATACATACAAGTGTAAGATAGCTTGCATGATTTCTGACATTTGTTTTTTTAGAGTCCTATATTCTTTTATTTAACACAGTTTAAAAAGGGAAAAATTTGCTTACATGTTTGTGGAGCTGGTTTCAGAGCAAAAGTAGTGATTATTCGCATGTTGTTTAAAGAGTTATAATGCCATCTTCAACACGATACAAGTTCACCCAATTTTATTGGTGCTAGAAGACCCTAGATGCATATATGATCATCCGTTGTTTTGTTCAGTATATTGATGTATTTTGCTATGCAAAATCACCTTGTATATTTTTCTTAACCAAATGAACATTTTTTATATAATGTAAACTGCTTTAATTACAGCA
This sequence comes from Panopea generosa, assembly GCA_029582155.1. Taxonomy (NCBI): domain Eukaryota; kingdom Metazoa; phylum Mollusca; class Bivalvia; order Adapedonta; family Hiatellidae; genus Panopea; species Panopea generosa. The sequence continues at coordinate 20,188,423 of CM055894.1, read as the reverse complement.
TACACAATAGTTCATTGAAAATGAAATCATTAAATTCTTGGTGTGATATCAAAAGTTGTTGGATAAAAAATGCCCTTGTCATCCATCTCTCTAGGTCGAGACCTGAAAATATGATGGAATTTTATAACAGGGAAAAGGTTTGAAATTGATTTAAGCTATGCTTCACAACTCAAAATTTGTACTTGAACACAATTTTCATACTTTGAACACAAATTTCAAGAAAGTTCAGGAACATATAAAAACACAAATTAAACCATAAACACGTGACATCTTCGAATTTGCACGTATTGAGACAGATTGGAGATAGAAAGTTACAGGTATTTACAATTACAGTCAAACCTGTCTTAAGCAGCCAGTCAAAGGAAAGAGCAGAAGTGGCTGTTTAAGACAGGTTGTTGCTTAATAGAGGATAATTTACTCCTCAAGCATATACATGGGAAATAGTAAAAATGGCTGCTTAAGACAAGTGGCAGCTTAATAGAGGTGACCGCTTACACAGGTTTGACTGTATTTTATTGTTTTTGAGTTGAGTGTAGAACAAGAGTTTTATAACATCCAACCACAGTGTAATTAATGACTCTGTAGACTACCGGTAGCATGTATGGTTGTAAATTTTTTGCTGTTCAATCATCTCGTTATTTGTCTGTACAGGTTCCGTTTGGCGAGGCAACTGTTGTACGTGACTGGTTGAAAATAACAGGAGACATCTACAAACCGGAAATTGAACATCCTAAAAAGACTGTAACAGGTTTAGCATGCACAAGAAATGAGGTAAGTTCAGATTTCTGTGACTTCGAGTTATTTCCGTATTTTTAACTCGACTTTTCTTTGAGTAGGGGAGTTTTTGTACTCACCCCAAGGGCTTTACATTAACGCTTGCCTGACTGTCTGGGAAAACTGAATCGTGGGTATTGACAAGTAAAATACACAGGTGATAGCCCATCTGGACAAGTGAAAATTCCTAGTCTCGTATCTGTGTGTTTTTAAAACTAAGAGACTTTTTGTAAATAAACTATATTATCAAGTCAGTCAAGTGTTTTTAAAACAAAGAGACTTTTTGTAAATAAACTATATTATCTAGTCAGTCGAGTGTTTTTAAAACAAAGAGACTTTTTGTAAATAAACTATATTATCTAGTCAGTCAAGTGTTTTTAATTTATGGTCACTTTGTTGTTCTAGTCAGTTTTTTAATTCATTAAGTTCTGTTGTTATATTATTATCTCTAAAGTTAAATTTAATACCACAGTTCAGTTATTCTTAATTTTATATCCTATATAGTAATATTACCATAATTCTAGGTTAAAGTAAGACCAAGTTGTTTTTGGTCAGGACAAATAAGCAGGTTTTAGAAATTATAACTTGTCCGACTGGACAAGTGAAATAAAAAAAATGTAATGTGCTGACCCCCAGCGATCACGTCCCACCTGCTTTAAAGTTTTTATGTAAGCTGTTCGTAAGTGTGTATAGCTTGCAGTTATGTTGATGGAACTTTGGGCAAGTTTGTATGCCTATATCTTTAGGTAGTATGCAACTTAATGGCGCTCCTTACTTAAATGTCAAGATCATATTTCAGGGTGAAAATAGTCACATTTGCCTTTAAGCTTTGCGTTAACGTTTTGGTGCAAGTTGTAGATTACTTTGCATGCTTACAGTTCTGTGAATACAACTTGGCACAAAGGGGTGGGTATCCTCGGGGGTGCTTATTTTGACTATAAAAAGACTGCTTAAGTCAAGTTCAAGGCCAAATGTTAATGTTATGAAAAGGTCCCTTCCCCAATTTTTTTTTATAGTTCTGCTGATGAAAGTTTAAGCATCATACCAGAACTATATTAATCACCCTTGTTTTTATGTACGTTTATAGTATAAAATGTTTAAATTACTTGTGACTGTGACATGAGACCCAAGTACATTAATTTCAAATAACTTACAGGCCTGGTACTACAATGCATTGAGCACTTTCTGTCAAGCATCCTAAACATCATGACTTCATTTTCAACAAAATATAGACCCCCCCTCCCCCCCCCCCCCCCCCCCCCCCCCCTTCCATTTATAGGTCACCATTGTTAAGCAATCAATTTCACTGGTAAGATGATATATAGCTGGCTTCAGGTAATCAAGAAATGGGGAGATGTTTTTGCTTCATACATGTAAGTTTATTTGCTAATTTATAATTTGGATGTTATTTCAGGTCAGCGGGGCAAGATTCTGGGGCCTATTTCAACGTATCTGTAAAGTGCCAGAGAACTACTTCAAGAACTGCTATGTGCATAATTTCTGCCCACAGGCATATATGTCAGAATCTGGAAAGAATATCACGCCTCCCCAGCTTGTCCATGCAGAGCTCGACCAGATAAATGAGGCATGTGATGCTGGCCTTGTGGAACTGGTTAAGCTTCTGAACACGCGGATCATCATCGCAGTGGGGAAGTTTGTCCAGCAGAGGGCGTCGAAGGCACTCCACAATGCTGGTGTTATGAACATTAAGGTTGAATGTATATTACATCCCAGTCCTATAAACCCGCATGCTAATAAAGGATGGGAGCAGATTGTTGCTAAGCAACTGATCGAGATGAATGTGATGCAGTATTTGAACCCGGACATGGAAGACGTTATGAAGCAGATTGAGGATTGGGAGAAGGTGGCACAAAGTAATGCAAAGTTAGCAGAATGAAAGAAAATGGAAAGAAACTTTCTTTTATACGCAACGTGAAAACAGACTTCTACTTCATCAACGTATTTAAGTATATACTTAAGCACTTAAAATCTTAAATCTACAACAAGAAGCCTGGATATATACTGATTCTAGACTTGTTCCACTTAAAGTACATATGGTTTCCTTGATATTTATTATGAAATAAATAAATAACCAGTTGAAAATTGAGTTAAGTATTTAAGTAAAAATGTTGGTAAATTAGAAGCCAGTTCGTATTTTCTAAAAATGGAATATGACTCTAATGCTGGTGGAATAATTGGTATAGACACTCAGCTATTATTTGTATCCATTTCTTTATTACAGTTTTTAATTTTTAATTTTTTAAAGAAGTATACAATTTCTCTCATTTGTTTTAGAACATATATTTGTTTTGTTTTTATTGAAATTAATCTTGTTAATCTAGAAGTATCTTTACAGGGAGAATATTAAGATAAAACATAAATGTCTTAAAAAATAAACTAATCAAAATGGATGAAAATAGATTTATATCTTTTATGAATATGAACCGAATAATCTACCAAAACGTGACAAAATCGATATGTAAACTGGAGTGGTAACTTGAAATGAAATCCCAATATTTAAAACAGACAGCATTTAAATACTGTTTGACAGCATTTGCATCATCATTCTACAAAATATGTTGCCATTTTAAACAAGAAATCTATTTTAGACAAAGGTAGGTGCATAACCCAAGTTAGGAAAGCCCTTTTCAATATATTACTTTGGCATATTAAAACAGATACCTTTTTGGCAATACTGGGTCAGTGAGTATATATACCGTAAGCGGCAAATCTCAATGAATGTAATTAACCTTGACTGTTTTAATAATGTAATACAAGCTGATAAAATAATTATCAATGATTTCAGGAAAATGTTTGATGGTCGCATTTGAGATTATTTACTCATTGATGTCCTTTTTTTAACCACCTCAGTCTGATATATTTCGCAAAAGTAGCAGATGCCATGTTTATTTTATAACAGTATAATAATCTATGTCACAATTGATGTAAACTGTTATTTATATATTGCATTGTTGTTTGTTTTTTTTTATCATTTTTATAATATATTATACACAAATATTAACAGCCATTTTACATAACAGAAAAAAAAAATTGCAAAATAAATGCTCACCGACCATGTTTTTATCCTCAGATCTGTCCATTTGATATTTCTTATAAATAGCATTCTGTTCCTTGCACTTGTTGAAGGTGCTGTATATCGTTGCCGGTGATATTAATGTTTGGTCCTCTCTTCTCGATTTTAAGTCTGTATATTCCATCAGCGTCATTCACATTTCTAAACTTACTTGCATTTAAGTTCAATTTTATTGAAGAGTTGTTCCCCTTACTGAGATTTTTTTTTCTATGAAAAAAGGAGAATTGTTGATAGCGTAAGACTTATTATTTACGTGCAATGCTGGTTGTGAAATTAAGTGTTGTTTTGCATTAGTGTTTAATAATATGGTTTGCATTTTTTTCCCACATAAAATGAAAAAGAATGAGTTGTGTTATTGACATAATTATATATATATATATATATAATGTGTAAAGGGTATTGCTGCTTGTTTAGCTCAGAAAGTGTCTGCTCTAAGAGAGAAGGCACAGATATTATTCCATACCTTGTTATTAAATCTCATCTATATGAAAATTCAGTTTTTTTAAACTAGTCTTGATCATCTGGTTGCTGGTTCCTTGAAAAAAGGAAAATTCAGAGAATGTATTTTCAAGAAATTTGAATCTGTAACAGAAATCTAGTAATTGTTAGTTTGTGTGTTTTATAGCTACACATGCCAACTGGCCAAAATGTTAACTACTGTATTGACAACACTTCCCAATAGTGGCAATTAATTGCCTCATAATGATGGAAATTTCAATACATGTACTTGAAAAAAAAAATCATCACGGATGATCAAGATTAAGAATTGGTATTGTGTTGTTTGTCTCACAAATCTTTTATCAGGTAAAACAGTTTATTGTATATTTACATAAAGATTTTTTATATGATGTCAATTGTAAACTTTCCATACTGTTTTCTCTACTTTTGTTCTGTCGAAATTTGTGTTAGAATTTATGCGAAAATAGTTTGCTGTATTAAGTTCCATTCAAATGTATACATTTGTATGTAGTATATTTTAAATTGTTGAAAAACATTTAATTAAAATGTGAGAAAAGTCTCTATGAGTTATTAATTAACAAATTAATGATATGATATATCAGAATATATAAAAAAAGGGCACCAAACAAGAATGCCTCAAAGTTATACATGTCAAAAGGTTGTTGTATCAGAACACTTAAATCCTTGTTTATACAAAATATTGTCGATGAAATAGAGCGTAGCTATTTGTTGTTACTTTTGTAGTTGTTAAGATTTGTATCCCAACTATGTCTTGCCAGTCTCAAATCCATAAAATGGACAAAAGTTAGCTTTAATAGATATGTTTCCATGGTTACGTTTGTGCTCATTGTATACATGTTCATGTTTAATATGCTCAATGTCAAGGTCATAATGTTAGTGCATGTCTAGTGCTTTTTATTGGCATTTTTTTATTTTTTATTTTAAGGGTGCTAGAAGTTATTTTAATTTTGTTATATATTCCTTGTTTATGATTACTCCTTCTGTACCTGGCTTGTTATGGTTTATTTCTGTTGGTTTAAGACCACAACCTCTTTGGTGTCAATAATAATGTTCTAGCATGACATTCAACTGTAACAAAAAATCACTAAAATTTTTCAATTTTTGATCAGAGAACGAGTCCATGAACTAGTTTTTTTAAACATTTATTTTACGTCGATTAACAAGATCTTACAATTTAGATAAATAATGGTCAAAGTCTACCTAAGTAGAACCCGTACTAAGCATATGTGGATAAAGTGTCTCGCTGAAGTACACTATCCCCTGATCCTTGGGTGTGATACTCTACCGCAGGATCACATGCTCCACATAAACTAGTTGTTTTTGTTGTGGTTTGTTGATGTGGTTCCATGAAACATGATAACTGATGAGTGTTGAAACTTTGATTTTTGTCAAATTGGATGTCTTCAATCAATTTTGGTCATAATCATTACTTTGGTTAAAATTACACACATCAATGTTGAAGTTGATTTTACTTATGTCCAAGTCTCAGCAGCTCCATTTATAGCATCGTCATCTCTAGTAATCACATCCCTTTGGAAGAGTTTTCTCTTTAGTGTTTGATTTTGTCTGAAGAAGATGATGAGTATTTATCTTTAGAAACACATAATTATAAAGAGTAAAACATTCACAAAACACATAATTATAAAGAGTAAAACATTCACAAATCACATAATTATAAACAGTAGAATCCTCTATAAAACATAATTATAAAGAGCAGAATCACACACAAAACACATAATTATATACAGTAGAATCCTCCGCAAAACACACAATTATAAAGAGTAAAACATTCACAAAACACAATTATAAACGGTAGAATCTTCTATAAACATAATTATAAAGAGCAGAATCACACACAAAACACATAATTATATACAGTAGAATCCTCGGCAAAACACATAATAATAAAGAGCAGAATCACACACAAAACACATAATTATATACAGTAGAATCCTCCGCAAAACACATAATTATAAAGAGTAAAACATTCACAAAACACATAATTATATACAGTAGAATCCTCCACAAAACACACAATTATAAAGAGTAAAACATTCACAAAACACATAATTATAAACAGTAGAATCTTCTATAAAACATAATTTTAAAGAGCAGAATCACACACAAAACTCATAATTATATACAGTAGAAGCCTCCACAAAACACATAATTATAAAGAGTAAAACATTCACAAAACACATAATTATAAACAGTAGAATCCTCTATAAAATATAATTATAAATAGCAGAATCACACACAAAACTCATAATTATATACAGTAGAATCCTCCGCAAAACACATAATTATAAAGAGTAAAACATTCACTAAACACATAATTATAAAGAGTAAAACATTCACAAAACACATAATCATAAAGAGTAAAACATTCACTAAACACATAATTATAAAGAGTAAAACAGTCACAAAACACATAATTATAAAGAGTAAAACATTCACAAAACATATAATTATAAACAGTAGAATCCTCCACAAAACACATAATTATAAAGAGTAGAATCGTACACTAAACTCCTGATTCATCCACAAATGAATTCTAACTGGCTCTAAGTACCGGAGTTGATATTCTCTACTCTTGCCTTACATGGAGTATAAAACTAGATTCTTCCGCTCTGACCATTCATGCCAACTGGTAATTATAAAGAAAACTTGTTTATTTTGTCACAGTCAGTTTTCAAGTGTTGATTTTATAAAATTTGGACTTTACCGTCAAATATGTAAAAGGTTGTGATATGCGAGTTAATCAGTGAAATTTTTTTGAAATGATGATTTGCCCAAATCATTTTCAATACAGTACATCAGTACATTTTTATTGACACCAAATTTATATCAAAATTGGTACTCTGTCATTTAAAGAATGTGCATCTGCCATTATTTTTTTATGTTCTATCCATCTTTACATACATAAGCAATATACATTTATGCTATATATAAATCAAATCATTGAATTTAGACGGGGCTTGAAAAATATCATAGAACATCATTTTTATATTTCTGTGGAAATCTAGAGTTCAGCTGTAGGTATTTATTATGCTGAGGTCATGTAATCATACAGACAGAGTTTTTGTTTGTTGTAAATTTAAAGATATTTGATTAAGCTATCAGGTAACTTTATTTCTGATGTAAAAATTTAGATAAAATGGAGAAAATTTCATTTTCAATGGTTGCAAAAATAAAAGGTGACAAAATAAAAATGCAGATGAACGGTGATGACGGTTTAGACGTGTTCAGTCTACTAGTTTCATGTGGTTTACACCTATCAGGGAAAGGGTCCTCTGTGGTTGAGTCTCAAGTTCACTTACCTCTCATTGCTGCAGTTGTAAGTTTGAGTCCAACTCGTTCCAAAATGTTTATGTGGGAAAGTTTTCCAGTTACTTTCAGATGGATTTGCCATATATAATCTGAAATGTGTTGAAAATGGCGTTGAACCCCATTAAAAAGCAACACCCGTCAGTGGCACAATGGATGTCTTGAGTTAGCTTTTTACACAAAAAAATGTATTCTTAATGACAAAATGATTGCTGTTTGGTGCGATAAAGACAATGCAGATGTTGCACAACGCACTTTTTTGTGTAAAGATCTTTGCACAGAAAGTCAGGGTGGAACTAGCTCTGAAGTTAATTTTTTTAGTTGAAGGACTTGTGATGATTTAAAATCATTTTAAAAATATTTTTCGAGCCTTATTCTACTTTTGCATATGAATTAAACTTATGTTTATACTGACTGGTTTAAATTTCTGTGTTTGTTTTGTATTTGATACATTTTTGAATGCTAAGTGCTCTTTCTTCACAATTTAACCTCTGTCTTTCATTTTCTGAAGGGAAATTTGTTATAGTTGTTTGTTTTTTCAGTTTTTCCTTTTACTTTCATATTCCAGTTTTAGTTTTCCATAATTTTTTACCCTCCGTATAGTTATTTTTTAATTGAATTATGCTTTTACATATTCCATAAAGTTTATTGTGGCTTTTAAAGGTAGATGCAATGAATGGTTTTTTTTATTGAGAGAGTGCGTGAGAATGGGTAAAATGTGAATACATGAATTAAAAAAAGCCATTTATGTAGTATATGCAAAAATGAAACCAGATTCATGGTCTGGTTATATTGTGTTTTTAAATGGTCAAATTGTGACTAGAATATGAATAGGGGTGTAGTCTCAGGGCATTTTTTTTCTGTCAGAATTAAAATTTTAAATACTACATAGAATCATTTACAGGTATATGATTAATTGTGTATTTGAAAATAAACCTTTATCAAAGATTGAATAAATGATTGATTGAATATTTAGTATCGTTTTTATGCCATCGAGGGCTAACAGACGATCCGTTAACCTAACCACTATTTCCTGGGATCCTGAAAGGTTAACCAGTACTCTAGCACACCCCAACTCTGCAAGTAACTGATAACTTTCCCACTTGAATCAGCGGCGAGAGATGAATGATAATGAGACACATTGTTGTATATCAGTCATCATGGAGACTGTTGCCGGGCAGGGATTCAAACTCACAACCCCTGCATTGATAGTAAGACACACTACCAACTGAGCTAATCGGGCCCTGCCTATATTAAAGAACTGTATGAAGTTTTTCACTTGATCTGTTGAACTAAATAAAACAAAACTGAATGAACTTAGATTTGTTTTTAAACTGTTTTCTGTAAGAACTTGGTATGGCTACTTATTATTTGCTACAAACTGCTAAATTCAGTTGCTGGACTGTGAGGTCATGCAGCATAGCACACAATTTCTGTTTGATACTCTAGAAGAGATTTTAATCTGTATAACCCTGCCAATCGTTACCCATTATCTACCCACATTTTACATGACCTTGACATTCACCCATTAACTGCCCACATTTTACATGACCTTGACATTCTTCATAAGGATGTATGCTGTTTTATATATTGACTGTAGATACTTGAACAATATGTAAATGTCTAGGTCCAGGCGACAACATTGTTTTATTTAAGAAAAATATATAGGTGTTAGTTAAATAGGGCATTTATAAATTTTCAAAATACACTTCTATACACAAAATCTGAATGGGCACACGTTTTTCAGTAGATATTTGAGTTTAGGGTTAGGGGCATGTGTTGGTTTTTTTTAAAGAGTAGATCTGTCATTGGCAGGGATAAATGTTTATAAGATACATTAATGAATTAATTTGTTATATCCACTGATACTTAATTGAGAACATTTATTGAAAACATTAAATTGTGTTGATGTTCTTGATGTTAGAAAATATATAATGTATATGATCATTTAATTTACTAAATACGTGAAAAATATTACTGTCACATGCATGTAGTTTTTGTTTTATTTTCACAGTTTATAAGCATTCCATCTATGTTAGTAGAAATAACCAACACATTGAGACAGATTTGTTAATTTCAACAATTCGGTCTCCGAAGTCGATCTTGTCGATTCCAAAAACATCTTAAAACTAAATTTTATTCACAACAACAGAAAGTGTGAGTGTGTGCATGTATGTATACAAATCATGCATTTACTCGCTACTATTTTAGTTCCTGCATTTCAGAAATATTTAGAAGCGGTCCCTGTCCATAAAATTGAAGTTTTCCATTTTCTTGTTAGAGTAGAAAGTTTGCTGCAAAATAACAGATCAACAGATATATAAATGTACGTTGAATTCAATAGAAATAAAAGTTTGTAAAATACTGAATTTTAGTTGTTGTAGGCCATTTTGTATAAAGTGCTTTTGTAGTTGTATCTTAATGGTAAATATTGCTTCCATACTTTGATATTATTGTTAAGCCAGTTACATTTGCCACAACTCCTTGGGTCAGTTTATTAAAAATAAAAAGAGGGTCCTTCAAAATAAAAATAAAAAAATCATAAAATAATACGTGTATTGATTTTTTGAAAAATATTATTTCTTTTGTATGTAAGAAAAAAAGTTTGTATTTAACCCTTATTAAGTTACTATAAAATAACAAAATTTTAATTGCTGAATATATATTATGTATTGTTTTATAAGGACACTGGTTTCGAATTCTAATATTATATTTTTAGTTTATGTTGCTGGTAGCACTAATTTTGGGGGCAGCTATATGCACATAAGCACTTATTTAGATTATATTTTATAAGTTGCTTGTTTTAATTTTTATAAAATGAAAACAGTTTAAGTTAAATCCATTAAGAAGCATTCTTTTATAAATTCGCATTTCATTGAATTTTTAAATAACAGTTTTACAACAAAATCTTGCAGTTTTGCTGCTAGCCTTCTCTTTATCAGAATTATAACAGTAGACAACTTTTGCTTACAATTTTTGTTTAACATGAGAAAAAGCAAAAGCAAATTTTTATTTTTTATTGTAAATGAAATGTTTAAAGTGATGCTTGACATCTTAATACAAAACATCTTGTAGCCAGAAAACTTAAGTTAACTTTTATTTTTTCACACACAATTTTGTCATGTGACCATTTTCAAAAGGTCTAGTAGACTAGCATGAATGGTGAAGTGAATTTGTTTGAACTATGATTACACTAATCCTCTAAACATCAAATTTTTCTGTACTTTTTTTTGTTAGAAACCAGAAACCTTTAGCTCAATTTTTTTGGAAAAAAGAATACAGATAATTACATTTAGATGCCATAAAAAAATAAACAGTTTAAAATGTACAATTGGTTGTTAAAGGTGTACTATTTAGATACTTAAAGCTATATTTGTTTAAGTACAAAGAGGTTTGACCTAGAATCCGCATCAAAAACCCATGTTTGTGGTTGAAATGACATCGTATGCAAAACAACTACGATAGTTTGATACTGTGACAGATGTGAAATAATCATAGCAAACCAGGCATTTTAATGTTGGTGCATTTTGCGATACAAATTAGCTAGTGTTAATAATCTTTGATACTTGCTTTTCTAAAAGTAAACTTCGGAGCTGATCAAGATTAACAAGTCTTTTATTGTAAGGTGCACATATTTGCAAACTTGTAAATGAACCATGTAGACTGTTTACAAAGTTTCTCCAACTCTTGTGCTTTGCACATACACCAACCTTCAGGCAGAAGGGGAATTTTTATAAAATCTTGATGTCATTATTTTATCTCTAAAACTTTAAAATGACCACATATTTTGGGATCAATATGTATTATTCAGTATTTATGTGATAACAGTGAAACTGAGAATTGAAAGTAGAAATTGTTGTAACTTTTTTATTACTTTATTTATATGCTGTTACAGCAGTTTATCTTTCAGCTCTTAATGAAACTGCACAGTTTCGACATCTGTTTTTTTTTTAATATGATACAAATTTATTGAATGGCCCTCATTACAAAAATGTCATTTAAGAGGTATTTAGGTGCTGATAGTTGAATTGATTGATGTTATTTCAGTTGAATACCTCTAATTTAAACACATTTTCATTTTATGCCCAATATTTTTCAGTATTATGGAGACAAAGAAGGGTAAAGTCTCATTATTAATTATTATTATAAGTATGTAGATTTATTACTGAAGGAAATGTTTGCCATGATGCCTGTGTGAACCATTGAAAACATCAAGGGTCATTTGTTCAAGTTGTATGAACTATTTTTGCAATTAATATTGGATAAATACATTTAAATTTAAAAGGAATCTCTTTTATGACAAGATTTTCGTGAAAGTATTACCAGTCACTTTTATGGCAAGTTTTTTTGTGAAAGTTTTACCGTTTACCTTTAAGACAAGATTTTTTGTGAAAGTTTTACTGGTTACTTTTATGGCAAGATCTTTTGCGAAATATTTACTGGTTGTTTTTATGACAAGATTTTGTGAAATATTTACTAGGGACTTTTATGACAAGATTTTGTGTGAAAGTTTTACCAGTAACTTTTATGACAAGATTTTGTGTGAAATATTTACTGGTTGCTTTAATGACAAGATTTTGTGTGAAACTTTTAGCTGGGATTTTTATGACAAAATTTTGTGATTTTTTTTACCAGTGACTTTTAAACAAGCTTCAGTTGAAAAGGAGATTTATAATTTCATTTCTCAGGTCATCCTGAATTCATACAGTTTATGCAACTCGTGTATTGAAAAGAACACCAAATCTCTATCCAAATGAATTGGGGGAAAAACATTTGTGCTCCACCAGTAAATTGGGGGTTTCTTATCTAAATAAAGGATTTTGAATTACCATCTTGAAATTGTTTAAAAATGACATTATTAATTTTTAGCTCTACTGAACAATGGCAAGATGGGCCATTATAATGTTTAAGTTGCCAGTCTTTCTGTTGTCCGTCAATTAACTTTTCTTGTTTACACTATATTCACTTTCATCCAGTTTTGATTAAATTTGATCAATATATTTATAACCTTGAAAGCTTGTACAAGTTCTTTAACGGGCTATATCAGATCAGAATGGACAGAGTTATGGCCCTTATTCGATGGAATAAATGCTGATTTATGTCTCTCGTAAATGCCATAGTCCCTATAGTTTTCAGTGGTTTCCATGTGTATAGGCCTAAAAGCTCAATTAATTGATCAGACCTGATAAGTTCTGAAACAACAGTCGATTCTTGGAGGAAAAAAAAAAGGGTTACACTCAATAACCTAAAGTTATCTTTAAGCTATTTTATTTTGCAAATAAAAAGGAGAATTACAATGAAGCATGGGACTGGACAAACTAAAATGAACAGTAGAGCGATACAGACTGCATAGGTCCTTGTGACAATGTCAAGCCTTTTATTGCAATATCAAAGTAACTATGAAAACTTGCAATGGTATTATACAGGATTTCACCAAAACGCAAATCCATAAAAGATTACTTTTTACAAACAAAACTTTTGTATAGTTTGAACATGGTTTACAGGGGCATGATGGTATATTTTTCATTTGGAAAATGTAATGTTTTATACCTCGTCATATTTTTTATCGACAAGGACTATTTTTGTATGTGTACAAGTTATTATATTGTCTGAAATGTTTATGGTTTTATTGATAAAATAGACGACAAATAGCAGACGACTTTGAAGGCATGAGTGAAGTAATGTACTGAAATGAAATGAAATGAATTTGCTTGCAATGAACTTTGGTCGGAAAGTTTTTACTTTTTATGCCCCGCCATTTGACGAATGGTGGATGGGCATTGAGTAATCACCCAGTCCGTTCTGCCAGGAGTTATAGCCCCCCTCCCCTTTTAATTTATTTTCGGTAAAGAAAAAAAAATATCCGAGTAATAATGGAGGGCATTCATTTTGACAGACACATTATGGTTATTGCTAATTCTAGCAGGCTGCAATTCCAATATTGGTCAAACTTATTGAAATGATAAAAGATTTATTTTGTAAAATTGTCTTGAATCAAAATAAGTGTTTACCCACCAATAAAACAGGTTGCCATATGAATTATAATCTATGATAAAAGTGATTTTAAAATACTGTTTACCGATGCATTTTTCTCATGCCTTCAAGTTGGTATTTTCTAACATGAGTGTTTTGTATGTTTATATTCGTGTACTGCGCATTTGTCAATGGAATCATCTTTTTATTGGTTGATATATTGAATCATGGAAATGAAACTCTATACAAGTGAATATATTGTACTATTTTTAAAACTTGATTATCAGAAACAATTGCATAAAATCTTAATGTTTGATTTTAACTATTCGGAAAATGTATGGGGATCCTGTGGTGTAAAATGTAAAAATCAGTAACTATCAATATATAAATAAACCAAAATATAATTTAATGAGACTTAAAGGTCATTTCAGTTGTTTGGCAGTTGTACAAATGTTATTGTGTCTATATAAAAGTCGGATTACTCAGATTTGTGTGTTTTTACGTAGATAATTCATTATACCCCTTTGTATGTGCTAAGTTTCATTTGGATACTATGATTGTACAATATTTCAACCAATAAAGAGTGATTTATTAGGATTTCGATTAACTGGACGGTAAGGTTAATCAGATATGTATGCTCTGTACTGTACCTTATTATGTTTAAACTCTGCGTCAATCATTCGCATTTCCATTGTGTCCGCGACATGCATTTCCATTGTGTCGGTCACATGCATTTTCATTCAAGTTGTTGTGAAAAAAAAAATTTGGTGAAGTTGTATTATTTTTCATTAAAGTTCACAATTTTATAAAATGTTTTAGAATATATTTAGAAAAAAAAGTATTACTTTGTGTGTTCATTAGGAAGTTTTCACTGTTTATCTCATCTTCATTCTGCATTGTGAAACATTTTCGATGGTTAGCAGTGTGATTCTACTGTACATACATGTAGAGTATATACCATTATTTCCAAGTGTTGAAATGCTTCGTCATCAATCTACATTAATACAAGTTTTTGTACCATTAATACTCAGTTGCATTTTGTCATTCCATTTTAAAAAATAGTCCATACAACAGTCGGAACAGCGAGATGAGAATTTTTGTTGATGATCAGTAATGTTTCATAGATATATATCAATTTTTTGTTTTTTTTAGATTATGTGAGTCAAAGTTTGTTCTTTGTCTGTCCTTCTGTCTGTCTGGGCATCAGGAATATCTTTATAAACATCTTCTTAAACCTTGGACACAATATAACTTAGACTTAATGTTTATTTGTTGGTGCCTGTTCAGAATTGTGTTTCTTTCCAAAATCGCTTGTCAAACACGGCAGACAGTGCTCTGCTCATTTTTTTTTATTTAAAACTTTAAATAAACAATATCTGCACCATTTTCATTGGAATTATGCTGAATTGTTTCCATAGTGACCCATTTTTTTCTTCAAACTAGATGGCTGTCAGGGCTCAGCCAATCGTAACATAGGTCTAAATAAGTAAAATGTAAAGAAATCTCTGAAATTACTGACACTTATAAACTTAAAATATGATAATGGGATAGTTTTGATAAAATCAACTGCTTAACAGTATGTACAATAAAACTATTTAAGATAAATAACATTTTAAAATAGGGAAATTTTATAGTTTTTACTGAACACCATTTTGAAATATGGTAACTTTATAGTTTTTACTGGACAACACTTTGAAATATGGTAACTTTATAGTTTTTACTGGACAACATTTTGAGATAGGGTAACTTTATAGTTTTTACTGGACAACACTTCGAAATATGGTAACTTTATAGTTTTTACTGGACAACACTTTGAAATATGGTGACTTCATAGTTTTTACTGGACAACACTTTGAAATATGGTAACTTTATAGTTTTTACTGGACAATACTTTGAAATATGGTAACTTGATAGTTTTTACTGGACAACATTTTGAAATATGGTAACTTTATAGTTTTTACTGCACAACACTTTGAAATATGGTGACTTCATAGTTTTTACTGGACAACACTTTGAAATATGGTGACTTTATAGTTTTTACTGGACAATACTTTGAAATATGGTAACTTGATAGTTTTTACTGGACAACGATTTGAAATATCGTAACTTTGTGGTTTTTACTGGACAACACTTTGAAATATGGTGACTTCATAGTTTTTACTGGACAACACTTTGAAATTAGTTACTTGATAGTTTTTACTAGACAACATTGTGAAAGATGGTAACTTGATAGTTTTTACTGAACAACATTTTGAAATATGGTAACTTTATAGTTTTTACTGGACAACACTTTGAGATATGGTAACTTTGTAGTTTTTACTGGACAACACTTTGAAATATAGTTACTTGATAGTTTTTACTAGACAACATTGTGAAAGATGGTAACTTGATAGTTTTTACTGAACAGCATTTTGAAATATGGTAACTTTATAGTTTTTACTGGACAACACTTTGAAATATGGTAACTTGATAGTTTTTACTGGACAACATTTTGAAATATGGTACGACTATTTATATTTAAAACATTTTCATAATAATTTTGATCAAATAAATGTTATATAAAAAAAACCTTGGTGAAATCCACTGTTTAATCACATGGGCAATATTGGTAAAATCCACTGTTTAATCACATGGACAATATTGGTAAAATCCACTGTATAATCACATATGGACAACATAGTTAAAATCCATTGTTTAATCACATGGACAATATTAGTAAAATCCACTGTTTAATCACACATGGATCCACTGTATAATCACATATGGACAGTATTGGTAAAATCCACAATTTAATCACATGGACAAAATAGTTAAAATCCACTGTTTAATCACATGGACATATTGTTAAAGTCCACTGTTTAATCTCACATGGACAACATTGGTAAAATCCAGTGTATAATCACATATGGACAACATAGTTAAAATCCACTCTTTTATCACATGGACAATATTGGTAAAATCCACTGTTTAATCACACATGGACAATATTGGTAAAATCCACTGTTTAATCACACATGGACAATATTGGTAAAATCCACTGTATAATCACATATGGACAACATAGATAAAATTGACTGTTTAATCACATATGGACAAAATAGTTAAAATCCACTGTTTAATTACAAATGGACAATATAGTTAGATTCCGTTGTTTAATCATGTATGGACAGCATTGGATTAATCACATACGGACATCATTGGTAAAATTCACTGTTTAATCACACATAGACAACAGTGGTGAAATCCATTGTTTAATCACATATGGACAGCATTTGTAAAGTCCACTGTTTAATCACATATGGACATCATTAGTAAAATTCACCTTTTAATAACATATGGACAACATTGGTAAAATTCACTGTTAATTACATTTGGTTGTTGTTGGTAAAATCCACTGTTAAGTGCATACGAACACTTATGGTAAAATGTACTACACATAGGCCAGTTTTTTGTTCATCTTTGTATTAGTTGTTGATAGAAGTTCACTTGTACTTTAGGGGCAGGATCCCTACATCCTTTCTTGTGTTGTGTTTCTTGTCATACAGTTGTCTGAATCTAGTATAGTCAAATATACATTGTTGTAGAAATGTTTGTTTTTGTTCTTTCTTTACATCCATCATAGCCTTACCTGACAATAAGGTTTAAGATTGGTTGATATGATCACTTTTTAGCTGTAAATGGTAAATTGTCCGTCGTCCATCCATCTGTCGTCCATCCATTAACCTTTTTCTTGTAGACGCTGTAGAACCTTTATTTTTATAAGCTCTACTTATTGGATGGCGCGTTGTCCGTCGTCTTCCGTCTGATAGCAGCACTTTCTCTGAAACCACTAGGCCAATTAAACTCAAACTTCACATAGATGTTTCTATTGCATAGGAGACTATACAGAAGATTTTTTTTTTTTTTAAATTCAATATAGCCACTGTTACTAAAAATAGTCCAAAACTTTAAAAAAATTTCTTATCATGAACCGCCCAACAGATTTTGTAAAAATTTATGTAGTAATGTTAACCAATTATAGTTCTATTGGATTTGTTCAAATGTCCCTGGGGTTAAATTAGAGGACACATGTCATTATAATAAACATAACTTTTTTTTTTTAAAAATGAACTGATTTTGCCTACATTGTTTGGTCAACGAGGTTCAGACTTGTAAAAAATGACTGGGTTGCACTGTCTTAAGGGGTCAGGAAGGGCCTCAAAACAGTTAAAATTTGGAATTACAAAAATCATTTTCTTTAGACGGGTGTCAGTCAGAATTGTTCATATTTGGCATAAATTATCCCTATGTGTAGGGGTTTGAATGAAGATCAGAATTAAGGGGCTAATATTTATAGGGGCCCTGTAATGGGACTTGGAATTTTACATAGAAATACTATGAGAAAACAGAAAATTCTCATTTTTTTCATCCATTTGGGCGAAATTATTATTCAATTTGAGTTCTGAAGCACTATCTGGTCAGGAGATTTGGTTCAATTAGGAGAGTTGACTTTGCATAAGGGGCCAGGGTAGGTAAAAAAGGGTAAAAATAGAAAATTTTCAAAAATCTTCTCAGCAACAGGTCAATCAAATGTGTTCATATTTGGTATAAACTCAAACGCAAAAGAAAGTGTGCACATTTATATTTTTGATTTTCTGAAAATCCAGTGATGGAATACTATCCTGTGTGGTATCAATTTTTAGCTTATTCAATTACCTTTCTAACCAAAATGTTTATTTTATTGTTTTGAATTTGGATAAACATACAATGTATCTACGTGGATTAGGGGTCAAAATAAAACATACACAAACAGCCAAAGGGATCTTTTCTATCGTAGATTCACTGTAATTTTTTGCAAAATTATGTAAATATTGCATTGATATCTGTTATGACTGCCATTCTGTCTTATAACTTCTAAAAATCGTCGCCGCATGGAATGCATGTAACGTACCTCTGCCCAGCATCATTAAGGCGTCAATTATGCTGACGTTCTGATAGTCGTGGCATATGCGCTTTATAAATTTTCAAAATCTACAGTGATATTCACATTATACATGTGTGAAAGAATGTAGAGAAAACAAGTTTGGCCACTGGACTTATGTATACATGTTCCACGTGGAAATCCTGCAAAATCGCAATTCTGACTATTACGTAATAACTAGCCATAGTTTGACTGATTTTTTGTTGTGGCTATAAACCGTATTGACCGATATTCTTATGTTTCAAATTTGACAACTTTATACTTTGTAGAATGAAAATAATCAAAAAATAAAAACTGCACACTTTCTTTTGCGTTTGAGTATAGATCATCCCAGTGAGTATGAATTTAAATTTTATACAAAGCATGGGGCTTGTATTTATAGGGGCCTTATAAGGGGACTTTGAGTTTTGTATAGGAATACTATGGGAAAACAGTAATTTTTATTATTTTCATCCTTTGGGCAAAATTATTATTTAGTTTAATTTCTGACGCATCATCTAGTCATAGAAAATAAGATATGGTTCATTTAGAAGAATTGACTTTCCATAAGGGGCTAGGGTGGGTTAAAAAATGGTTAAAATAGAAAATTCAAAAATCTTCTCAACAACCGGTCAGTCAAATTTGTTCATAATTGATATGGATTATCCCAATGAGTATGAACACCAGCCACACTTTTATACCAGTCTGACATAGACTAGTGTCAACTACACTTTTATAACTGTCTGACACAGACTTATACCAGCCACACATTTCAACCAGTCTGCCATTGACTAGCCTCAACTACACATTTATACCTGTCTGCAATTGATTAACCTCAACTACACTTTTATACCAGTCTGACATAGATTAGTGTCAACTGCACTTTTATACCAGTCTGACATAAACTAGTGTCAACTACACCTTTATACCAGTCTGACACAGACTGACACCAGCCACACTTTTATACCAGTCTGACATAGACTAGTTTCAACTACACTTTTATACCAGTCTGACATAGACTAGTATCAACTACACTTTTATACCAGTCTGACAAAGACTAACATCAGCCACACTTTTATACCAGACTGTCATTGACTAGCCTCAACAACACCTTTATACAAGTCTGCCAT
Source organism: Panopea generosa (assembly GCA_029582155.1). NCBI lineage: Eukaryota > Metazoa > Mollusca > Bivalvia > Adapedonta > Hiatellidae > Panopea > Panopea generosa. Next base: position 20,168,706 of record CM055894.1, on the reverse strand, counting down.
TGACTAGCCTCAACTACACTTTTATATCAGTCTGTCATTGACTAGCCTTAACTACACCTTTATACCAGTCTGACATAGACTAACCTCAACTACACTTTTATACCAGTCTGACATAGACTAGAATCAACTACACTTTTATACCAGTCTGACATAGACCCTCAACTACACTTTTATACCAGTCTGACGTAGACTAGCCTCAACTACACTTTTATACCAGTCTGATATAAACTAGTTTCAACTTCACTTTTATACCAGTCTGCGACAGACTAAAATCAGCCACACTTTTATACCAATCTGTCATTGACCAGCCTCAACTACACTTTTATACAAGTATGCCATTGACTAGCCTCAACTACACTTTTATACCAGTCTGACATAGACTAACCTCAACTACACTTTTATACCCTTTTATACCACTCTGACATAGACTAGTATCAACTACATTTTTATACCAGTCTGACACAGACTAACATCAGCTGAACTATTTTTACCAGACTGTCATTGACAAGCCTCAACTACACCTTTATACAAGTCTGCCATTGACTAGTGTCAATAACACTTTTATACCAGTCTGACATAGACTAGTGTCAACGACACTTTTATACCAGTCTGACATAGACTAGTGTCAACTACACTTTTTTTACCTGTCTGATAAAAAAACTAACAACAACCACACTTTTATACCAGTCTGCCATTGACTAGCATCAACTACACCTTTATACCAGTCTGCCATTGACTAGCCTCAACTACACTTTTATACCAGTCTGACACAGACTTACATCAGCCACACTTTTATACCAGTCTGCCATTGACTAGCCTCAACTACACCTTTATACACGTCTGCCATTGACTAGCCTCACCTACACTTTTAGACCAGTCTGACATAGACTAGCCTCAATCATACTTTTATACCAATCTGCCATTGACTAGCCGCATCTACACTTTTATACCAGTCTGACCAAGACTAGTATCAACTACACTTTTATACCAGTCTGACCAAGACTAGTATCAACTACACTTTTATACCAGTCTGACACAGACTAGCACCAGCCACACTTTTATACCAGTCTGACATAGACTAGTGTCAATTTCACTTTCATACCAGTCTGAAACAAACTAACATCAGCCATACTTTTATACCAGTCTGCAGCAGACTAGCCTCAAATACACTTTAATACCAGACTGACACAGCCTCGTGTCAACTACACTTTTATATCAGTCTGCCATTGACTAGCCTCAACTACACCTTTATACCAGTCTTCCATTGACTAGCCCAAACTACACTTTAATACCAATCTGACATAGACTAGTGTCAACTACACATTTATATCAGTCTGACACAGACCAACACCAGTCACATTTTTTTACCAGTCTGACATAGACTAGTGTCAACTTCACTTTTATACCAGTCTAACACAGACTAACACACGCCATACTTTTATACTAGTCTGACATTGACTAGCCTCAACTACACCTTTATACAAGTCTGCCATTGGCTAGCCTAAATCATACTTTTAAACCAGGCTGACACAGACTATTGTCAACTATGCTTTTATAGCAGTCTGACACAGATTAGTGTCAACTACACTTTTATACCAGTCTGACACAGATTAACATTAGCCATATTTTATACCAGTCTGCCATTGACTACCTTCAATTACACATTTATACCAATCTGCCATTGATAAGCCTCAACTACACTTTTATACCAGTCTGACATATACTAGTGTCAACTAAACTTTTATAACAGTCTGACACAGACTAACACCGGCCACACTTTTATACCAGCCTGCCATTGACTAGCCTGAACTACACCCTTATACCAGTCTGTCATTGACTAGTTTCAACTACACTTTTATACCAGTCTGACAAAGACTAGTGTCAACTACACTTTTATAACAGTCTGACACAGGCTAACAACAGCCACACTTTTATACCAGTCTGCCATTGACTAGCCTCAACTACACTTTTATACCAGTCTAACATAGAGTAACACCAGGCAAACTTTTAAACCAGTCTGACATAGACTAGTGCCAACTATACTTTAATACCAGTATGACAAAGACTAGTGTCAACTTTACTTTTATACCAGTCTGACACAGACTAACACCAGCCACACTTTTATACCAGTCTGTCATTGACCAGCCTAAACTACACCTTTATACAAATCTGCCATTGACTAGCCTCAACTACACTTTTATGCCAGTCTGACATAGACTAGCCTCAATCATACTTTTATACCATCACACAAGGAATAATGTCAACTACACCTTTATACCAGTCTGACACAGACTAACATCAGCCACACTGTTCTACCAGTCTGCCATTGACCAGCCTCAACTACACCTTTAAACCAGTCTGCCATTGACTAGCCTCAACTACACCTTTAAATCAGTCTGCCATTGACTAGACTCAACTACACTTTTATACCAGTCTGACACAGACTTACACCAGCAACAATTTTATACCAGTCTTTCATTGACCAGCCTCAACTACACCTTTATACCAGTCTGCAATTGACTAGCCTCAACTACACTTTTATTCCAGTCTGACATAGACTAGCCTCAATCATACTTTTATATCATCTGACAAAGACTAGTGTCAACTACAACTTTATAACAGTCTGCCATTAACTAGCTTCAACTACACTTTTATATCAGTCTGACACAGACTAACATCAGCCACATTTTTATACCAGACTGCCATTGACTAGCTTCAACTGCACCTTTAAACCAGTCTTTCATTGTCCAGCCTCAACTACACCTTTAAACCAGTCTGCCATTGACTAGCCTCAACTGCACCTTTAAACCAGTCTGCCATTGACTAGGCTCAACTACACTTTTAAACCAGTCTGCCATTGTCCAGCCTCAATTACACCTTTAAACCAGTCGTCCATTTACTAGTCTCAACTACACTTTAATACCAGTTTGACACATACTAACATCAGCCACACTTTTATACTAGTCTGCCATTGACTAGCCTCAACTGCACCTTTAAACCAGTCTACCATTGTCCAGCCTCAACTACACCTTTAAACCAGTCTGCCATTAACTAGCCTCAACTACACTTTTATACCAGTTTGACACAGACTTACACCAGCCAAACTTTTATACAAGTCTATCATTGACCAGCCTCAACTACACCTTTATACAAATTTGCCTTTGACTAGTCTCAAATACACCTTTGTAACAGTCTGCCATTAACTAGCCTCAACTACACTTTTATATCAGTCTGACACAGACTTACATCAGCCACACTTTTATACCAGTCTGCCATTGACTAGCCTCAACTGCACCTTTAAACCAGTCTATCATTGTCCAGCCTCAACTACACCTTTAAACCAGTCTGCCATTAACTAGCCTCAACTACACTTTTATACCAGTTTGACACAGACTTACACCAGCCAAACTTTTATACAAGTCTATCATTGACCAGCCTCAACTACACCTTTATACAAATTTGCCATTGACTAGTCTCAAATACACCTTTTTACAGTCTGCCATTGACTAGCCCTAACAACAACTTAATACCAGTCTGTCATTGTCTAGCCTAAACTACACTTTTTTACCAGTCTGACATAGACTAGCCTCAATCATACTTTTATACCAATCTGCCATTGACTAGACTCATCTACACTTATATGCCAGTCTGACATAGACTAGTGTTAATTACACCTTTATACCAAACTTTATGTCCGACACAAACTAACAACAGCCACACTTTTATACCAGTCTGATATAGACTATTGTCAACTACACATTTATACCAGTCTGCCACAGACTAAAATCAGCCACACTTTTATACCAGTCTATCACTGACCAGCCTCAACTACACCTTTATACAAGTCTGCCATTGACTAGCCTCAACTACACTTTTATATCAGTTTGCCATTGACTAGCCTCAACTACACTTTTATACCAGTTTGTCATTGACCAGCCTCAACTACACCTTTATACAAGTTTGCCATTGACTAACCTCAAAATACTTTTATACCAATGTGCCATTGACTAGTCTCAACTACACCTTTATACCAGTCTGCAATTGACTAGCCTCAGCTACACTTTTATTCCAGTCTGACATAGACTAAACTCAATCATACTTTTATATCATCAGACAAAGACTAGTGTCAACTACACCTTTATACCAGTCTGACACAGACTAACATCAGCCACACTTTAATACCAGTTTGTCACTGACCAGCCTCAACTACACCTTAATACAAGTCTGCCATTGACTAGCCTCAACTACACTTTTATATCAGTCTGCCATTGACTAGCCTCAACTACACTTTTATACCAGTCTGACACAGACTAACATCAGCCACACTTTTATACCAGTCTGCCATTGACTAGCCTCAACTACACTTTTATACCAGTCTGACACAGTCTTGTGTCAACTACACTTTTATATTAGTATGACACAGACCAACACCAGCCACACTTTTATACCAGTCTGACATAGACTAGTGTCAATTTCACTTTCATACCAGTCTGAAACAAACTAACATCAGCCATACTTTTATACCAGTCTGACATAGACTAGTGTCAATTAAACTTTTATACCAGCTTGACACAGACTAACATCAGCCACACTTTTATACTCGTCTGCCATTGACTAGCCTCAACTACATCTTTATACCAGTCTGCCATTGACTAGCCTCAACTACACCTTTATAACAGTCTGCCATTAACTAGCCAAAACTACACTTTTATACCAGTCTGCCATTGACTAACATCAGCCATACTTTTATACCAGTCTGTCATTGACCAGCCTCAACTACACCTTTATACAAGTCTGCCATTGACTAGCCTCAACTACACTTTTATATCAGTCTGCCATTGACTAGCCTCAACTACACTTTTATACCAGTCTGACACAGACTAACATCAGCCACACTTTTATACCAGTCTGCCACTGACTAGCCTCAACTACACTTTTATACCAGTCTGACACAGCCTTGTGTCAACTACACTTTTATATTAGTCTGCCATTGACTAGCCTCAACTACACCTTAATACCAGTCTTCCATTGACTAGCCCAAACTACACTTTTATACCAGTCTGACATAGACCAACACCAGCCACAATTTTATACCAGTCTGTCACTGACCAGCCTCAACTACACCTTTATGACTAGCCTAATCTATACCTTTATATCAGTCTGCCATTGTTTAGCCTCAACTACACTTTTATACCAGTCTGACACAGACTAACATAGGCCACACTTTTATTCCAGTCAGCCATTGACTAGCCTCAACTACACCTTTATACCAGTCTGCCATTGACTAGCCTCAACTACATATTTATACCAGTGTGCAATTGACTAGCCTCAACTACACTTTAATACCAGTCTGACATAGACTAACACCAGCCACCATTTTATACCAGTCTGTCATTGCCCAGCCTAATCTACACCTTTATATCAGTCTGCCATTGATTAGCATCAACTACACTTTTATACCAGTCTGACACAGACTTACATAGGCCACACTTTTATACCAGTCAGCCATTGACTAGCCTCATCTACACCTTTATACCAGTCTGCCATTGACTAGCCTCAACTACACTTTTATACCAGTGTGCCATTTCCCAGCCTCAACTATACCTTTATACCAGTCTGCCATTGACTAACCTCAACTACACTTTTATACCAGTCTGCCATAAACTAGCTTCAATCATACTTTTTAACCAGTCTGACAAAGACTCATGTCAACTACACTTTTATACCAGTCTGACACAGACTAATGTCAACTACACTTTTATACCAGTCTGACACAGACTTACACCAGTCACACTTTTATACCAGTCTGACATAGACTGGCCTCAACTACATTTTTATACCAGTCTGCTATTGACTAGCCTCAACTACACCTTTATATCAGTCTGCCATTGACTAGCCTCAACTACACCTTTATACCAGTGTGCCATTGACTAGCCTCAACTACAGTTTTAAACCAGTCTGACACAGACTAACATAGGCCACACTTTTATTCCAGTCAGCCATTGACTAGCCTCAACTACACCTTTATACCAGTCTGCCATTGACTAGCCTCAACTACATATTTATACCAGTGTGCAATTGACTAGCCTCAACTACACTTTAATACCAGTCTGACATAGACTAACACCAGCCACCATTTTATACCAGTCTGTCATTGCCCAGCCTAATCTACACCTTTATATCAGTCTGCCATTGATTAGCATCAACTACACTTTTATACCAGTGTGCAATTGACTAGCCTCAACAACACTTTAATACCAGTCTGACATAGACTAACACCAGCCACCATTTTATACCAGTCTGTCATTGCCCAGCCTAATCTACACCTTTATATCAGTCTGCCATTGATTAGCATCAACTACACTTTTATACCAGTCTGACACAGACTTACATAGGCCACACTTCTATACCAGTCAGCCATTGACTAGCCTCATCTACACCTTTATACCAGTCTGCCATTGACTAGCCTCAACTACACCTTTATACCAGTGTGCCATTTCCCAGCCTCAACTACACCTTTATACCAGTCTGCCATTGACTAACCTCAACTACACTTTTATACCAGTCTGACATAAACTAGCTTCAATTATACTTTTTAACCAGTCTGACAAAGACTCATGTCAACTACACTTTTATACCAGTCTGACACAGACTAATGTCAACTACACTTTTATACCAGTCTGACACAGACTTACACCAGTCACACTTTTATACCAGTCTGACATAGACTAGCCTCAACTACATTTTTATACCAGTCTGCCATTGACTAGCCTCAACTACACCTTTATATCAGTCTGCCATTGACTAGCCTCAACTACACCTTTATACCAGTCTGCCGTTGACTAGCCTCAACTACACTTTTAAACCAGTCTGACACAGACAAACACCAGCCACACTTCTATACCAGTCTGCCATTGACTGGCCTCAACTACACCGTTATACCAGTCTGCCATTGACTAACCTCAACTACACTTTTATACCAGTCTGGCACAGACAAACACCAGCCACACTTTAATAGCAGTCTGACATAAACTATCCTCAACTACACTTTTATATCAGTCTGACAGACTAGTGTCAACTACACTTTTATACCAGTCTGACAGACTAACATCAGCCACACTTTTATACCAGTCTGCCATTGACTAGTCTCAACTACACCTTTATACCAGTCTGCCATTGACTAGCCTCAACTACACTTTTATACCAGTCTGACACAGATAAACACCAGCCACACTTTTATAGCAGTATGACATAGACTAGCCTCAACTACACTTTTATACCAGTTTGACAGACGTGTGTCAACTACACTTTTATACCAGTCTGACATAGACTAACACCAGCCTCATTTTTATACCAGTCTGACATAGACTAGCCTCAACTACACTTTTATACCAGTCTGACATTGACTAGCCTCAACTACACTTTTATATCAGTCTGCCATTGACTAGCCTCAACTACACTTTTATACCAGTCTGACACAGACTAACATCAGCCACACTTTTATACCAGTCTGCCACTGACTAGCCTCAACTACACTTTTATACCAGTCTGACACAGCCTCGTGTCAACTACACTTTTATATTAGTCTGCCATTGACTAGCCTCAACTACACCTTAATACCAGTCTTCCATTGACTAGCCCAAACTACACTTTTATACCAGTCTGACATAGACCAACACCAGCCACAATTTTATACCAGTCTGTCACTGACCAGCCTCAACTACACCTTTATGACTAGCCTAATCTATACCTTTATATCAGTCTGCCATTGTTTAGCCTCAACTACACTTTTATACCAGTCTGACACAGACTAACATAGGCCACACTTTTATTCCAGTCAGCCATTGACTAGCCTCAACTACACCTTTATACCAGTCTGCCATTGACTAGCCTCAACTACATATTTATACCAGTGTGCAATTGACTAGCCTCAACTACACTTTAATACCAGTCTGACATAGACTAACACCAGCCACCATTTTATACCAGTCTGTCATTGCCCAGCCTAATCTACACCTTTATATCAGTCTGCCATTGATTAGCATCAACTACACTTTTATACCAGTCTGACACAGACTTACATAGGCCACACTTTTATACCAGTCAGCCATTGACTAGCCTCATCTACACCTTTATACCAGTCTGCCATTGACTAGCCTCAACTACACTTTTATACCAGTGTGCCATTTCCCAGCCTCAACTACACCTTTATACCAGTCTGCCATTGACTAACCTCAACTACACTTTTATACCAGTCTGCCATAAACTAGCTTCAATCATACTTTTTAACCAGTCTGACAAAGACTCATGTCAACTACACTTTTATACCAGTCTGACACAGACTAATGTCAACTACACTTTTATACCAGTCTGACACAGACTTACACCAGTCACACTTTTATACCAGTCTGACATAGACTGGCCTCAACTACATTTTTATACCAGTCTGCTATTGACTAGCCTCAACTACACCTTTATATCAGTCTGCCATTGACTAGCCTCAACTACACCTTTATACCAGTGTGCCGTTGACTAGCCTCAACTACACTTTTAAACCAGTCTGACACAGACTAACATAGGCCACACTTTTATTCCAGTCAGCCATTGACTAGCCTCAACTACACCTTTATACCAGTCTGCCATTGACTAGCCTCAACTACATATTTATACCAGTGTGCAATTGACTAGCCTCAACTACACTTTAATACCAGTCTGACATAGACTAACACCAGCCACCATTTTATACCAGTCTGTCATTGCCCAGCCTAATCTACACCTTTATATCAGTCTGCCATTGATTAGCATCAACTACACTTTTATACCAGTGTGCAATTGACTAGCCTCAACAACACTTTAATACCAGTCTGACATAGACTAACACCAGCCACCATTTTATACCAGTCTGTCATTACCCAGCCTAATCTACACCTTTATATCAGTCTGCCATTGATTAGCATCAACTACACTTTTATACCAGTCTGACACAGACTTACATAGGCCACACTTCTATACCAGTCAGCCATTGACTAGCCTCATCTACACCTTTATACCAGTCTGCCATTGACTAGCCTCAACTACACCTTTATACCAGTGTGCCATTTCCCAGCCTCAACTACACCTTTATACCAGTCTGCCATTGACTAACCTCAACTACACTTTTATACCAGTCTGACATAAACTAGCTTCAATTATACTTTTTAACCAGTCTGACAAAGACTCATGTCAACTACACTTTTATACCAGTCTGACACAGACTAATGTCAACTACACTTTTATACCAGTCTGACACAGACTTACACCAGTCACACTTTTATACCAGTCTGACATAGACTAGCCTCAACTACATTTTTATACCAGTCTGCCATTGACTAGCCTCAACTACACCTTTATATCAGTCTGCCATTGACTAGCCTCAACTACACCTTTATACCAGTCTGCCGTTGACTAGCCTCAACTACACTTTTAATCCAGTCTGACACAGACAAACACCAGCCACACTTCTATACCAGTCTGCCATTGACTGGCCTCAACTACACCGTTATACCAGTCTGCCATTGACTAACCTCAACTACACTTTTATACCAGTCTGGCACAGACAAACACCAGCCACACTTTAATAGCAGTCTGACATAAACTATCCTCAACTACACTTTTATATCAGTCTGACAGACTAGTGTCAACTACACTTTTATACCAGTCTGACAGACTAACATCAGCCACACTTTTATACCAGTCTGCCATTGACTAGTCTCAACTACACCTTTATACCAGTCTGCCATTGACTAGCCTCAACTACACTTTTATACCAGTCTGACACAGATAAACACCAGCCACACTTTTATAGCAGTATGACATAGACTAGCCTCAACTACACTTTTATACCAGTTTGACAGACTTGTGTCAACTACACTTTTATACCAGTCTGACATAGACTAACACCAGCCTCATTTTTATACCAGTCTGACATAGACTAGCCTCAACTACACTTTTATACCAGTCTGACATAGAATAGTGTCAACTTCACTTTTATAACAATCTGACACAGACTTACACCAGCAACACTTTTATACCAGTCTGTCATTGACCAGCTTCAATCATACTTTAATACCTGTCTGACACAGACAATTGTCAACTACACTTTTATACCAGTCTGTCACTGACCAGCCTCAATCATACTTTAATACCTGTCTGACACAGACAATTGTCAACTACACTTTTATACCAGTCTGACATAGACTAGCCTCAATCATACTTAAATACCTGTCTGACACAGACAATTGTCAACTAATTTTTATACTAGTCTGCCATTGACAAGCCTCAACTACACCTATATACCAGTCTGCCATTGACTAGCCCCAACTATACCTTTATAACAGTCTGACACAAACCAAAAGGTTTGTTACACACAAATCAACATAAATATTACGTTTTTATTTTCGTTATAGGATTTCTGTACCACCTCCATGATCTGTTCCAATCACGTTTTAACCTATTTCATTTTACCATGCAGACTTTCATCACAGAATTTACTCTAAATAAATGTTTACATAAAGATACAAGGATTTGACCAATAGGAAAGGCTGATATGGAAGGCTAAGTAGAGATCTGATGTCAAAATTGCCAAACATCTGAACGGAAGAAACAATTTTCGACAGAAACCAAGCCACTCATGTTCATGAAACAAGGTCTTCAAGTGGAGGTTTGAAAATCGGGTCGAACCATGAATTTGAATTTAAAAAAAAACAATGTTGATAACGGAATATCACAGTCAAACCTGTCATAAGCAACCAGTCGAGGGAAGGAGCAAAAGTGGCCTTTTAAGACAGGCTGCTGTTTAATACAGGTTAATTTGCTCTGAATAAATATGAATGGGAAATAGCAAATGTGGCTGCTTAAGACAGGTGGCTGCTTAATAGAGGTGGCCAAATACACAGGTTTTACTGTATTTCTTACCTAGCACATGTTGATTCAGAAATCTATACCTGAAGCTGCACACGTCTGTACCATAATTATCATATGCATTTAGCAGGAGTTAATATGTGTTGGTAAAATGAAATAAATACTAAACACAGTTTATTTTATGATAGGACTTGAATGCTTTAATAGAGTTTTGTCACAAAATACAAGCTATTACGATTCTGATACATGCCTATAAAGCAAAAATTACAATTAATAAGTTATAATAAAAAAAAAATCAACGGATGTCAAATCAGACTTAAACATGCCACAATAATTATACATTACACTTGTGTTGGTCATTAAAACAGTAATAAGTTTTTTATTATATGCTTTATAAATACATGAATTCTGATTGGCCAGAATGACAAAATACTACATGATATTTAATTTTATTTTCGGTTTTGCAAAATTGTGCATAAAGTTACGATATACCACAGTTACTAAAAATATCCATTGGAAATTCCAAGTGTTAGCCGAACAAGACAATGAAAACTGAGATGTTACCAATGCAACATTGTTCACAAATGGTTGACAACAAGAGAGTCGCGCTTATTTCGATTTAACTTGGTGTCTTTTTGAGTTAAGGCTTAATCAGAATTCATTTATTTATAGTTTATATAATCAAACAGTTATGAGCTTTTCAGCTGTGCAATATAATGTGATATGCACCAGAAAAACATAAATATTGACCTTGGCTACTGTCTCTGTCCATATTAATTTTTCTGATGTATAGCACATCATATTGCACAGCTGAACAGTTCATACTTGTATAATACTGTATAACAATCATTAATTTAAATTCAATTTGTAATGTGTAATAATTATGTGTAATGTCACAAAATTACACAACTTGTGTAACCATAAACATGGGTTTGAGGTTCGGATAGAAAATTCCGTCCCCGAGGGATAACTGGCGGGGACGAGGCTCTGCCGAGTTCCTGTGAAAACAGTTATCCCCAGGGACGGAATTTTCTATACAAACCGAAAAAGCCATGAATGATTCTTTTTCTTGCATATCAAACACATTGAATGATATATTTAAATCAATTCATCATTATACTTTACCAATATCACTTTTTTAAGACGTCAAATTATACAACTTGTGACGTCACGTCTTAACTGGTTATAGCGTCATCACGCAAGAATTTTATCTCAGTCCTAGGGTGAGATAGAAATATCTAGCCCTGGTAAAAAAAGCAGCTTTCCTTATCCGGTATACAAGAATCACCTTACCATATCTATTTAAGTATTTATGAACATGTTACGTTACTTATCAACTAATCATGAACATGTTACACATTACTTATCAACTTATCATGAACGTGTTACATGTTACTTATCAACTTATCATCATCATATGAACAAGTTACTTTTTACCAGGGTCGGTTTTTCACTGGACAGCACGACTGGTATTCAAATACATACTTAAAGCAGATGGTTACGAGAATATTCTCCATCATTCTGTTTACATGTGCATCAGTAATTGAACAAAGATATACAATCTTTGTGGAACTTCATTCTTCATGCTAAAGATTTGCGGATAAATATTCTGCTGAAAATATTTCATACGATAAACGGCAGAAATATTTTGCCTGCAGAAATTACCCACTGTATTGTTATGGTGTTGAAATGAAGCATATGTATAAACAATTTAGCTGTTATCCATACAGATAATACTTCTATATAGTGTATACTAAATACTGAAAATGAAAGGCTGAATAACATACTGGTACATCCTACAGATTGTGGCTGTTACCAAAAATGAAAGGCTGAATAACATACTGGTACACCCTACAGATTGTGGCGGTTACCAAAAAAAAGGTACAAACTTTGAAATAAATTTAAGGATATGTAAATTACAATATCATTATTTTTCAGTTTGGTTTATATGGATACATTTAAGCTGGATTATAAAGTAACCTTATAGCTCATATGAACAACTCTTGAGTCCAATTCATGGGGATCAAACCTGTCAGTGTGAACAGTCAGCCTTTATCCACTAAACTACCGCTCTGCTTTAGTGTCATATTACTATTCAGTAAGGTAACGGCACCAACCAGCAACAGCACAATAAATTACATGTACATTATTATGATTTACAAAAGGGAAGCTACTCTCATGCTCTCACCTGACGTCAGCTTTATTTAGCATTTCCACACACCTGGTACCAGAAACAACATCTCAAATAAACAGAGATCAAAGAATATTGGTCTCCATTCCACCAGTAAAATAATCATGCAATAGAACAAAAAGTAAATGTTTTATTTACTGTGCCGATAATTTACAAACTGTGCAAATTATACATACATAGTTTATATATACTATTTTTCACTCATTTTCATACATCATAGATATCCTATGTTTACAAACAGCCATCAGTACTCATACAGAAATTACATTCATACTCATCACTCTTGCACTATAGGCAATATATAATGTTAACACACGGGTGACAAAACTCTGCTAATCTAAAAAAAAAACTGTATTTAATAATTGTATGCAATACGCTGATTTACTCTGATTTACTCCGTTACGTGCAGCGTTGCAAGATATAAAAAAACAATACATAAGCATTAAGTCCTCGTACACACTGGTTAGAAAAGGCAAGAGTCACATCCCTTCAATATTATTTAAATGAAGTAAGTAGTGTTTCCCTATAATCAATACAAAATCACAAACCATGAAGAAAATAAAAACTTTGTCTTAAAAAATTTCAACCAACTTAAATAAGGTTTCTTAAAATAATATAAATAAGATAGATAAAAGGAGAAAATGTATCGGAAACATTAGCGAATACACCAGTTTTTCCAATGTTTCCTATATAAATACATGCTGTACATAATGAATAATAATGCATTTAATTATCAACCAATCACAACACAAATTAAGTGTATTTCACATCCCCATAATAAATTATCAATTCACTACAACCATTTTTCACAACTGTAATATGAATTATCTAACCAATCCTTCATATGCCACTTTTATCTTACAACTTGTGTGCTATTGTATGCATAATTAAGCATAAAATTTTGTTTGATAGATTTCTTGTGTATACATGGTAATGGAAATGCTGCTCTAGTATGGATTGGGCACTCTTGTATTGTATCCATACTTTACTGCAGGGAAACCTCACAATTTCATTCCAAAGGGTGATTGGTACCGGTAACTGTTGTTTAACTGGTACCCAATGAGAGTAATTTTGTAATCTCAGATAAATCTTGTAGTCTGGTAATCCAGGATTAATATGGTAATCTCAATTTATTTAGTAAATTCAGATTAAATTTGTAAACAAATAAATTTGTTATTATATTCTCAAAACTAACTGATTCCTTGCGATTAATTTGGTTATCTCAGATCTAACTGATACAGTGAGATTAATTTAGTTATCTCAGATCTAACTGATACCGTGAGATTAATTTGGTTATCTCAGATCTAACTGATACTTTGCTATTAATTTGGTTATCTCAGATCTAATGATACCATGAGATTAATTTGGTTATCTCAGATCTAACTGATACTGTGAGATTGCTTTGGTTATCTCAGATCTAACTGATACTATGAGATTAATTTGGTTATCTCAGATCTAACTGATACAGTGAGATTAATTAAGTTATCTCAGATCTAACTGATACCTAAGATCAATTTGGTTATCTCAGATCTAACTGATACCGTGAGATTAATTTGGTTATCTCAGATCTAATGATACCCTGCGATTAATTTGGATATCTCAGATCTAACTGATACCTAAGATCAATTTGGATATCTCAGATTTAATGATACCCAGCAATTAATTTGGTTATCTCAGATCTAACTGATACTGTGAGATTAATTTGGTTATCTCAGATCTAACTGATACATGAGATTAATTGGGTTATCTCAGATCTAACTGATAGCTAAGATTAATTTGCTTATCTCAGATCAAACTGATACTGTGAGATTAATTTGGTTATCTCAGATCTAACTGATACCATGAGATTAATTTATTTATCTCAGATCTAACTGTTACCATGAGATTGCTTTGGTTATCTCAGATCTAACTGATACCATGAGATTAATTTAATATTCTTGTTATAATTGGTAACTAAATTTGGTTATCTAATTGATCTCTCAAGATTAAATTTGTAATCAAAATAAAGTAACCATAATTTTTTTGGTAATCTCAGACTGATAACAGAAAATTAAAAAAACAAATAATCCCATGTTTAAGTTGTACCCTGGAATTTTATGTGTTATTTTTCTATTGAACTAGTCCCCAGTATTTTAATGAATTAAAGAGCAGATTACACAGGTACCAAGTTGGGATTGTAATAATAAAGTTGTTTTTTTTGTGTGTGTTTTTTGGTGCATGATTGAAACTCTGATTAAAATCAGCAATTTTGAACAAATTGAACATAATCTTTGCTCAAATGGATGAGAAAATGAGAATTGTATGTTTTCCTGTAGTATTTCATTATGCGAGTCATGTTTATGAATATATATCAATTTTTTATTTTCTAACCAGTGTGTTAATGGTGATGAATGTACTTCTTACAAAATAATAAATATATCAAACTACACTAATGCCATACTTTTTTCAAACAAGCCAATAATGTTTCAACCATTCTCATATCCAGTAATCAAGTTAATAATAAGTCAGGGTATGTAGATATTTAAGCACTGTGGTTCTAAAAAACTCAACTGCATTTATGGATTAATTTTTAATTTTTTAGAGAAAATAAGTCAGTCAAAACATCTATATGAACTAAATGAAACACAATCATTGGTTATCTTGAATAAATAAAGATTTAGCTCATATGAAACATAAGCTTAGAGCTATACTTGGTGTTGATTTATGAGAAATCATCAAGTCGAGTCCGGGATGGGACCTGCGATTTTTACTCATGTGGCCACCAGACAACCAGTCTACTTCTACACTCACCCCACCCACTTTTTCATAATACCATTAACAATAATAGTCGTAAGTAAACATAAAACATTTAAAAAAAAAAAAGAAACAAATCTTCCATGAGGCCCTCAATAATCTTCCATTATTTTGTGGTGCAATCTCAAAACAACCCCTCTCCACATCTGCATGCCTGTTACCGATATGGGCCAGAGAACCTGGTATATAATACCAAAGTAATTATTATAACAGGATAAAAACAGTGCTTAATATACACATAAACACATCGATTTAACCAAAATAACAAAATACAAATCAATAAAAAAAAGATTTGTGACTTATTGATTAATCAAATAAAACTGTAAAACTCATCATAATAACAAGTGCATACATTTAAAAAAAACACAAAAAGTATCTTCAAAAAAAAATCATTTTTTCCCCTTTTTAAAAAATATTTTTATCCTTAAGTATAATGGTCAAAATGGTAACCTAATCATTTCATCTTTTTTTCCCCTTTTGTAAAAAAACTATTTTTATCCTTAAGTATAATGGTCAAAATGGTAACCTAATCATTTCATCTTTTTTTCCCCTTTTGTAAAAAAACTATTTTTTATCCTTAAGTATATTGGTCGAAATGGTAACCTATTACCAGTATTTTGACACATAAATGTAGGAAGACCAACATCGAAATGAAAGTTACAATGACAGATATGAAGGTCATAATATATAGGTGACAGGTACGAAGGTTATATATTTGTATAAACATACAGACATCATATTCATGAAACAAGAGGACCAAGATCAACTTCATTCGCTCACCTGTGACAAAAAATACTACATTCAATGCAATTTATAATATGCATACTATGGTATTTTACCTATCCATACATTTCTTAACATGGCAATTTTTTACCAAAATAAGAATGATATAAGAAAATTTAAGTGCATGATTCATGTGCAGTTTAGACCAAAAATCCATCTAAACACAGGACAACAATCTGGAAAGCTGCTCAAGAACTAATAAAAAATCTTCAGGTTATAAATTTTATGTATTAGAATGGTAAAGAACCATTAAAAATATGCAATGCTATAATGCTAAAAGTCAACAGCCACAGAAGGGTCACAAAAGCTCTCCTGGAACCTTCAATTCAGTCAAGCTAAAAATAATCATCTAAAATACCGGTAATTCATTTAATATATACAGATCTTTATGCTCATATTTGATAAAAGAGTCATCAGCATTCAGCGTAAAATTGTAAAAAAAAAACAAAAAATAAAAAACAGCATACTAATTATTAATTCCCTTTAATATGTGAAATTATATGAACTCTTCTTTTTCTTTGCCAGAAAATCTGCTAAATTATCAACTTGCATATAAATAACAGATATTCAATTTTAACGCAATATCCAATAATTTTCCAAAAAAATTCTATCTTTAATAATAAAAACATCAAATTATCATAAAAAAAATTAGATACTTAGGATACAATAGTTGTATTTCATTGTCAAACTTGTAATAATAATATTTGCAACATACAGTCAAACCTGTGTAATTGTTTACCATTAATGAACAACCACTGTCTTAAACAAC
Source organism: Panopea generosa (assembly GCA_029582155.1). Classification (NCBI taxonomy): domain Eukaryota; kingdom Metazoa; phylum Mollusca; class Bivalvia; order Adapedonta; family Hiatellidae; genus Panopea; species Panopea generosa. Next base: position 20,151,271 of record CM055894.1, on the reverse strand, counting down.
CACATTTGATATTTGCAATTTCTATGTTTTTGGAGTAAATTAACCTGCAGTAAGCGTCAAGCTACACCCTTAAAAGGTCACTTTTGCTTATTCTCTTGACTGACTGCTCAAGACAAGTTTGACTGTACGTAAAAAAAAAATATGTAAAACATGCATCGTAATGAGCATGATTACAATTCATTGTACTTTTGTTCTTGTTTTAAAACTTAGTTGGTATTTCAGAGTTCAGGTACACTTTTACCAGAAAGGTTACGCTGGATGATAATGACCCCAACAACATCACACTTAGTATCAGGAATAGAACATGGTATATTCTGTTATGTTGATGAATGAAAAGAACAAAATGTATATATATATATATATCAAAGCACAACTAGTGTTCTTGAATCATACATAAAAAAAATGAAGCCTTTTGAGTTGAATAACATGTGAAATGAAGTTTCATACAAAGGAAAATGTAGTTTCATAAAATGTAGTTTCATACAAGGAAAGATGTTGTTTTATAAAATGTAGTTTTATACAAGGAAAAATGTAGTTTCATAAAATGTTTTTTTATAAAATGTAGTTTTCACAAAATTAGATTAATAAAATATGTTTTACACAGTGTAAACATGTTGTTTCATAAAATGAAGTTCTATAAAAATGTTTAATTTTTAATAGTTTCATGAAATTTGCATCAACATACTTTTAAAAAAATATTTCAAACGAAAAATGATGCGTAGTTTTCAAGTAAAAGTTTGCTTTTATAAAATAAGAAAGGGAGGTAAATGTGCAGCACTTTATACAGCAATATATCCGTGATTAATGATCCTTAATCCCTGGCAAGGTTACATAATTTTTTTTAACTACATTACCAATGTCCAGTTCCGATGCTTTAGTCATCAACAATTAAATCAGTTCTACCATAAATGGTGAAAAAAAAAATGAACAGCACAATCACACTTCTTTCTTAAGCAACTTGAACATCTTTGCAATGTTTTTAATTCTAAGCAATGATTTTACAATGTTTTTAATCCTAAGCAATGATTTTACAATGTTTTTAATTCTAAGCAATGATTTTACAATGTTTTAAATTAATAGGGAGTATTATATCAAGTGTAAGCGATACAATATGTAAATTAATTCTCAAGAATTAATACTTAAACCAGTTTTACATGTACACGCACAATCTGTTAACTTAACACACAAACTGCCCATGCTTACTTCATCTCACATGTCAAGCTGTTCTGCAATGTTTTCATGAACTGGATTCAAGAATTTTTTTTTTTTTCAAATGCTATAAACATTAAATTGATTGTAGACATGTCATGTAAAGATAACTAATTGATTAACTGGAAAGACTTATGATTTTATTTTCATTTGAAATCATTTTTGTCTGAAACAATTTCTTAAACCTAAATGTTTTCATGTTTTGTTTTGTTTTCAAATGCTATTAACATTAAATTGATTGTAGACATTTCATGTAAAGATAACTTATTGATTAACTGGAAAGACTTATGATTTTATTTTCATTTGAATTCATTTTTGTCTGAAACAGTTTCCTATACCCAAATGTTTTCATGGGTAATGTATGGCCGAGCTTCCCATATAAGAAAAACAATGGAGGATCAGCAAATGAAATCTATGCAGAACATCACAACAGTGATATACTGGTAACAAAAATCGTGAACACTTAAAATATATCAACTATCTGTAATGGAGCGTAAAAAATGCGCGACTGTAAAGAATCATGTCCTATCCCTGAACACTGTCATCCTGTGATGTTACGCTCTCCGAGTGAGAATGTTGCGAGTCATATGATGTCCTTCTGCCTCCAGAACCTACTCCCGTGTTGGTCCTCGGTTTTGCTGATTCTTTGAAATTCAATTTCTGTGTTTCTATCTGAAAATATAAAAGCAAAATATTTATTATAAGTATTGATTGATTGACTGAATATTTAGCAGCATTTTTATGCCATTGAGGGCTAACAGATGATCAGCTAACCTAAACACTGTCGTATATCAATCATCACGGATACTTTTGACGGGCGGGATTCGAACTCACGACCCCTGGATTGATAGTCAGACACATAACAGAATGAGCTAATTGGGCTCGGCTCTTATAATAAATAATCTGTGTATTAATTACATCAGTTTGTTTGTTTAAATAATTAGCTTCATTTTTATGCCAGCTAGGACGATCAGATAACAACTATTTCCTGGGAATCTAAAATTTAATCAGTACTCAAGCATACCTATATCCATAAGTAACTTTCCTACTTTATAGATGAATGACAATGAGACATAACGTTGTACATCAACCATTATGAAGACTGTGGTTGAGCTGGGATTCATACTTAAGATCCTGGATTGATAGTCAGACATGATACCGACTGAGCTAACCTGGCCCATAATTTCATTAGTGAACATTATTTATAATATATCTGTCATATGAAGATTTACATTTATTATAAATTAAATATCCAATATGACCAGCTTAATATCTTGTCCCAAGATATTATGGTTATAGAACTGTTTGATGAATGTCAAACAAAAATGCTGGAAGTGGAGCGAACAAAAAGGCAAATACTGCAAGCTTTGATGTTTCAAGGGTCAAAACATTATTTATCTGATGTGTCATATTCAAGAACTTGTTGGAGATGTTATGATTAGGCCATTAATTATAAATTAATTGCTAGACTATAATCCAAATTTTCTTAAAACAGGGAGGGCGGGAGGATTTTACTTTTTTTTTTATTTTTTTTTTTTTTATGAAAATAAAAAACGGTCGAGGCAGCATGAAAATGAGGATGGCGGCGGGGAGGATAACAAAGCAGTTAGTTTATTATGGCCTTATAATTTATAACTACTACGTAAATTTGGTAAAGATCCAATGAAAATTTTAGGTGCTGGAGTGCACACAACAAAAAGTTCACAGAAAGAGGCATGATGAACACGGAACTACATTAAACTTTGCTCAGGTGGGCTAATAAGTAAAAGAAGCAATAATTATATGCTTGTAGAAACAATCACTTTATCATGTCCATATTTGATATAACTTTGTACCCTTTACAACAAGTTCACAAACTGGGCCTAGGGCCATAAAAAATCAATTTCTAGAGTCTCATCAAAATTTTTCTTAAAAAGGAGGAGGATTTTATTATTTTTCTCTCTTTTTTTTAAAAAAAACAACAAAAACAAAAAAAAAACACCCAAGAAACATTTAATTTTTGTTGTTTTTGCTTTTTTATTGGGGCAGCATGAAAATTAGGTGCAGACGGGGATGATAATCTAGTAATTAATTAATTATAACCTAAACAATTTTTCAAGAGTAGATTGTCATCAGAGGTTGAATTTTAACTTCAATGAATAAAATATGTATAGGTGTTTAGTGATCTCTTAACTATGTGAAATACTGCTCACACAAGGCAGACTTGTAACCACTACCCCCAAAAATACATAGGTAAGAAGGGTAAATACCATTCTTTTGTTAAACTCTGAAGATGATCTTCATGACAATATTTTCTGATATATAATCATACATATAACCACGCAGTACTTATATAATCCTCTCTTGATATTGTTGGTTCAACCCAACGCTGTTCTGTCTTCATATAATCAAATAAGGAAAATATGAGAGCAAACACAGGTGCACTGAACCAGAGATATATACAATATATCAATTTGACGAAGACATACATTTATCTATATTTCCTTTTTTGACAGTTATAAAAACAATATAAGGTTGAGTAAGCCAGAGAGTCAGTGGAGATTACACAAAAAATTATTTTTTATTTTTTCCATATCACGAACATAGCGGTGATCTAGGTCTAGAGCATCTGCCTCATGTGTGGAAGGTCGGGGGTTCGAACTAAAGTCTTTAAAAATGGGAGCTTAAAACTTCCTTGCTTGGTGCTAAGCATTGAGAGGATAGATTTAGGTCTGGTCAGTCTGATGTCAGTATAAAGTGACTGGTTGGTGTAAACAGTAATAATATTATTTATACCATGTGTCTTTGGCATGATACACTTAGACTACTGTCTCATGTAGACACCGTTGCGATATACCTGAACAATTGTTAAAAGCAACACTTAACACCACACAGCAACATTTTCTTATCACAATACCTAGCTCTGTTCCTACAAATTGTGCTGTAGCGGAAGTTAGTTACAGTTGCAGTGTATGACTCGCCTCTGTCAGCACTACGCATAAATGCTGAGGTTTCAAATTCAACATATATCTTACATAAACAGAAAGTCAGCATGTATATCAAAAAAGCATTAGATCATACACACCTGAGGAATATTTCAATACACTGAGTTCCTCTCCACTCAAACCTTTTTTTCTCTCTCTCTTATCACTAATGATAGACTCAAGGAATTTACAGTGTCTGATGCCAGTTGTTATCTGCCTCACATTACAAAACACCATTCGGATGTTTCTGCTCCTATTAAAATACTTGTTGATGATACAGCCGAAGATGCAGTACACTAATTGCTTAACCCTTTGCTCCATAAGCATTTTCTTGGACTCTTCAAAATTGGAAGCATTAATTCACCACATTGCAGCAATGGGTGAATTATATTCATATTAACTAACAGAGTGGAAAACAGTGCAGGAAGTGTTCAGATTGCTCGTTACTAGCAATCTGAACTCTTCCTGCACTGTTTTCAAAGGCCTTCTATAATTGGTGTGGAAAAACGTGTAACTATGGAGTAAAGGTTTAACTCATGTTTTGTGAATCAAGTGACTTAACTTGGGAAAAAACTGATCTTAATGATTTGAATTTATCTTTATATTGCAAAATGATATCTTTAATCTCTTTGCTTGATGTGCTTATGAGTCATACTTAGCTGGCACCAATCCAGGGGTCATGAGTCTGAATCCCTGCCCAGCCACACTGACCATATTTTTTTTTTATGATCACCTGTACATTGCTATTATCAAAATAAAAAAATATATACAATTTTACTAACACTATATCTTCATTATCTGGAGTTTTGCATCTGACTATCAATCCAGAGGTCGTGAGTTCGAATCCCCGCTTGGCAACAGTCTCTGTGATGATTGATATACAACATTGTGTCTCACTGTCATTCATCTCTCACTGATTCAAGTGGGAAAGTTATCAGTTACTTGCAGATATTGGGTGTGCTCGCATACTGGTTAACCTTTCAGAATTCCAGAAAACAGTGGTTAGGTTAACTAAATGTCTGTTAGCCCTCGATGGCATAGAAATTATGCTAAATATTCAATCAATCAATCAATCATTATCTGGTCCGCGTTCCATTCGGTTAAAGGTGAGTTTATAAACCCTGATGTTGCTCAACTGAACAAACAGTAAACAGAAATTGCCACTGTCCCTTCATTCCTGATTAAACTCCAGGCAAACAGCTGTAAGGTTTTACCGCAAACATGTCATTCAGTTAGCTCTTGGTATCAAATGTTCGCAAACATATCAAACATTTAACGGAACTGACAAACACATTAGTTATAAGTTTATACTTAAATTTATCTTAGCTTATGATGAAAGCTAAGAGCTTATATGATCCGCAGTACTGAGTGTTTTTGAGAGACATCAATACGAGCTGAGAATCAACCCTCAATCTCTGGCGTGAGCAGCTAACTCGCTATCCACTACACTACCGCTTAAACGTTTAACCGAAGTGAACGCAGCCAATAACTATATGCAAGAACCAAGACTTTGAATTTGTTGTTCATGCATTTTTTATGATTTTATCTGTTTGTAATATTTTACACTTTAATATAGATAGGCAAGATAGCTCCTACTACTACTATAGCTGTTGTAGTATTTGTCTAATCAACTGCACAACAAAGACTTGTTATCATCGTAACATTTTATCAATGATACAAGTTCTGATTACCCGGTGTTAATCACGAGGTGACAGTTTTCCTGAATAAGTTCAATGACATAATCTTATATTGGAGCATAATGCACCTTAAAAAAGTCTCCCTTTAAAATAAGTATCAGAGTATAGCATATACCCACAGTACGCTGTAATTAGTCAATAAAAGCTTGTAACAAAACCACTGCACACCCATGAATAGCGCAAAACAATAAGCTTAATCACACAAATTGTAAATACCCGATACCCGATACCGCAGGCAAGATTATAATGATAAGTAAATGTTTAATACGTATATGCCTCTTAAATATAGACAAAGGTGCTATGTACATGTCACCCGCTTTTAATTGTTTCCTAACAAATTAAATAACCTGGGGGAGATTTCAGTTTGAAAGTGAAACTCATTGTTAACTGCATTCTTTTCGACACTGGATATTTCATGACATTTCTTCAAAGATATTTGACCAACCATATTCAATATTTATTTAAAAGGCTTGCCACATGGAATTTGTTATGTTATAAGCTAGAAAAATGGGATATTACACTAATCCATATTTTCAACACATCTCCAGGTTGTATATGGCATTAAGTTTTATTGGTGGAAGAATACCTCAGAATTAAAATACTGATAGAACAAATACCCTTCTGCATGTAACTGGCAAATTTTCTCAGGTAAAAATGCATGCCTAATGGCTCAAACTCATGACATTAGCAGCAAGAGATTTTTAAGTAATACACTCAAACCACATATAACTGGGCCACAGTGGACCCTCAAAAGAAAAGAAGTATTTCAGAGGCATGTCAGGATGAACTTAACTGTGGGATTTATACAATGTCTGACCAATAAATGAATGGTTCCATACCCCATGTAATGTTGGAATTATCCAATCTTATACACATATGTCACTGGCTAAGTGCAAATAATTCCCAGAAACTCAATAACATCTAAAAAAAATATGCAGCCTGGGCCTAGCGGTAGAGTGTCCGTCTCGCATGTGGAAGGTTGTCGGTACGATCCCCGGTCGGGTCATACATGAAAAATGTACTTAGAAGCTTCCTTGCTTGGTGCCCAGCATTTAGGATAATTCTAGGAATGATTGACCTGGTGTCACTATGATGCGACAGGATGGAATATCATACCATGTGTCTGGGGTAAGATAGACACCATCATGATATGACTGAAAAATTGTTGAATGCAACGCTAAACACCATACAACAACAGTAATACATCATCTAAACAAGAAACAACATAAAAAATATCAGTCTTGATGTAAATTACACTACAGAAGAGACATCTATAATTGTGGATCCAAAACAGAACCAAGTAACCAAGGAACATCCAGAGACAACACAAGAGAATAAACCAAAATAACGATGTAAGTGAACCCTTTATATATTCCTTACAACATATCACCTCTTCTATCTGTTTAGACAGGAAAATCTGTTCATCAGCTGATTTATCCAGACACTCTTATTTTTAATACATATGAACAGAAGACAAAATAGTATAAAAATTTTTACAGATATTTTAACAAGAACACTAAACACAACATATTTTTAAAACCTTCAAACCAACTTAAAAACAACTGAGTTTGAATAACTGGAATTAAAACTAACTACGGTACACTATACACTGGAACTTCACTACAATTCTTTTAAAAGTTAATCAAATTTTAAAGAAGCTTTGAAATTTATCAAACTTTTTCTCTATTAATTAGCTGAAGTTGGCATCAAAACATAACACAGTAGAAGACATGGTTTGGTGAGCACATCATTGTTGCAAGATGGAGTAAGGGTTGACTTACATCAAGGAACTGTTCGAGCTGAACTTTTAGAGAAGGAACTAGTAGAGCTATATCGTATTTCGTCTGTCATACTTAGATAGCCTTTCTGCTCCGGATATTTTACAGCATATTTGTTAAACTGAATTTGACGTCTTTTCCCAATGTTTCTTGGCATATGATGAGCATTTGTCAATGAATCAACTTTTGGTAAAGCTCTGTCCACAAAATCTAGGGATTGTGTTACAATTTTATTCAGGCTGGGTTTTGGCATGTAACCAATGTTTTCTAAAGAGTTCACTTTTGGGATTTTAGGCCAGCTTACGGAATTGTGTGGAATTTTCACGTCACTTTCATGCATATGGGGTTTATAATCACCATTAGTTGCTTGAACTTTAGCCACTCCCTGCCAATGTTGCTTTTCATTGACAATATGTACGTCTGGTACAGGGGGAGTATACCAGTTATTGTCAAGGCTATTTATTTTAGGCTTGGCATTCCATTTCACATTCTGTTTTGGTATATGGACATGTCCGCTTCTGGGTCTATATTGTGAATTTTGCGCGTCAACTTTTGAGATAGCATGCACATGCATTGGTTCATTTATGATTTCTACATGACCCCCCTGAGGTTGGTACAGGTGGTTGTCATCATCTACTTTTGGCTTTGCATTTATCTTTAATGGACTGTCAATTATTTTACGAGTGGCCGGTGGTGATCTGTTGTAGCCTATATTGCCACGAGTGTTCAAAGTAGGTTTGTTTGTCCATTTCAATTTCTCACTAAACACTTCAGCTGCTCCCTGGGTAGGCCGCGTATAATTTAAATTGTTTAAAGAATTAAGTTTAGATTGTGCGTTCCACATCAACTTTTCATTGTGTATTTCAATGACTTTACGAGGTGTTCGACGTATGTAATCTTTATTAAGTGTATCCGTTTTTGGGGCATTATTCCATTCAGGCTTTTGATCATAGATCTTAACATTGTTTTCCTTTCGTGTCCAGCCTAAATTGGCACAAGATTTGACCTTTGGTTCAGCCTTTATCTTTTCTGGTTTATTAACAACCATATAAAGACCTTTTTCTGATACTTCATAATTTTTTAAGTTTTCCGTTGGAATATTTGGGGGAAGTTTAATTTTCTTCGTCTTATCTTGATATTCTGGTGAATTTGAGCGGAGTTTTTTTATGTGTTCCTTGTCTATAGAACCAACCTTTGCTTTACTTTCCCATTTGAGTTTATGTGTAGGAATATGAGTAAAGTTATCCTTATTGATTTCAGATCCCATATAATATATGTTGCCAAGGGAGTCTACTTGCGGCTGTGCCTCCCATTGCATGTCAATGGGAGGAAGATATGACCACTGCGACATCTTGAAATCTAGTTTATATATATAGTCCTGATATTTTTATACTCCACGTGTCTTTAACACTATCTTTTACACTGCCCTATCCAAATCATTCTTTCTGTTCAAGTATTCCACATTTTTCTTATTGACGAATACCAACAATAAGAAACATAAATTCAAATATATTCATTTGACAAATTTCAGTCTTAAAAGTAAATTTGTATCATGTATCTAGAGTCACAACTTAACACCTCAGAACAACCAATCACAATTCATTCACTGTCATGCAGTAGCATAAACCACGTAAAACCTTGACACATATCTTCAGACTTTAACGCACTGATAAAAAAATACTACATTAAAATAAGTCCTACTGGTACATTCCTTGATGTGTTATCATCTATAAACAAAATAAAAGAAAAAATAAATCCCCTTAAATATTCGGCTGCAAGTGAAAGTCAACAGTTTGTTAAAAAAGTCTGGTAACCAAGTAGTTAGAAATCAATGAAGCACTCAGTTCTTTAAATGTTGTGGAATGAATCGTTTTAAGCTTGTAAAACAAGTAAGGTCATTATTCAAGATAACATTAATGCTTTTTTGTTGTAATAAATGGTCTGTTAATACCTGAATTGATATACTTTGGCACTGACGAAAGTCAAAGTGTACAACAATTGTCCTTAATTACAAAGAAATGTTTAAAACCATTCATTGATATCGCTTTCCATTCTTTAAAATTTGCTCAGATCACTGATACATCGCTTGCCTCCATTGTTTAGATACAAAACCAAATGTCAAATTTCATTTAAATACTTGATACCTTTCCAAAAATTTGTTCGTAAAATATTAATCACAAATTTACCTTTTCTTATCAGTAAATTAGCTTTTTAGTGTATTACTTAGTTAACAATACTTTTTTTTCATTGAGTTAGCTCCCTTGAGTATCAATACTCTTAGGTTGAGACTATAGATGATTTTTCTTTAATCGACTGCAGTATATTATAACGTACTCTGATATATTGCAAATTAAATACAGTCTAGTATCAGTACAGTAATAGCAATTTGATATTTAATGGAATGACAAACCAATTTAGCAAAGAAAATAAACAGGCATTTGCCATACATATATTTACAGGACAAACTGCAGTATCTGTGGTCTGGCAAAAACAGTTTTAAACTTCGGCAGAAATTCACCACTTCATGGCAGGTTAACCAGTACCTGACATTTGGCACACACATCTCCGCATAATGCTAGCTAGTCTCATAACTCAGAAATAATGATAGCTAGTATCATAACTCAGAGGTAATGCTAGCTAGTCTCATAACTCAGAGGTAATGCTAGTTAGTATCATAACTCAGAGGTAATGCTAGCTAGTCTCATAACTCTGAGGTAATGTTAGCTAGTTTCATAACTCAGAGGTAATGCTAGCTAGTCTCATAACTCAGAGGTAATGCTAGCTAGTCTCATAACTCAGAGGTAATGCTAGCTAGTCTCATAACTCAGAGGTAATGCTAGCTAGTCTCATAACTCAGAGGTAATGCTAGCTAGTCTCATAATTCAGAGGTAATGCTAGTTAGTATCATAACTCAGAGGTAATGCTAGCTAGTCTCATAACTCAGAGGTAATGCTAGTTAGTATCATAACTCAGAGGTAATGCTAGTTAGTATCATAACTCAGAGGTAATGCTAGCTAGTCTCATAACTCTGAGGTAATGTTAGCTAGTTTCATCACTCAGAGGTTATGCTAGTTAGTCTCATCACTCAGAGGCAATGCTAGTAAGTCTCATAACTTTGAGATAATGCTAGTTAGTCTCATAACTCTGAGATAATGCTAGCTAGTCTCATCACTCAGAGGTAATGCTAGCTAGTATCATAACTCAGATGTAATGCTAGCTAGTCTCATCACTCAGAGATAATGCTAGCTAGTCTCATCACTCAGAGGTAATGCTGTTTAGTCTCATAATTCAGAGGTAATGCTAGTTAGTCTCATAACTCTGAGATTATGCTAGCTAGTCTCATCACTCAGAGGTAATGCTAGCTAGTATCATAACTCAGATGTAATGCTTGCTAGTCTCATCACTCAGAGATAATGCTAGCTAGTCTCATCACTCAGAGATAATGCTAGCTAGTCTCATCACTCAGAGGTAATGCTGTTTAGTCTCATAATTCAGAGGTAATGCTAGTTAGTCTCATAACTCTGAGATTATGCTAGCTAGTCTCATCACTCAGAGGTAATGCTAGCTAGTATCATAACTCAGATGTAATGCTAGCTAGTCTCATCACTCAGAGATAATGCTAGCTAGTCTCATCACTCAGAGGTAATGCTGTTTAGTCTCATAATTCAGAGGTAATGCTAGGTAGTATCATAACTCTTAGATAATGCTAGCTAGTCTCATAACTCAGAGATAATGTTAGCTAGTCCCATAACTCAGATGTAATGCTAGTTAGTATCATAACTCAGAGGCAATGCTAGTAAGTCTCATAACTCTAAGATAACGCTTGTTAGTATCATCACTCAGAGGTAATGCTAGCTAGTCTCATAACTCAGAGGTACAGACCGTAATCCGTTCAAGTACACGAAAAATGCATTTCAATTGCGTCTGTTTTGCGTGTCAAACGCGTTTGTTTTGCGTTTGAAATGCATTTTAGTTTTGTTAATGGTTTGCATTTTTTTATGATAAACGTAAGAGAAAATACGAAAATGCAGTTCAAAACGATAGTGAACGCATTTTAACCTGCGTTTGCGTTCGAATCGTTTAGCGTGTATCGTTTACCGTGTATCTGTTACCATTTAACGTTTACACGACATGTTCACCAATCGCATCATCTCTGGTTGTAACTCTCATAACTCTGAGATAATGCTAGTCAGTCTCATAACTCTGAGATAATGCTAGCTAGTCTCATAACTAAGAGGTAATGCTAGCTAGTTTCATAACTCAGAGGTTATGCTAGTTAGTTTCATAACTCTGAGATTATGCTATCTAGTTTCATAACTCTGAGATAATGCTAGCTAGTCTCATAACTCAGAGATAATGCTAGTCAGTCGCATAACTCTGAGGAAATGCTAGCTAGTCTCACAACTCAGAGGTAATGCTAGTTAGTCTCATAACTCAAAGGTAATGCAAGCTAGTATCATAACTCAGAGGCAATGCTAGTTAGTCTCATAACCCTGAGATAATGCTAGCTAGTCTCATAACTCAGAGATAATGCTAGTCAGTCGCATAAATCTGAGATAATGCTAGTTATTCTCATCACTCAGAGGTAATGCTAGCTAGTCTTATAATTCTGAGATAATGCTATCTAGTCTCATAACTCAGAGGCAATGCTAGTTAGTTTCATAACTCTGAGATAATGCTAGCTAGTCTCATTACTCAGAGGCAATGCTAGTTAGTTTCATAACTCAGAGATAATGCTAGCTTGTCTCATAACTCAGAGATAATGCTATCTAGTGTCATAACTCAGAGGCAATGCTAGTTAGTTTCATAACTCAGAGATAATGCTAGCTTGTCTCATAACTCAGAGATAATGCTAGCTAGTGTCATAACTCAGAGGCAATGCTAGTTAGTTTCATAACTCAGAGATAATGCTAGCTTGTCTCATAACTCAGAGATAATGCTATCTAGTCTCATAACCCAGAGGTAATGCTAGCTAGTGTCATAACTCAGAGGCAATGCTAGTTAGTTTCATAACTCTGAGATAATGCTAGCTAGTCTCATAACTCAGAGGCAATGCTAGCTAGTCTCATAACTCAGAGGCAATGCTAGTTAGTTTCATAACTCTGAGATAATGCTAGCTAGTCTCATTACTCAGAGGCAATGCTAGTTAGTGTCATAACTCAGAGGCAATGCTAGTTAGTTTCATAACTCAGAGATAATGCTAGCTTGTCTCATAACTCACAGATAATGCTATCTAGTCTCATAACCCAGAGGTAATGCTAGCTAGTGTCATAACTCAGAGGCAATGCTTGTTAGTTTCATAACTCTGAGATAATGCTAGCTAGTCTAATAACTCAGAGGTAATGCTAGCTAGTCTCATAACTCTGAGATAATGCTAGTTAGATTCATAACTCTGAGATAATGCTAGCTAGTCTCATAACTGTGAGTATTAATGTATTTGTGTTTGATGCTGTGTAGTTAAACAACTATTAATTTGAATCCTTCATTATTCCTTACCCTCCTCAGGAGGTGTTACCAAAATGGGTAACAAGATGAACTTAGAAATGGAGATGACAAATAAAAGTATACCAACTATTAAGTATAGGTGCATGTGACACGTACACCAGGAATAGCCAACTGTGGGATAGAATAAAACAGACCAACAGATGTAATCCCAGTTTATTGAGTAACTGTTTGAAGTTTATTTGCTTTTTTTAGCATATTTAATACCCTTCTATCAGAAGATAAACCTATTTTATACCCATAAGTGTAACACTTTTCATATTTAATCAATTAAACTTCTGATATCTACTATGCCATAAAATACAATAAACTGAGAAAGTGTGTTTATGTAGATAAAATTCCTTTCGGTCTGATGGTGGGAAAGTTTAGAAACAAGAGGGCCAAGTTGTTCACCTCATTTCTTATGTCATATTTTGAATGGACTAACCTATGAAGAAATTACAAATTAGAAAAATAATATAATATACAGATTTTTGAAATTTTGAAAAAAAAAAGATTAAAAAAAAAAAAATGATATTAAGCAAGACAAATTTTAATTTGAACTTGAGAGGGCTCTATGTAACAATGCTTACAACCAAATTTTGTAAAAATATCTCGAGCAGTTTAAGAGAACAAGTTGTTTTAAGCAAAAGTTAATGACAGACAAAAGACAGGATGACGGACTCAGGGCAATCACAAAACTCACCTGTGAGCATTCGGCTCAGATGAGCTAACATATGATATACTTAAAAAGATTGATTGATTGAATATTAAGCGTTATTTTTATGCCATCGAGGGCCAATAGACGATCAGTTAACCTAACCACTGTTTCCTAGGATTAACCAGTACTCGAGCACACCCCATCTATGAAAGTAACTGATAACTTTCCCACTTGAATCAGTGATGAGAGAAGAATGATAATGAGACACAATGTTGTATATCAATCATCAGGGAGACTGTTGCCGGGCGGGGATTGAACTCACGACCCCTGGATTGATAGTCAGATGCGTAACCGACTGAGCTAATCGGGTCTGGCTACTTAAAAAGAACACATTATATTGTAATTTTCAAACAGTTGATAACAAAGTAATTTAAAGTTTTTTTTCTAAACAGGTGATCTGGTGTTCTGAATGACCGCAGTAGAAAAATGTTTGGCTATATATTGTCCACCCCTAATGAGTTTGTGCGTAAGTTTTCTGATTCATTCAGTTATGTTACAACTCACAACATATACAAATAATGTTTGAAATCTTCCCCTATAGTTTCAAAGAAAACTAAACATCTGGGGCCTGTTCCGCTAACCTGCCAAAACCAAAGATTTTTCATATGAACAATGTATACACTGCAAAGCGTTAAACACAAAGTTTGTGCGAATTTCAATATGAATAAAAAAAACATTATGCTTTATTTAATGCACAAGTCCTACCAATGCTTATCTTATCTGAAATATTCAGGTGTCCCAAGCACAATCATGTATAATTATGTTGCATAATGAGGATCACTCATATAATAATGATACATTATTAACATCAAAGCCTCCTTCTGACTCGGATCAAAAGCAGAGCTAATCACTGAACTCTTCATCATGTGTTTGTGCATTTTCCTGTGGGGAGGTATTTTCACATATAGCAGCAGATGAGAGTGAACCTCTAATGGCTGTATAATCAAAAGTGACAAATAGTTTTTACCACAGTGGTGTTCTAGTGGTAAAGCATCTGCTTACATGCTTGTGGCTTCAAACCCTGACCAGGCTATACTAAAGACTTGAAAATTCGTAATAGAAACTTCCCCGCTTGGTACTCAGCATTTAGAAGATAGTTCTAGATCTGGTCGGCCAGGTGTCAGCATAACGTGATTGGGTGGGGTATCATACCTTGTGTCTGTGGCATGATATTCCAGTATGGCATGCAGCACCTACAATACTGTTTCATGTAGACACTGTTGTAATATGACAAAAAAAATGGTTGAAAATCATGTGTAACACCATAAAACAACGTACAACAAATTTTATTTCACCACCTTCAAATGGCTGTATTGAAGCTCTTGCAAAGTGACAAATTGATAATTTCGCATACAATGCAGTTATACATATATATAGAAAACCATATAAGTACCGGGTAGTTTAAAATGATCAGTGGGGTAGAGAATAAATAGATTAAGCACGAGCCATAGCGCTTTATTACGGGGGACACTACATCATGATATAAATAAATGTCTAAATTATTTATCAAACTGTTTATTTCTTGAAACAAATTTTGTGTGATCTACTCCAAGCAGTTGCACCAGTTTTCAAGTATATGTTTTCATAATATTTTATATCAACTAAGTTAAATATCTTATTACCTTATATTAAATATGGGATCAATATAAAAGACCTATAAAATTTGGTTAAAGGGACATAAATCATTTTCTACACATAATATTCTATGATTATTAAATGCTATTTTTAAAGTTATGGAAAAAGATAGCGATAACGTACAATAACTGAACAGAGCATTGAGTATTACATCAGAGTACATCTACACGCCATCCAGTAAACATAAACAAACAAGTATGTAGGCGTACATAGATACCAGGAGATGGGAGGGTTTAAACAACTTCTTGGGGTAATATATGAGGTTACATAAAACACAATTATAATTAGACATTCATTCAGTCTTGTAAATAATTTTCCTTCACCCATTCTCAAAATATTTTCCTTTTACTGATACATCTGTAAGACACTGTCATAATTGTAATGCAATGCAATGTAATGTAATACATTACAATGCAATGCAATGCAATGCAATGCAATGCAAAGCAATGCAATGCAACACAACAATACAATACAACACAACAATACAATATAACACTACAATACTGGTGTACTCGACACAGGTGATATGACCTTGTTGATACAGGTTCAGTAACCTAAGTTTAATACTATTGCAATCACACAAATGGAAACATTCAATAAATACCAATGTCCAACATTTCTAACTGGTCTCTTGATAACTGAAGCAATTGTACGCTTTTTAATGATTATTTTTATTTAAAGCAATTCAAGTCCCAAATGAAAATGTTTCTATTTTTAATTGTCAAGCACTTGATGATTGCAGGAAAGCTTTTTGATTTAATTGTGAATTGATCAGATCTACAAATGTCTAGTTGACTGTAAGGTTAATTATACAATTTCAAGTTTTCAAACAATTGATCATTTGTACAACTTCCATTAAGGTCAACCCATAGCAGTGGTCTAGCGATAGAGCATCCGTCTCCCATGTCGATGGTTATGGGTTCGATCATACTCGCTTGTCGCTAAGCATTAGGAGGATAGTTCTGGATCTGGTCAGCCTGGTGTCAGTATATTGTGACCGAGTGAGATATCATACCATGTGTCTGCGGCTTGATATTTCAGTGTGGCAGCGCTTAGAATAGGGTCTCCAGTAGACACCATTGTGATATACTAGTAACTATAAAATTGTTGTAAGCGAAGCTATCATTTGGTTTGAGTGAGGGCTGCAATGGTATGATTTGATAGGTAGAGTCCACAATTATCATAATCATGCCAGGAATGGGTCATGTGTGTGAATATTGATGGTACCTTTGCGAAGATACCAAGAACAGGAACAAAACATTAGGGACCCGTTTCATAGAGCTAAGATTTCCATACGAACAATGAACACACCTCCAAGCGTTTAACACAACATTTGACTATATTTCAATAACAGTAATATTGTCTTATGATTATGATGTATTTATGTCTATTATGATTGTGTAGGCAGAACACTATCTGAATGTTCACAACTTTCGATGATGCATATGAATGCGATATAAATATTGTGACTTATTTTCCATAACTTCTCATCTTACAATGAAAAAGAACTATAGACAAACAAAGGCTACTGAAACCATCCCCAGCTGATAAAATGCCTTGCTCAAGGTCACATGCATGCTCTCAATGATTCTCAGTTCAGCTGAGCTAGCACTAGCACTAACATGGCTTCTGCCTCAGGTTGAAATCTCTGAGCATACAGACACCAAGTTCTGAAGATTTTTCTAAACTTGGAAGTATTCGGACATTCGTGTTTGTATTTTATCATCTCGGAAAATATTATACAAACCGTTGAAAATGTACTCAGTTACTTATCTTCCATTGATGACTCTTAGCTAATAGGAATGTGTTCAGCTGTTATGTCTGGACAAAACAATCTTGCTCCTTCACAATTCTTTTTTTTATTTTTTTTTTTTAATTTTTCAACACATTTCAGGTTTTATATGGCATATCCAGTTTTACAGGTGCAGGAAGACCTCAGACTGAGTCAGACTGAGTAGAACCACCGTCCTTCCACAAGTAACTGGAAACTTCCTCACATAAAGTTTTTGGAGCGAGCGGGACTGGAACCTACGACCTTAGCCGTGAGAGGTAAGTGATCTTGCCTTCATGATTTAGTGATTAATTGGAAAACTGTTAAATTGTCTTCCTGTCACATAAATATTAGTATTATTTTTCAACCAACAAAAGTCTACTTTTAGATTGTGGAACTGCATTACTTAGCAACACAGGAAATAAAAAACGAATTTGTGTAAGTCTTACATACTTTTCCTCAACAGCGAGAATATTTGTGAGATAAACAGAAATGTCTAAAGATGCCTTGACAGTGATTTGCCATATACATTGATCGCACAAATGTTGCTTTACACAACTTATGCATTATTTTTATAGTTTATTTTGAAAACAACAGGGCCAAAATGGTTCTAAATCATCCACCTGTAGCACAGGAGACAAAAGATGTTGTTTTTTTTCTTTCTCTATTGAAACATTCTGTTCTCACTCTGTAAAATCATTTCAATTCAATGCAACAGATACTTACATCAAAATGTCTGTCAAGGAACAGTCTGAGCAGAATTTCTAGATATTGCTCTACTTGACGTTCTCCCCAGCTCATACTGTTGCCACATCACTTCATCTTTGCCCCAATTCGTCTTTTGCGGCCTAGATAAATGACCGGGCTTATAACCGGCATTTTCTAATGATCCGACACGAGGAGTCACCCTACGACTGTAATCTGGCATTGGGTTATTACTAATGAGGTTCCTTCCGCCAGCAGGGCTATGATGCCAATTGTCTAGTGACCCTACTTTTGATTTTGCAATCCACTCTTGTTTAGAGTCAAATATTGGAACCTTTCTAAACGATGGTTTATAATCTTTTAATTCGAGAGATCCAATTTTAGGACCTGATTCCCATCTTGTTGATACATTAGAAATTTTCACGTTTCCTCCACCGGGTTGATGGCTTCTATTGTCCATGGAGCCAATTTTTGATTCCGCATTCCATCGCAAGGTTTCATGAATTTTATTTTTCATAGGAACACGAGGCATATAATTACGCTGATCAAGTGAGCCTACTTTTGAAGTGCGATTCCACTTTAATTTCTGGTTTATGATTTCAACATCACCACCCCCTGGTCTATGGGACTGATTGTCACGAGAACCAACTTTCGGTTGGACGTCCCAGTCAAGTTTTGTATCTAGGATTTTCACCTGTCCACCACCAGCTTTGTGGTCCCTATTTTCCAAAGATCCAACTTTTGCTTGTCCAACAACCTTCTCCTTTCGGACTCTCAAAAAAGGTCGTCCATCTTCTTCATATTCAAGATTTTTAAAATTTCGATAAAATTCGTCTTGCCTGTGTTGTAAAAGTCTTACTTTGTTTTGTTCTCTGGTATCTCTGCTGTAAAGACTACAATGTTTCGCTAGTTCCATATGTTTTTTATCCAAAGAGCCAATCTTTGACCGTTTAGTCCAATCTGGGTGTTCATCGAATATAATTTTGTTACCACCCCCACTTACATGATCGGCATTTTCCAAAGACCCAACTTTGGCTCCACTCTCCCATCCAAAGTTAAAACGTTTTGGGAGATCAGGAAACTGATAAGGTTGCATGGCTACTTTCTTTTTTTTTTTACACACAAATTTTATACTAATAGTTCTAATTTAACATTACAATATTTTTCAATCACTGCAAAAACATAATAATTCTTTTCAAATGTTACAATATCTATTAAATATCCGTGGCTGTAAGGTAAATATGCCTTCAAATAAATATATTTGTGTGTTTTATTATATATCTAGGCCCAATATTTAGTACTTTGTTCGCTTGACAATACACAATAGCAAATCGATCAACTGCAGTCTTTCAACTCAACATATGTCCGATCTGAGTTGTTAATGCTTTATATCAGCACATAAGCTTCTACATAAGTCTTTTATCTGGTACTATTTGTTTTTATAGTCATAAAAGTGTAAATAATACATTAACTAAATAATCATACAGGAACGTTTAACTCCTTTACATATTCCAAGATTGTCAACATTGGTAGGTAATTAAATTAACAATCTATAAGCAATGTTAAAAAATAACAATCCTTCAATCAAGTTGTCTTAAACTGATAAATTACAAAAACCTCACAAATCTGTCTATTAGTATAAAATTCTCATTTCTCTACAACCGAAGTTAAGGTTTAGTTTTAAATGAATAAACTCAATGCAGCAAGTTGATTGACTTATCAATACATTCCTTTAAAATCCAACACAAAATCCTTTAAAAAAAATGAAATAAAATTAATCCTGTTTTATATACTGAAATAATCCTAAATCCCAGATTAATCGGAATTCCATCAATTTCATTGGCTTATTTTACAATTTTAATTCATTACACTTCTCCACACATCTGTAAAACCAGGTAGATCAACTTGTAAATACACAGTTAGCTTTGATCTCTAATCCAAATCTAATGTCCCACAATATATGTCTTATCATCAAACACAGAAAAAAACACAATATGAAGAAGAATTGCCATTCAACAATTTGCTGAAGCTCTCAACTGTTCCATGCTGCAAGTTTTAGGTGAGATAATTCCTCTTCATATCAAATCTTAATTATGAGAGTCTGACATTTCTTTTTCAGGTAGATCAAAAACTTTCCTTCCTCTTGCTTGTTTATCGACTCTGATAACACTTCACCGAGATGAGCACAATCATTCACTCTTATCATTAAAATTCTTTGCACGAGGAAGTCTTTAAAAACTTTCTCAATGAGTTTTTTTTTTAAAGTTTAAAAGTCTACGTAGTTGCTCCATAGAATCCCAACTAATCGTAGATTAAATGTATACATCCAAAAATAATATTTTGGATTGAAAAGTTTATTTCTATTCACAAAACTTACAGTCAATGCATTACCTCAAAAGTTTCTATGTACAAAAAGTTCAGAAATAGAATTCCATGCAGAAAAACATATACACATACATGAAAATATTCATTTAAACTTTATCCATGTAAAAAAAAAGCAAGAGCTGACATTAATTCACAGTAACCAAGGAAAGGTGTTAAAATTGCCATGCTTTACGAGTTTATTTTGAATCGGTCAACCCTCCAAATCTACAATCATGATGATTACGTTTGAATAGAGCAACCAATACTCCATGACCACAGTGGATATATATTATCTCCGCTGTTTAAATACCGCACTATAACTCCCTACCTACCCACATTGTAATGTTCAGCGGAACAATACAGATAACTCGATATTGTCAATATATGATTTTTTTTCTTTTTTGAAAGATCGCATGTCAAAATGTGTTATATAACTAAAAGAATTAACAATCATCATCAGGTACACATGATTCAATTAAATTAATCAATGTATAATAGCACCGTCATGCCATTTATAATTGTTTGTGCTAATTCTTTTTATTTGTTTATTTTCTAATGCCATTTTCAAAACATTTTAAGTTATATAATTTTATGTAATATCGAGTTTTATTGGTTTATTGATGGAAGAAGACCTAAGAATGAATCTGATAACCACCATTGTCCTTCAGCGAGTACCTGGCATAAAGTTTTTGGACCAAGTGGTACTTGAACCTAAGACCTTAGCGGTGAGAGGTATGTGGTCATTAAATGATAGCCTTATACCGCTCGACCACGGAGAACACCTTTCTGTTAATTAAACCAGTTTAAATCTGTATATCCTGAATAAACCATATCTATCAAAACAATTTCCATTTACTTTTATAAATTGAGGCAATCTTTTACTGGATTAGAGAAATATTCTTAGTGTGAGGTTAAATGAGTCTGATATTGAGTGATTGAACATTTTGCATCATTTTTATGACATCAAGGGCTAACAGACACACCCATATCCGCAAGTATCTGATAACTTTCCCACTTGAATCAGCTGTGAGAGACAAATGACTATGATATACACTGTTGTATATCAATCATCACGAGGCTGGGATTCGAACTCACATTTGCTGGATTGATAATTAGATGTGCTACTGACTCAGCAAACCAGGTCCTGCGATTTGTGTAAAGGTTATCTCATTTATGATACCGCATGCATAGATGTGGTATAATTTACATGGGATTTTATAATACACTCCCCAGTCTGCTGTGGTAGCAACCACACATCTCAAAGACAGGTTTATCTGACATAATTTACATGGGATTTTATAATACACTCCCCAGTCTGCTGTGGTAGCAACCACACATCTCAAAGACAGGTTTATCTAACATAATTTACATGGGACTTTATAATACACTCCCCAGTCTGCTGTGGTAGCAACCACACATCTCAAAGACAGGTTTATCTGACATAATTTACATGGGATTTTATAATAAACTCCCCAGTCTGCTGTGGTAGCAACCACACATCACAGACAGGTTTATCTGACATAATTTACATGGGATTTTATAATACACTCCCCAGTCTGCTGTGGTAGCAACCACACATCACAAAGACAGGTTTATCTTACATAATTTACATGGGATTTTATAATAAACTCCCCAGTCTGCTGTGGTAGCAACCACACATCTCAAAGACAGGTTTATCTGACATAATTTACATGGGATTTTATAATAAACTCCCCAGTCTGCTGTGGTAGCAACCACACATCACAAAGACAGGTTTATCTGACATAATTTACATGGGATTTTATAATAAACTCCCCAGTTTGCTGTGGTAGCAACCACACATCTCAAAGACAGGTTTATCTGACATAATTTACATGGGATTTTATAATAAACTCCCCAGTCTGCTGTGGTAGCAACCACATATCTCAAAGACAGGTTTATCTGACATAATTTACATGGGATTTTATAATACACTCCCCAGTCTGCTGTGGTAGCAACCACACATCTCAAAGACAGGTTTATCTGACATAATTTACATGGGATTTTGTAATAAACTCCCCAGTCTGCTGTGGTAACAACCACACATCTCAAAGACAGGTTTATCTGACATAATTTACATGGGATTTTATAATACACTCCCCAGTCTGCTGTGGTAGCAACCGCACATCTCAAAACAGGTTTTTGTCTTGTCAAATATTTACAATATTGCCAATGACATCCAAAGTTATAGTAAGTACATAATCAAATTTAAACATTTTTATAGTAAACTTTATATAAAATGTTTACGCAGAACTTTTTTTGAAGCCGATTTAATCAAAGATGATAAAAGTTATTTTCCATTGAGTGAACTCTATCTCAGAATGATCAATATAAGTTTTCCTAAAATAACACATTCTTTGTGTGCGTAAGTAGTAATCTTAACATTTAGATCCAATACGAAAGAGTGTGAACAGAAACATAGTAAATATCTACGATATGGATTTATGATACTGTTACACCTCAGTAAACATACATTAAATACTAGCATAAATAAAACTATTTAATCTTTAACATTGATCTCTTTAATATATAGCATTAAAAGGTATAAGTCAGTAAGGTGGAGAATAAAGAGCTGTACGTAAGATTAATTGAACAACCATTCATTATATATATCACAACATTCTAAGCGATGTCAACCTAAATATCACGTCAGATAAATAATAAGTATAATATCCCATCCAGTCACAGTATACCGCCACTGCCACAAAATCTTATCCAGTCACAGTATACCGACACTGCCACAAAATCCCATCCAGTCACAGTATACCGACACTGCCACAAAATCCCATCCAGTCACAGTATACGGACACTGCCACAAAATCCCATCCAGTCACAGTATACCGACACTGCCACAAAATCCCATCCAGTCACAGTATACTGACAATGCCACAAAATCCCATCAAGTCACAGTATACTTCCAACAATGCCACAAAATCCCACCCAGTAACAGTATACAGACACTGCCACAAAATCCCATCCAGTCACATTATACCGGCACTGCCACAAAATCCCATCCGGTCACAGTATACCACAACTGCCACAAAATTCCATTCAGTCACAGTATACCGACACAGCCACAAAATCCCATCCAGTCACAGTATACCACAACTGCCACAAAATCCCATCCAGTCACAGTATACCGACACAGAGTCTACATCAGTCTTAGAATTATTCTTAATATTCTTGTTGCCCCTGATGAAGTCTCTGGCAACATTTTTAAACTCAGCTATTACTTGGTCTGGGATTGTACGAGCCAAACAGCTGAATTCCTGCGTAGGAGGCAGAGACTTTAACTGCAGTACCATAGTTGATTTAAAGTTGGCTACTACAAAACTACTAGTATTCAACAGTGAATTAATTCTAGAATCTTGGTAGTACCGTACCTGATTTGAAGTTGGCTACTACAAAACTACTAGTAATCAACAGTGATTTCATTCTTAGGTTTGGCAACATATACAGTAGATGATTTTGTGTATCTGAGCACATGAATAAAAAGACGAAAGACAACAATTCATATGAAAAAAATTACACAGCTATAAAAGCTGAATTCACAAGAATTTATGGCACAAAGACAGGTTGACATTTTCTATAGATGGTAACGTAACATCTAACTTATCCATTATTGACTAAGATAATTAATACAGTTTCACTAACTGAGAGTCAACCCATGCATACCCCGATCAGAATGTGTTTTATCTGGGTCTATACTTTGTACGCCTATAGTGAATAACATAAACTAGCGGGGTGGTGGTGTAGTGCATAGGAGTCTTGACCGCTCATGCTAACAGTTTGATCCCAAGCTCGACACACAGTTCTCGTTCTTAAACCCAGAAAGCGAATTCAAGAGCATTTCATATAAGCTCTGAACTTATTTCGTAATTCAGCTATAAACTAGCATGGACAAAAAAGATGTGAAACAAAATCAACAACATATTTTGCCACACATCTAAATGACATAATCTCTACATCACGTTTTTCTCTAATGGTGCCTTAAAAACATACAGAAGATCATTATCGGTACGTATGTGCTATCTTTGTACAACAGCTCAACTTGAAAGTGGATACATAAAACCACCTGTGAAAAAACTTTGGAAACGAAATTGAGGAAACAGGCAAAACTGTTTTGATAGTTCCAAAATAATACATGAACGATTACAATTTTTTTTTTTTTGGTGATTCACCCTTGTTCAACTAGTTTTTTTACAATTTTAATCTTCACAAACACAATAATACTTATAATGGTATATTTAATGCATAAATGCTTTTGGTGTTTGCTCAAAGAAAATGAGAAAAAGTCATGTAAAGCGATTAAAAGTACATGGACTTAAAACTCTTTAAAAGACCTAACTACCCGCAAGTTATAAAACGCTATCTCAATATTGACACACTTAATAGATTTCTGTCCAATTGCTGAATGCATACATAATGTTTTAGTATACTTGAAAGACCATATTGAAAAAAATATTTATTTCAAAACCAATAAACCCAAAATTATGATATATTATACATGTACATTTAAACCTAATCTATTTGATTGAAGACTTGAACCAGAGAACATTATAATTGATTGATTGAATATTTATCGTCATTTTTATGCCATCGAGTGCTAATGGACGATCTGTTAACCTAACCACTATTTCCTGGGATCCTGAATGGTTAACCGGTACTCAAGCACACCCCATCTTCGCAAGTAATGATAAATTCCCCACTTGAATCAGCAGTGAGTAACTAATGATAATGAGACAAAATGTTGTATATCAACCATCACAGAGACTGTTGCCAGGGATTCGCACTCATGATCCCTGGATTGATAGTCAAACGCGTAACCGACTGAGCTAATCAGGCCCGGCTGAGAATATTATAAACAACTGTATTTTAGTCACCTTCTTGAGACAGCGGTCTCTTGGTTCATTTAAAAGTCATGTCCGATGGGAATTGAAGCATTTTCTTTTCATGAAATGGGGTTTAGCACCTTATTCAATAAATTACAGGATATATATGGCATCCATTTCTTTGGTCTAAAGCTAGGCTCGAATCCAACACCTCTGTAGTGAGAGGTAAGTTATCCCAAGAAAGGTTTGAGTTATGTTCACTCAAAAAAACTAAATAAATATGAAAATTATAAATCGGACCAATTTAAAAACCATTTCTATATACATAATTATATAAAGTATTTTCCATGTTTGACCTCAAAATATGACCTTGCTCTATAAACTATGGAAATGGGTCTGGCGAGTTAGACATTATAATGTGATGGTAACCATTTTTGCTAATTTTTTTCAATATGTCTCTTCCAAAGATAATTATGTATCAGGTCTTTTTGGTTAGGTTGCATGAGCGACTGAATCCTATATAAGGGCGAGTTAAGAAATTGACTCTGGGCGCTGCCATATTGAAACGTCACGATCACGTGTTAAAAACAAGGCATTCACAACATGGAGGTTGCCATTGTTTTTCTAAACAGTGCATCATGGGAATGTACAAACCACTACTGATATTAAAACCTAGTCATGTTCCGACCACTTTCCAGCTTAAAGGAAAATTCAAATGCGGTGTGTGTAATAATCGATTGTGACGTTTTAATGCACTAATTGAGATCACTATGAATTGTTCTTTGCATATTTAATCATGAAAAAAAACGAAAATGCCTTAAATCAAGAAATTTTCTAAAATTCCTTGCTAAAATGAAGTCTTGAAACTTATCTTTTTTGACAATTTATCGCCGTTTCAGATTCCTACCAGTAAATGTAAATAATTTCAAATAACGATGTATTTACTCAATTATTATAATATGCTGAACCCATAACAATGAAAATAATAACAAAATTAAACAGCTACAGTTGTTTATTTTATTCGATACAACAAAAATATACAGATAGTTTACCAGTGTGACACATTTTCAGCAGGTCGTCAGAATCAGATATATCACCAAATGCACAAGTTTTGGAAAAACGGTAATTTTTAACAGTTGTTTTTAAAAATAATATATCAACAAATTAATTCAAAATATGGATACGAATTATTTTAAAATATATTATTATCACAGAAGTAAATAGCATAAGTACGTTAGACAATATATAAAGTAAGTGTTTTTTTAAATATGCAAATGACAATACATAATGATTGATTTCAGTACATTTAAACATCAAAGTTACTATCAGGCACACCTGCAGCTGGGAATTTGCTGTGTCAGCTGGAACTTTGTCGGGATTTGGTATCACCCGTGTATTTAGTACCCTGTACAAGGAACCAAATTCACTTTAATTGCGACATCGTTTATAAGACCTAACCATTGGATGCTTTTTAAAAGCAGCCAACTTGTTCATATTATGTTTGACCTCTTCCAAGTGTGAAATTGAAGGAACTTGTGTGTGACACATCATAATATCATGATGGTTACTTTAAAATCACTCCCGTGCCAAAAAAAAATGTAATGCCTGGACACTGAATTTTGGACAGGCGAATATGCATTTTCCATTTCACCCTTGCGGCCCTAAAAAAAAACTTGTGAATTTGATCAAATCTCCAACATTGAATAAGAAATAAGGAAATCTCGATTCAATAATATTAATTTTTTCTATCCCTACCCCCTTGTTTAAATTCTCATCAAAAGTAATGAGATACCGGGACATTTTGTAACACTTAAGTTTTATAAACTTGGGATGGTAAAATCTAAAATTTTAGGTAAAACTTGAGTTTCAAGGCTGAGAATTATTAGCACCCTAAAATA
Organism: Panopea generosa; assembly: GCA_029582155.1. Taxonomy (NCBI): domain Eukaryota; kingdom Metazoa; phylum Mollusca; class Bivalvia; order Adapedonta; family Hiatellidae; genus Panopea; species Panopea generosa. Next base: position 20,124,199 of record CM055894.1, on the reverse strand, counting down.
ACATCTTAAAAAGAGCTTAAATACACTGTAAAAGGATACAATTTCTTTTTTTACAAAAGTACATGAGCACGCAGTTTCAAAAACACACCTACGGTAAATAAGTAAAAGTTTGATCTCTCATAGAGACTATCACAAACCTAACCTCCCACATGGAACTTTATCTGCCCGCCATCTACGATGTACAAAAGGTCGCAGGTTAAATTAAATAAAACTCACAATCTTTCAAAAGGAACCCTGATAACCCAGAGGAGATATTTGCTCTTCTGACAAATTATATTCCTTTATTTGCATGTCTCTAGTGAAAATCCAATTTTCTTTGTAACTTGGTTGAACCCCAAGTAATACGAAGTATTGAAGATAGATATTTAAATGTCATTAAAAAGAAGTTAATGTTGAATATAGATATTAAAGAACATTACAAATGGATAATGTATTGGTATTAGATGACTTGCTAATCCAAACAAAGTCAAGAAAGTTTTGACGACATATCCTCCATACTGTACAGTCAAACCAGTATTAAAAGCTGCCATTCAAGGGAAGGGGCAAAAGTGGCCTTTTAAGACAGTTGTTGCTTAATACAGTTGTTTTTGTTCTAAAGGCATGGAAATTGGAAATAACAAATGTAGTTGTTTAAGACAAGTGGCTGCTTAATAGGTGACCTCTTACACAGGTTGACTGGTTGGTAACTGACCAACAGACTGACCAAGGGACCTACCAGTACTAACAGAGAGAGAGAGAGAGAGAGAGAGAGAGAGAGAGAGAGAGAGAGAGAGAGGCTTGGTAGTGTGTTCTTATAAACAGCAGTCATGATTTGTTTAGATCGAATTAAACAGAAAACCCCAAAAAATAACATCAATTAAGAAAACACACGCGCACACACAACTATAGCCAGGTGCTTCGTTCAGCAGCAGAGTAACAATGAACACACAATGAAGTTGCTGAGTCACAGAGTTAGGGCTTTTACATCAATTAGCTTAACTGCATTATTATGTCTCTGATTGTAAAAAAGAACATTTAAAGTCAAAGTTCTTAACATAACCAAGGTAAACAAGAATGCGTTGTCATGCAGACTTGATCAAACAAATTCTGCCACAACAGTTGATTTTTATCTGTGAATACTTCAGCAAAAAAATCTAATGATATAAATCAATGCAGTTTCATTCATAATCCAAAGTTATTGGAATCTGATCTTTTAATGTGTTGTAACTAACTTGGTTTGGTTTTACTTTACTAAAGATATAGGATAATGTAAACAACAGTGTAATTAATTAAAGTTCTTATCAATGCCCATGCCCAGATGGTTGTATATTAATATTTAGAAACAGTTGAATCACATCTTTCCATGCAACTACAATGCACAATATTGTGTAAAGCTTCTGAGAAACAAATTGTTTATGCTTGAAGTTTGATTCCACCCAGGAGTTCAATGTGTATGCCTTGAGGTTTGAGTCTACACTCAGGAATGTAATGTTTGCTAGTAAAGTTTGATTCCACCCAGGAGTTCAATGTGTATGCCTTGAGGTTTGAGTCCACACTCAGGAATTTAATGTTTGCTAGTAAAGATTTATTCCACCAAGAGTTCAATGTGTATGCCATGAGGTTTCAGTCCACTCAGGAATGCAATGTTTCATAGTGAAGTTAGATTCCACCAAGAGTTCAATGTGTATGCATTGAGGTTTGAGTCAACTCAGGAATGCAATGTTTGCTAGTAAATTTTGATTCCACCAAGAATTAAATGTGTTTGCTTTGAGGTTTGAGTTCACTCAGGAATGTAATGCTCAATAATTATGACTCAGGTTTGATCAATTGAAATGGAACGTAATAGGGTTATGCAAAGCTAGGATTCAGGCTGATCCTTCCCAACAAGTTTCTGTGAATGTTCAATAGAATAAATGTGGGCAGGATTCTTCATTTCAACATTGAATAGAGCAGTAACTAGGCCAAAAGTCATTGAAAATGGTAATAAATAGATCAAAGACCATTGAAAACTGCAATAACTAGACCAAAAATCATTGAAAAAGACAATAACTAGACCAAAGATCATCATTGAAAAGGGCAGTAACTAGACCAAAAATCATTGAAAAGGGCAGTAACTAGACCAAAGATCATTGAAAAGGGCAGAATTAGACCAAAGATCATTGAAAAGGGCAGAACTAGACCAAAGATCATTGAAATGGGCTGTAACTAGACCAAAGATCATTGAAAAGGGCTGTAACTAGACCTAATATCATTAAAAAGAGCTGTAACTAGACCAAAAATCATTGAAAAGGGCTGTAGTTAGACCAAAAGCTGAAACTAGTAAATAGACCAAACATCATTGAAAAGGGCTGTAACTAGACCAAAAATCATTGAACTAGAACATAAAAGGGAGATGCACATATAGATTTCACACTTATCCTTCTTAGCAAATACCATTGAAATGCGAGTGTTATTTCAAGAAATAAGCACAAAGAGGATATTTTAATTCTGAAAATGCAAGAGGTCATAACTCAGTCAAAAATGATCAAACAGGAACACAAAAGTGATATACACAACAAGTCTCACACAGAACCTTCTCAGCAAGTTTTGTTTAAATCCAACCACAGATGAACAAGTAACAGACAAAGTTTTTTGACAGAGAGACGGACAGAAGGAAAATACAAAAACAATGTCTCCCTGAGATTAAGTACAATTTTTGGCAAAAAGATTGATTGACTGATTGAATACTTAGCGTCATTTTTATGCCATCGAGGGCTAACAGACGATCAGTTAACCTAACCACTGTTTCCTGGAATTAACCAGTACTCGAGCACACCCCATCTCCTCAAGTAACTCATAACTTTCCCACTTGAATCAGTGGTTAGAGACGAATGATAATGAGACACAATGTCGTATATCAATCATCACGGAGACTGTTGCCGGGTGGGGGATTCAAACTCACAACCCCTGAATTGATAATCAGACACGTAACCGACTGAGCTAGTCGGGCCCGGCTTGGCAAAAAGAATAAAACTTGAACAGAATATGTCTTTGTACATTTGAACATTTGTTCACATAAATAAGTTTACAAGTGCAGTTGATATTTATAATGTAAATGTTTATGATATCAGTTTATCAGCACATTGCAACTTTAAGAACTTGAGACCGGCCAATCAAACCCTAATATATCATAATTTAGTTTTATTACCTGCCAATAATCAAACAAAGTCTGCAATCTTTTCATCCATCATTTACGTCAGAGGATTAAAGTTTTAATAATAAAATCTACATAACAACAAGGAAATATAAAGAGAAGGAAAGGCAACTGCCTGAGATTTTGTGGGGAAAAAAATCTCGCAATATCTCATTTTTTCATTATCTTAATTTTCATTCATCTCAGGAACATAAATAAAAAATTCTTATGCTGCAAAATAAAATTCTCATCTAAACAATACCATTCCCAGAAATTTGTGTTTAAAATTGTTAGAGTACTTTTGATTACAAAATTTGTATACTGCAGCTAAAATAATGACAAATTATGAGAAACTTTCCTTCAAACCTCAATATCTTTAATTCAAGATTATTTTGTGTGAACAAAACATGTTTAAACATCTAAAATTACATATAAGTTCATGTACAAGATATCAGTTACCTGTGAATTATAAATTTATTAATGTGCCAAATTATTAAACGTTTGTGTGCTATTTTATCAACATTTTAGTTAGGAGATGGAAGTTTCCTATCCTTCTGTACAAGTCCTTGATTACAAGCTTAGATTTTATACAAGTTACCTTCCAGTTCTTAAGCAAAATTAAGATTTGACGACCAGGAATATGTCATCTTTTTATGATAAAGACAAATCTGCTTGTAATGAATTAAATGCAAACCAAGGTTTTTTCTTTCAAAGTCACCCTGAAGTCCTCCAAGGCTAAGTGGTCTGTGGACTTATCTTCTCATCATAGAGGTTGCCATCTTTAGATTTAAGACCAGACTTATCATCTCATTGCAGAGATGTTGTTTTTTTTTATCTAAGCTTTAATATCTATTTTACTTCACTTGATAAACAAGTTATTGCATCTTATGTTATAACTTAAGTTATTAAGTGTCTTTCTCTAAGACACCACACATTGCAATGTCGGAGGCTTGAACCCTGGATCCTCCAATCCTTGGTCTGATGCTGTACCACTGAGCAACTTGCTCCACACCACGGGTGTTCACCTTTCCAGTTCACATTATGTGAGAAAAGTCATTTTTTTATGAAAGCGTGCATGGTAGTTTCATAGATAGAGAGATCTTTCACCTCCAATAAAACTGGATGTTAAGATTATTATAACCTGCAATGTGCTGGTTGAATATGTGACCAGGCATCATCGGATAAACCCTGGATGTCTCCATCCGTCATAATAGATGGAGAGTATCGGGATGGATTACCCTCGGGTATCTGATGATGGTGACTGGGTCACACTCACTGTACCCTCAGGTATTTACTGTTTAAAACACATTATAATACATCAACATGTATTATGTTGTAAGTCTTGAACCGTCTTCTGTTATGGGGGTTATAGTCCTAGCAAGGGAAATAACTCTTACATTATTATGTTTTTGTTCCTTCCAAGTTTTTAATTAAATTTCATTTTACCCGCTAAAGTCAGTGTTTCACTTACTTGGGGCAATATTTTATTTAAATATAGGTATATATATATTGATAAACACATCTTTTTTTTCAGCTTTTCTATTCATTGAAATTGTGAAACATCATAAAAACTGGCAGGAGTCAGAAAAACAGGAACTATCAGTACATTTACTTAAAAATTCCAAAGCCATATACATGTAGTATATTACATATGTACATTATACATGTAGTATATTACATGTGTACATTATAATGTAGTATATTACATGTGTACATTATACATATAGTATATTACATGTGTACATTATACATGTAGTATATTACATATGTACACTATACATGTAGTATATTACATGATTGTGTACATTATAATGTAGTATATTACATGTGTACATTATACATGTAGTATATTACATGAGTACATTATACATGTAGTATATTACATGAGTACATTATACATGTAGTATATTACATGAGTACATTATACATGTAGTATATTACATGTGTAATATACATGTAGTATATTACATGTGTACATTATACATGTACTATATAGTAAATTATACATGTAGTATATTACATGTGTACATTATACATGTAGTATATTACATGTGTACATTATACATGTAGTATATTACGTGTACATTATACATGTAATATATTACATATGTACATTATACATGTAGTATATTATGTGTACATTATACATGTAATATATTACATGTGTACATTATACATGTAGTATATTACATGTGTACATTATACTTGTAGTATATTACATGTGTACATTATACATGTAGTAAATTACATGTACATTATACATGAAGTATAAGTTCCATAATCATAAAAAACGAAAATAGGTGCTGACCAGGCCTATATTTAGACATAAACTCTGGCCTCAATATATTACTTATTGAAATCTGACGAGTGTTCAGTAAAAGGTTAATGGAAGTTTTTTTGATATTTGAGACATGTACTTGATAAACATTTTATTTTATAGGCATAATGGGGCATGAAATTCCAGCAGTGCTTTTGAAAACAAAGCTTTGACAACAAATCTGATATCTCTGCCATTCCCTACCAGGGATAAACATTGTAACCAAGGTGCTTTACAAAACTGTCATGCATAGAATTTTAAAGTTGTGACGAATTAAATATATTAGCATAAAGTTTGTGAATACTCTATACATGAATGAATCCATGTAAAACTGCTTACAAATGTCATGTAGAATTCAAGTACAAAATTAATGTTAATTTTCAAAACTATTGATTTCAAAGTATGTACTTAAAACATAATTGTTCCAAAACTCAATGGCAAATGGTTTTCTTTGCATATTATTATATATATTTAATATGTTTGTTTGATTTCCGTTTAACAGCTTACTGACCACAGTATATTATGGTAAATTATGGCATTCTCGTGGGCGAGTTGTACTGGTTGTAGGAAGATCAAGAAATTGCCATAAGACAAAAGGGATATGCACACTAGATTTTGGGAATGAAAAAGGGATATGCATAATAAATATGCCCCTGATCCTTCCTAGCAAGTTTGGGCTAAATTCAACCACAGAATGATGTTGTAATTCAATCTCAATAAATGAATGAACTTTATCTCACCCATTGTTCATGTAGAATGAATGAATGAATGAATGAATGAATAGGGTTTTACGGCGTACCAACACATTATAGGTTATTTGACACCAAAAGAAAGGAAGATTCCAGGTTCACTCTAAATGTAAAACAACAACAAATTAACATACAGCTAAAAAAACATGGCAACAAATGAATATGCAGAATGAATCTAGAACTTTGATACCTGAAGAAGTGCAGAGTTTCAGCAAATTCTATCCTACTACTCAAATTGTCGCTTCTTAAGATATGCATGAGCCACAGTGATCCTATTCTTGCCATCACTCATATGGCTCCCTGGAACCACACAGGGCTTGGTATTTTAACCACAATAATGAACTTGACCAAAAATGATGAAATGAACATGACACCCATTTAGAGGTTTCCTACCACTATGCAGAGATTGACAGTGATTCTATTCTTAGCCAGAACCACACCGGCTGTAATTAATTCAAAAATTTATAGCAAACTGGAACGTGAAAGGTATATGCACAAGTAGACATTACACTGATCCTTCCCAGTAAGTTTTGCCAATTAAAAAACCCAGATGTCATGTCAAAGTCCTCAGGACAAGATTTGGATGTGTTAGGGGGAGGGGAGATAATCATTGCCACATGAACAATTGGGAATAAAATATGTTCTCCCTTTTAAATGAGCAATTATGATATCAAGAAGGGTGACAACTCTTCCTACCATAACTGGTATTTGTGTTTTGACAAAATTCTTCATTGATCTACTGCTACAAATACACATCAAATACATTTAATAATTTACTTTATTTCAATGCTTTTTTATGAAAAGAGATTTATTTCTCAATGCATTGTTTTTGGTATTTTCACTTTTCAATTAGTGAAATTATAAATTTATATAATGTTTTTAATGAAAAAAAAAAAAATGTTGATTTCAGTAAAAGAACAAAAAGCTATCAGTAAATTATTTTCTATTTAATGAACAGTCCCATACATGTTAAACAAGACATGGGCTCCATAATTACCTGTAAAGGATTAAGTCAGGAATTAAAAAAGACAAGCTGTGCACTATCATTAAAACTTGTTGTGGACTGTCACACATGGCACAATTATCTTACAATATACAACTCACAGATTTCCTTCATACCCGGTAATTATTTTATGACTTTTATTTTGCATGTGCAGTGTCTCAGATGAAAAGTGACTGAATAAGGTGAAAACTCTTCAAAATCAAAATAATTGAGTGGAATCTTATAATCAAAGAATTCATTGGGTGATTTTCACTCACTAAGTTTACAATAATTAAGTGAAACATGCGTTATTGTAAAACTGTTGCTGCCTGCAACTCTTGATTTGTACTATCAGTAATGGTATCAAATGTTGCTGCCTGCAACTCTTAAATGAACAAACTATTTGATTTTTGCACAAATGCAGCTGTCTGGCACTCAGAATTTCTGGTCTAATTCGTCGTTGGCAATGTCGTATACTCATACATCTGATACCTCACAGCTTGAGACAAAATCTCACAGTTTTCTTACCAATTCACATGATCAAAATATCAAGGTAAAACCATATTTCAAAAGAAGTAGAGAAATTGACCGCTTTTTTCCGAGTTTTACAGTAATGTCCGCCTTTTAGCTTGTTTACACTTATTGGTTTTGGGCAATAATACTACTAGTTTAAATATTGAAGAAATGGATGTTGGGGGCAAAAAGTAACTAAAAATTGTACTTTGATTTGGGTTGATTCCTTTGCAAGCTGAGGTTTTTGTTCTCACTATAACATTTTGTAAAAGTGCGTGATCTTAATCATCTAGATGCTTTCAGCACTATGTACCAATAATATGCAAACTCTTGTATGAGAAAGCTGAATAAACTGTTACTAATCTCTATTTTCTCTCTGCTAATAGCTTGTGATGTACAAAATGTAATAACCAAGAACCCGTTGTTAATCTGGCCGTTTCCTGTTTACTGAAATACAGGATATATGGAACAGCCATTTGGAAACACTATTTTGAGTGAAAAGAAAATTATTTGTATAACGGTATGCTTAAAAACAAAATTGTTTCTGTTTTCCACAAATTTATTTGAGTGAAATATGCAAATATGCAGCTTATCTAGAGCACTGACATGGGATGGGGAGGAGAGAGGAAAAAAACGAGTTTCAACACCAGTCAACACATTTCAATGGTTAAGAAACCCCTAGAATATTCATAAAGCTCACCAACAAGGACCACTGAACTTCACTGACCTTCAACAAGTGACCACCAACCACTCTCATCTGAAGTTATGGTGGAGAAAACCTTAAAATTGAACATCATCCACCAGAAATGATGTCCTTCCGCAAGTGACTGACAATATCCAGTTTATTTGATTCGAACTTGCGACTCTGTGATCAAGTCAGGTGCAATAACAACTGAGCTAGCCAGGTCTGATATGAATAAAATAGGGATAGATTGGCATAGATGTAGAATGAGCCTCTGATAACACTGGGATAATGTATAAATCAAAGCACTGTAGTGCTGATGGGGGCGGAGCATATAAGATGTAAAATGTCGCTATTGTTTTAGACAAACAGGTCAGTTTGCATACGTTGAAGTAGAATAATCCCGATTACCTTTGATTCTTATACATGGTACAGAATCTACATGTTATATGCTTAACGTTGACTCTTTTCTCGAATATGTCAGAAACGTAACTGAATGGTTTGCCTTTGAAAGTGTATTTCTGCTATAGTAAGAATATTAACTTTTAAATTTGGCAAATGTCCAACTTCAAGATATTAGTTCAAATCAATGATATGAGATTTGTATCTTCAACTCAACTCGTGATATTTTCAGAGATGTCAAGCTTTCTATCATAAACAGTATTTATAAAATATCAAAGTACTCTGAATCTAGCACGATGAATTCCACTTTGAGTCTTCATTGATTTCTCTAGCGCAACAGTGAAACAATTCGTTTAAAAGACGAAAAGTAGAAATGTGTATGTCAACATTGATAATTGATTCTTGCATTTATATTTTCTAGTGCCCTATATCACCCCGTAAACGAAACCGCACTAACTAAAATGTTATGGCGCCGATTTTTAGACACATCTGGATGTTTGCGTATTTTCGCTACAGAAACACAAATGCTTTAACTCTTATCTGTTTAAGAAGAAATTATCTACCGTTCCAATTATTGGAAATATGTGAAATATTTACTAAATAATAAAAAAACAGCACTGACATCATTCATAACTCGATCAATCTCGAATTCTTTTTAGGAATACAAGTCTATTTTTAAACATTTGGGAGAAACCGCAAGTCACATGATCGACATTAGCATATCTCTATTTTTAGAACGAGTATTGATTGTTTATTGACATAAGCAAGGAGTATAGTTCCTTGGCATAAGGGACATATCTAAAAAAGTTTCGTTACCGTACACATTTTTAAAATGATAAAAAAAAGCGAAATCAAACTCCCGAATCAAGTTCTTATTATCTGAAGTCCTTGCCGAAATATACGACTCTTTCAATGTGCATGTTGGCGATATAGTTTGTGACCTGGAATTTGATTTACAAGATGGCGTAATCTTTTGGTTCAGCGCGTCTGTATTCATGCGCTTTCATTCCTTTGTGCTGATTAATGCTACAGAATATAAACTTGGAATTAATACAATACGTAATTGTTTATAGGTATAAATCGTCACTGTTTGTTATAATATTAATATTTTCATTGAAATAGGCGAATCTACTGTTTATAGCGAGTTCGAGAGCTTATCAGGTGGAACTATTTGATAAGTGGTTGTTAGGTCTGCACGAAACACGGTTGTAGATTTGCGGTATTGAAAATAAAATCATGTTAGTTCTGAGAGCGGCTGCTAAAGCACCGCCCCCAAAAAAACTAGGACTAACATGCAGCCACATTGTTTTCAGTATCAATTCTTATTCCTGTTAGGCTACTTTGATGTGTATTATATATGGAAGTACCATAAATCTGTGAGATTTTCCAAACTATAATCATATACTGCAATGTGAAAGAACTTATTAAAGTTGCACAGTAATGTAGTTGGGATTCAAACCGGTGATGGTCCTCTTCAACTCTTTAAGTCATAGAGCCGGGCCCTGTTTAAGCTCAGTCGGTAGCATGTCTGTGTATCAATCCAGGGGCCAGGAGTTCAAATACCTAACTGCCCACAATCCCCTTGATGCATACAAAATCGCATCTCATTGTCATTCATCTCTCACTCTGATTCAAGTGGGAAAGTTACTTGCGGAGATGGGTTTGCTCAAGTACTCGTTAACCTTCCAGGATCCAAGAACAGAGTGGTAAGGTTAACAGATTGCTTGTAAGCCGTCATCAGCAGAAAAATTACGCTAAATATTAAAACAAAACAGACTTAAGTATTACAGTAGCTGACAACTGCTGTGTTATATCAAACAAATAGCATTAAAGAGAAATAACACATTGTTCACAAAAATAAATGTCAAGTAACTTTATAACACACATTACAAGATTAGTGGGATGAAGTGTGAACAAATGGATTGACTGAATATTTAGGGTCACCTTTATGCCATCGAAGGCTAACAGATGACCAATTAACCTAACTACTGTTTCCTGGGATCCTGAAAGGTTAACCAGTACTCCAGCATACCCCATCACCACAGGTAACTGATAACTTTTCCACTTGAATCAGCAGTGATACACGAATGTTAATGAGACACAATGTCGTTTATTAATCATCACAGAAACTTGCTGGGCGGGGATTCGAACTCACGACCCCTTGATTGATAGCAGACGCATAACCGACTGAGCTAATCAGACCCGGCTGAACAAATGGAATGTAGTGCCTTAATCTTTACTCATTATAGGTTATACATAGCATCCAGTTTGGTGAGTGGCGTGTGACAATACAGAATCTGAATAGTGCTTCCACAAGAAAAGGAAGAAATTTTGAACCAACAACCTTAGCTGTGGCATGTAACACTGTCATATCAAAAAGTTACACAAACATGTTGCCAACCAACACCTTCGTGGAAACTGATTTAAAAACAATACATAGCATTAAGTTATGAAGAAGACCCGGAAAGGATCGAAACTAGTTGATATTAAAACAATCAAAACCAGTTCCTCGTCAGTAGTTAATTCCACTACCAAAACCTACCAATCTAACATAAAGTTTAGTTAGTCAAAGGACAGAAACAAACAAAAGGCCAAGTGACACATACAGTCATAATATGAAATATTGTTTTCATAACATTTACCCATACAAGATAAAGTTAGAGAGTTAAAGGGAGGTAATAAATAGATCCACAAATAAATCATCAAATAACAGAAATGTTTGAAAACTGATTTTAATAACACCGAAACACAACATGAAGAGATTTTACAATAAAATAAATAATTAATAACTAGTCAAACCTGTGCAAGCAGTCACCTCTATTAAGCAGCCACTTGTCTTTTAAGCAGCCACATTTGCTATTTCCCATTTCTATGCTCTGAGAGCATATTAACCTGTATTAAGCAAAAACCTGTCTTAAAAGGCCACTTTTGCTCTTTCCCTTGACTGACCGCTTAAGACAGGTTTGACTGTACTTTATATAGCAGTCATGTTGATTATTTGAATGCCACATTTTTTCATACTTTTCACTGTTTCTAAGCCAATCAGCAGCATATAACCATTCATTAGTATAATTAAACTCTAATTAATGTACATGAAACTATGCTATGTTGAAATTGTTAATGAGGACATTTTTTTATAATGAATTTATTGGCTTTTTATTTTTCAATATCTGTTTTGCTTGTATTTATTCATAAACATCTAAAGCAACAAACATTTCACTTGATATTTTTTTCCACCAAGTAAAATTACCCTTTTATTGAATGAGTTACCAATGTTTTACAATACATATAAATAGTTTGTATGACTTATGAATTAAACTGGGATGCATACATATGACCCAGGAGATGTTTATATAACACCATCACTGTACCCTAACTAGACATTTTTTTTATTTACATTACATGTACAAACATAGACAAGTAATATGGTAAATTTAGACATCCCATCTTATTATCTGGTATATCTCTGTTTATGAATTTTTATAAATTGATAGCTGGAGAGATAGAGCCATATCCAAGCTTCCAACCAACGGAGGGCAAAATTGTGATGAGATATTTTCTGCAGTGACACTGCATGAGAATCAATATTTGTTTATATTTAGTTTAATGTGGAGCACAAGTTTCTAAAATAATTGTGATTATGCAAATGGCAAGAAAATGCAAAAGCACAATTTTCATGTAAATAATGGTTAAAAAATAGCTATTAATATCCTTCCAAGAAATGACAACATCACTATTTGCTTCAAGACTTCACACAGTGAATGGGTAAGATGCTGATTCACTGAAATTTTGTTCAAACTCTTCATCACTCTCAAAAAGACTTTTGTAGTCAAAGTTCATTTTCCAGTGTGACTGGATCCTAGGCTTGGCATTCCATTTCAGCTTTTCATTGAAAATTTGAGCATTTCCTCCCTTGGCTGCGTGGTTTACATTAGCAAGGGACGACACCCGGGGACTTGCTTCTTTTTTCCAATCTTTTTTGAAATTCGGAACTCTAAATCGGGATTTTTTTGGTTTATGCTCAACATTTTCCATTGAATTAATTCTGGCATCTGTTTTCCAGTGTAGTTTTTCCTTAAAAACTTGAATATTACTGTTCTTCGGTAAGTGTGTTACGTTATCCAGGGAGCCAATCTTAGCTTCTTTTCTCCATTTCACAGAGTTTGAAGGAATACTGATGTCTCCCTTCATTGGTTCATGATGCACATTGTCTAGAGATCCAACACGAGACTTTGCATCGTATTTCTGCCGTCTGAGAATTACGTTTCCACCTGGTGTGTAATGAACAGATGAAAATGATCCGGAAGATGCACTGGCCCCAAAACGCGGAGATATGTCAGGTAACTTCAAGGTACTGGCAGGAGAGTAATTTTCTCGTGAAGTGTTTGGCAATGAGCCAACTTTTGCCTCAGCTTCCCACTTTAATTTAAAGTTGGGTATTTTATGATTTCCTCCACCAGGTGAGTGTAAGTAGTTGTCCATTGATCCCACCTTTGAGTCTACATTACCATATCGCGGTTTAAGGGGTGGCAGGTATGGTTCATAAAAAGCACGGTTCATGGACCTTTCGATGTACTCCCCTTTTGTGGACCAACTCCAGGGAGATTTCTTCTTTGTCCATGAAGTCTCATGGCCGAACACGTCCCTTCTGTGAACATTTCTGGATCCTGCATCTGTAAATTGCGTATGCACTGGTCTTTGCTCTATAACTACCCAACGTCCATCTGCATTCCTCTGAACAGACACATTAGACCATCTTCCATGCGTAGAACTCCTGTGTGAAACATAGACTACTGTCGGCGCTGGGGCTTCATAGTCGACAAAGTGCCTGCCCTTGCGTAGCTTAAGTGGTTCATTGAATCTAGGTAATGTCAACGGCTGGGTACCAACTTCAACTGTGGTCTCCAACATTGGCGACAACCGGCCACTCTCTCGAGACCGATGTGTGGACAGCTGACTCTTCCGCGGCGAGTTATAATCATCCCATGTTTCAGTATATACAGGAGACACTGTTGGCGTGGTGACCTGAGATACAGTCTGCCGATCTACTTCAGATTTATTTAGTTGATGAGAATCATTTGCATCTGCTGATTTCCCCGTGATAGCAGATTCATCTGCTTCAGCTGATCTACCGGTATTAGCCGAAATGTCGGCATTGTAAGAAACGTCTGCATCTGTAGACCTATTGATAGATTGGCTTGCGGGATCAACAGACTTTTGGTAATTTGATTCATTTCTCGCAGAACTTGGAGTAACAGAGAGTGTTTGTCTGTCAGAAACTACAGAGATTGGAGATAGTCTAGGTGTCCCTGCCCCAATGTCACTCATCTTTATACGCTGTCCCTACTGTCTTTCTTTTAGTCAAAATGCACAAATAACAACGAAGAAAATAGGGTAGATTAAATTGAATGTTCACTATAATGTCTTAATAATCATGCAACCAATTTGTCCACAAGCGTTCAGTAATATGGCATGGAAATCATAGCATTTCTTTTATCTTCATTCAACTTAACACCTGAGGGAATCCTGCTATCAACTATTGGCCGATTCTCTTTCCTTATATTGTTTGTCTTATTTCACCAACAAGAAATTTCTGATGAAAAAATCACTATACATGGTTTCTAATCAATGTACAGTTAGAAGAGAATGCTTTCAAAAGATATCCAGCAAGCATGCCACAATACAAACTTCCATATCCTGGGTAGAACATGATTACTGGTACATGCAATTCTTCAGTCACAATTCAACATACATTTCATTGAAGTCACATGTTTATTGCACTATCACACCAGCTGATGTTTATTTAAGCCTAAAATAACACAAATTAGCTTTTTACACGTTTCCTTTCAAACTTCTAATCGTTGTGTAATTCCAATGCTACTGCCTTTAATTGGGTAATGATTCATATCAACCAGGAGTCAGTATATTACAGTATCTTAACAAGTCTTGGACAGTATTTACTTTTCAAATGTATCTAACATCTGCACTAAGGTAAGAAATTGTCCAATAACTCAGTTAACCTGACATTTCCCTCTTTGGTATCAATGAGTTAGTCAAATAGCAACTTTTGTGCGTTGTCACTTAATGTTTAATCAAGCCAGTCTTTTATCACGGCCTGGAGACACTGGGATCAATTCTTATCTACCCCCATGTGGACATTTACTTTCTCCTGACAGTTTGCAATGAATGTTAGATATTCCTACATCATATCTTTTTCCAAATTTTCGACAGGAGTTTTAAGTATCTCTTGCAAGTAATTTATTTGTTCTCTTTGCTTAGAATTGAAACGTTTTGTTTGTTTATCAATGATATCAGAGTAATTCAAAATCTGCTGGCAAAATGTTTTTAAATCCAAACCACAATTCTCACTTTTCCTTATAACAACACCACCTGAGGTGAGGGGTTATTCGCTATTGTGCACGAAGTCGTCATTCTTTTGAGTGAAATTTCTGTTCAAACTTTGAATTTTAATTTGAAACAGTTATATTATCAATCAAATAGATATCAATGTAGATAAGTCGTTAAATATGTCTCCTCTTTTGTATATCACAATAACACAGCATACCTATTGTCCTTATAGCGATCTTTAGATCAAGAATAAAAATAAATCCGGCAGTTTAAAACCACTTGGTAGTAAACCACAGCAGAAATCCAATCAGCCCTATCAAAACTGGGTTAACTTTCAAACAGTAAAAACTATTTCTACATTTTTAATCTTTTTAATTTTAATTTCTAAAACCAAGTCATTTCAAATATTGAACAATTAAACCAGGCACACAATTTGGCTGATCAGCTGTTAGACTATATTTAAATAAAACCTTTTTAAACGAATTCCATTAGGCTATTTACATGTTTGTTTGTGAGATATAGATTTCAGTATGCGGTAAAAATGAGATCATGTTGCAAGGTTCGATCTTCTATTGGATTAGCGTCTCCTTGGTTAAATTTACTATAATCGTTTTTTAATAAAAGAAAAATGTAAAATAAATAATAAAGTACATGACTCTTTATTTTTTAAGTATTGAATGAAAAAGTTCCCAGCGAAAATAGTTTTTAGTGAAAGTTTAATGAAAATATGCCATTAATTGATTTACTCAGCCTTTAGATCAATAATCATAAATAAATATGTATATGGAGATTGTTGAATAATAGAAAGCACTGTGTCAAGTATAACATATTTAACTTTATCATTTAATCGGGGAATTTGTGCAGCATATGGTCAAGATGTATTGAAACAAGTTAAGGATCAGGGATTATATGGTTGAAACCCTACACCAAGACAATTATTGTGTTGTGTCCTTAAAGACTCTTTTGCTGCCATTTTTCTTCGAAAACGCACTTTCGGGTGCCAAATATATTTCTGGTAAAATGGTAAATCAGAGTACATATGTTTAATTAAACATCACTTAATTAAAATACATCTACATATTTCCATATATTTGTTCATTTCCAAGATAAACTATCATAAAGCATTATCACTTGTAGTTACTTCATTTAGTATGTTGTAAAATGTATTGGTTTATTACATGGATCCAAATACAGTATCTATGTCACCTATGGCAACAATGACACTGGGCTCGGCGACATTGGCAGCGAAACAATAAATTAACAAAGCAAGTTATCCATATTTCCTTTATAATTAAATCGTCTTGTCCTGGTTTGAGGAGGAGTATGACCCTGTTGAGGCTATACAACTGACTTGTTGGTGATCGATTTTTGTATTTTTGTTTGTTGAACTCTTTCACATGTTAAAAATTTTAAAATTTCAATAATTATTCAAACAAAACCTCGTCAACCTGCCACTTAATAAATGTTCACAATATTGGAAACTTGAAGACCTTGACAAACAAATCATGTATGTGTCAAGAAAGTAAATTCTATTTTTAAATCACAACCGAGTCACATTTTTCCATAGTTGCATTCTGGGATTCCATTAGATCCTTTAAACTGATGTGATCCGGTCTATGAATATTTAATGGACGCCATGACATTATACACTACAGCAGTTTTGTTTCTTTCTTTGAAATGGCTTTTTCCACCTTTTTTTTAATGATATTTTAGTTATTTAATGACGGTTAGCACACATAATCATCATGCTAGACAGTTAAGCATACAAGACACGTCTTATCTTTGCAAGTCACTGACTACTTCCCCACATATTCAGAGCAACTGAGCAAAGTTTATGACCAATCATAACAGAGACTGCGACCAGGTGAGGATTCAAACTCATGACCCCTGGAATGACAGTCGGACCAGCCACAGACTGAGCTAGTTGGGCTCAGCTAACATAGAATTAAACACAACCACACTTAGTATGTTATCTTTTCCTAGCCAGTCACATGATATAGAATTTTTTTTTTTTTTTCTGAATGGGGTTCAACACCATATATTCAACACATATATTCAGTTTTACTGGTGGAGGAAGATCTCAGACTGAGTAGAACCACCGTTCTTCTGCAAGTGAAAACTTTCCCACATAAAGTTTTTGAAGCAAGGGGGAGTCGAACCTACAACCTTAGCGATGAGAGGTTAGTGATCATGAGATGGCGCCTTACACCACTCGGCCACGGAGGACCCCTGGACCTGAGAATTAATAACCATCATTAATTTACAAGTATTCCCAAACAAAGTCATAGGGCTAAGCTTGGCTCAAACCCACAACCACAGTGGTGAGAGGAAAGTGGTCCCGAGATAGCGTTATAATACATCTTAACCACAACGCAAAAACTGCTTCAAAATCATGAATAAATTAAAGATCATTGAATGCTTCTTAATAAGTATACAAAACAAACAACTTGTTAAGGACATAAACTGTCTATTCACAAAATCTAATCATGCTGAACATGCACTAAAACAAAAGAATTAAGTAAAACCTTTTCAAAAAAATAAAGAGTTGATCAAAATATATAACAATTAACCCATTTAAATTCCACTCAAACTGATCAATACCTTTTAAAAAGCTTTATATTCAACATTTATATCACAATGAAATCACTATCAACAGAATGTATCTAATTTCTCTCCATTTTTTTGCGTGTGTTTTTGTCTCAATAGTCACTACCCTGGATCACTGGATTTCTATAGATTTTATATTTCCAATACTTCAGTAAATCTTCTTACAAAAATATTATAATAGTTGCTTAAATGGACAAATATGTATATGATTGACCGCTTTCACATGAAACATTAAAGGCAAAAGTTTTTACCTTAGACAAAGCAAGGGAAATAACTCCAACATAGTGTAGTCAATGCAGTTGATATTATTCACACTAACTACTGGAAACTGAAATCACCCTTAACAACTCTCTGCAGGTCCCATTTTTAATGGATCGAAACAAAATTTGGTGATTCGATTAGAAATGATGATAGTAAATTTAGTTAATAATTTTTAGCTAAACTGTTCAAGCCATTTCCTGTTGCCATAGAAACTAACAATTTTTTTTTTTCATAGGTTTAAGTCAAGGGACATAATTATACATCCCCTCTTGTGTAAACAGCTTAGATGCAGTTATTTCTCTTGGAATAATGGTCTATTTTTTTTACCCTCAAATATGTCATTCAACAGTTCTACACCACTGGTGATGTCATGTACATGAGTTATTATATGTATGTTAACACTATTGAATTGTACCAAACTGACAGCAAACATATTTAAAGAAACATGTCAGCTTACATTTACATGTACAGAGTGTTTAAACTGAAAAACAAGCCTATGGGCTTTGTTAGAAATCAATTGTAAATAAAATGAAATAAAATTGTTTAAGGATTCACTGTTAAAAACCAATATCCCTTGATCATAGTAGTAGTCATTGATGAGTAAATTGTTTTTTAAAATAAATATGTTAGCATACAGATACTATTTTATAGTCACTCAATAATTGATTGATTTTATTAGTTTAATAATGTAATATTTTAAAGCCAAGATATAAAGCTTATGTGGGATATTAGTTAAGGCGAGACAGAATGTAGTATATGGTAGGTCTGTATTTGGCAAATCATGGGAGGTCACTTCTGAGGAGTGATGGGCTGTCAACAGGATAATGTATGTTCAATTTTGTATACCGAATATCTGCCCAGCATGTCCATGAAAAACGTGACCTGTATATGAATTAGCTGTCACTTCTATGACAATTAAGAATTCAGGATACAAGTGGTTAGTTTTAAGAGAAAGATGGGGGCTTTTTGAAGGTCAGTGGGTTTTCACTAGCCATGCTGATGAGAGGACTGGAGTTTAAGAGCTGGGATTGGAGACAGTTAGGTCTGGGATGCAGTGAAGTTGAAAGTTGGATTTGAGAGGTGGGGGATGTGTGGGATAGACTATAAGATGGGAGTCTTGTCTGAACTATGTTTTGAAGCATACATAATGTGTTAATAGAATTTATTAAAGTTAAAATTAAAGATATAATAATGTAGAAAGAATAAATATATATTGAAAAGGAACTGCGCTTTCTGTTAATTTGTTTTGACGTTGGAACATTGCCAAAGTGGTACAGTGTTTGTAATACAATTAATATGACATGTGTGTAACAATCCAATCTTTACGTTTGATGTCAGTAATTATATCTGTCATTTTTAAAGTATATATGTACTATTGATATTCCGAAATGTCTGATCACAAGTCATAATGACCTATTCCAAATTATGTTGTACAATATACTAGATTACGAAATGTTCTATTCTGTATACTGTTTACCATTTTGGTAAATACACGTCACAAAGACAAACAATACATAGTGTTTTTAATTTTAATAAACTATGAAACATTAAAATTAATCAACCTGAACAAGAAGAGAATACTATTACGTCATAAATGACGAATGTTTATGACGTAACGTTTGTCACGTGATTACCAGCCAGAATCACATGTTAGGTAGGGGCTACTTTCTATCCATCACTAATGTTTTCTGAACAAAAAAAAGTACAGTTAAACCTGTATAAGCGATCACCTCTATTAAGCAGCCACCTGTCTTAAGCAACCATATTTTCTATTTCCCATTTCTATACTGTCAGAGTAAATTAACCTGTATTAAACAACAACCTGTCTTAAAAGGCCACTTTTACTCATTCCCATGACTGGCTGCTTAAGACAGATTTTACTGTATCTCACTCTGAAGAAAACTGTAAATGTCCTTATCAGATGGTCCGTGAGGAATATTAATATTCTGAACATATAATTTTTACTTCATCTTCCACTCAAGCCAACGTGTCCTAATATTGAACACAGAAATAAAATGTACAGTAAAAAAAGGTTCTAGTACTGGTTGCTGTAACAATTTTTTAGAAGATATTTCAAACTTAATAGAAAAATCTGCAATTTGGAGTACAGTCAAACCTGTCTTAAGCAGCCAGTCATGGGAAGGAGCAAAAATTACCTCTTAAGACAGGTTGTTGATTAATAAAGATTAATTTGCCCTGAAAGCATTGGAATGGGAAATAGCAAATATGGCTGCTTAAGACAAGTGGTTGCTTGCTTAATACAGGTGACCGCTTACACAGGTTTGACTGTATTACTCTGCAGAGCTTGGAAATTTCTTGTAAAAGCTTCTCATCCACCCTTTCCAACATTTTTATATTCAATGCTTAAAACCAAAAATCAGTTCCTCTTACTCATCCTGATCAAATGTTAACTTAACATGGCCAGCAGACAAGTGGAATTTTTCTACCTTTCTGGGTACTTTCAAGATCAAAGAATTATCAATTTGAACAAAACGTATACAAGAAATACCTTAAATCAATAGTAGTTTCATATAATTGACAAAGTCTAACAAATCTGGCAAAAAATAGGTGTGTGAAACTAACCTTTTTGTCCCCTCCTCCAGGCTGATGTTTCATCTTGTCCATGGAACCAACTTTAGATGCAGCTGTCTGACTAAAATCTACCTTCTCGTCCAGTATCTGAAATACACATTTTAAAATATTTTATATATGCAAAAACAATCAACTTTATTTATCTGAAATAACATTCAAAAACACCATTATTATCTGAAATTCAAATTATCTCAAATAATTATTCACAATTTCATAATTATATATGATACAATGCTAGTATCTGAAATAATAACAGTCCAATGACCAAAATTTCTAAAAATACGCATTCACAAATACCATATTGTTTTATACAAACTGAAAATGTACATTGAATTTCATACTTGTCCGAATTAAATATTCTGCATACATGTATATATTTATATGAAATATACAATAATTTCACAAATGCCTTAATTATAATTTACCCCATTTATTAATACAATATACTTATCTGATATATATATATAACTAAACATTTTATTATTTATTATATACTGAAATGAACAGCTAACCCGCCACCTGGCATTTTATGTACCTAACATTTTATCTGACATTTTATGTACCTAACATTTTATCTGACATTTTATGTACCTAACATTTTATCTGACATTTTATGTACCTGACATTTTATCTGACATTTTATGTACCTGACATTTTATCTGACATTTTATGTACCTAACATTTTATCTGACATTTTAAGTACCTGACATTTTATGTAATTTCTCAAAAAGTATCAAAGTAATTTTCTTGAAATCTGGACCTGAATAGGACAGAACATTTGATTTATGTAAAAATATGTAATTGTCTGTTAGTGGCAAAAGCGCTGATCCATATTTGGAAAAGCTACTTGAAATACGAAATTGGCAGGTTAGCTGTTCTGTTCAGTATACATTCTCATGCAATTAATCTGAATAATACATTCACAAGTACCAGATAATTATTTGAAATATATTTTAACAATACAAAATAAATTACCTGAAATACAATGTACATATGTATACATGTATACTTATTTTATGTACTCTAGAAATAAAATTATTGTATATGTACATTCGCTAATACTCTTATACAGTTACTGACAATTACCTGAAATATATGTTTAAAAATTCTATACTGGTTATTACCAGAAGATAACATTCACAAAAACTATAATACATATTTAAAGTAAACTTTTATTTGATCTAAATGCTATATTTGCCAGAACAACACTTAATAAATACTTCATTTTTATTTCTCAAATGATTTTTAAAAAATACTTTAAGTTGTCTACTAAGATACCGCCACCTCCAACATGTAATCCATGCAAACAGCCGTTACGGTTCATATAAACAGTCACATTACATCAGTCGGATGACCAATTAGTGCCTTAAGTGCAAAAGGATAACAGCAAAACAGAGTTTGATGCAGGATTAATGACAATTGAAGAGATAACACCTCCACTTCCTAAACTTAATTATACAGAACTGCTTAAGTCCAAGCCGCTGTTTTAAGCCATATAAAAGCTGCAAGATGGGGCAGAGAGTTTGGGGACACCATAAACAGCAAACACAGATTAAAGATCAGAAGAAATGAAAGCACAACTAAGTCAACAACTTCTCCCAAGGGGGAGCTGTAGGTAATATCCGAATGGAAAGATTCCATTGGGCAATTAGCATGCAAGAGCTTTGAAAAAATTGGACAGTATCCATTGCACAAGTTATGAAATATATTCATATCATTAGTATCTCCAGGACAAATAGGGTGTGACCATATAAATATTACACGATGAAGAGCAAAGACAGTGGATGTGTCATATTTCAACTAAATCCAGTGAAATATAGGCAAGCACACTTGGGACATGCAAGAGCCCCAAAATATACTTTGGACATAGAAGATGTGCTCAATTTCAATCAGATTCAGTGTAAAGTAAGCACACTTGGGACATAGGAGATGTGCCACATTTCAATCAGATTCAGAGTAAAGCAAGCACACTGGGGACATAGGAGATGTGCCACATTTCAATCAGATTCAGTGTAAAGTAAGCACACTTAGGATATTGGAGATGTGCTCAATTTCAATCAGATTCAGTGTAAAGCAAGCACACCGGGGACATAGGAGATGTGCTCAATTTCAATAAGATTCAGTGTCAAGTAAGCACACTTAGGATATTGGAGATGTGCTCAATTTCAATTAGATTCAGTGTAAAGCAAGCACACTTGGGATATAGGAGATGTGCCACATTTCAATCAGATTCAGAGTAAAGCAAGCACACCTGGGACATAGGAGATGTGCCACATTTCAATCAGATTCAGAGTAAAGCAAGCACACCTGGGACATAAGAGATGTGCTCAATTTCAATCAGATTCAGTGTAAAGCAAGCACACCGGGGACATAGGAGATGTGCTCAATTTCAATAAGATTCAGTGTCAAGTAAGCACACTTAGGATATTGGAGATGTGCTCAATTTCAATTAGATTCAGTGTAAAGCAAGCACACTTGGAATATAGGAGATGTGCCCAATATCAATCAGATTCAGTGTAAAGCAAACACACTTGGGATATAGGAGATGTGCCCAATTTCAATCAGATTCGGAGTAAAGCAAGCACACCTGGGACATAGGAGATGTGCTCAATTTCAATCAGATTCAGTGTAAAGCAAGCACACTTGGGACATAGGAGATGTGCTCAATTTCAATCAGATTCAGTGTAAAGCAAGTACACTTGGGATATAGAAGATGTGCTCAATTTCAATCAGATTCAGTGTAAAGCAAGCACACTTGGGATATAGGAGATGTGCCACATTTCAATCAGATTCATAGTAAAGCAAGCACACTTGGGACAAAGGAGATGTGCCACATTTCAATCAGATTCAGAGTAAAGCAAGCACACTGGGGACATAGGAGATGTGCCACATTTCAATCAGATTCAGAGTAAAGCAAGCACACCTGGGACATAAGAGATGTGCTCAATTTTAATCAGATTCAGTGTAAAGCAAGCACACTTGGGACATAGGAGATGTGCTCAATTTCAATCAGATTAAGTGTAAAGTAAGCACACTTAGGATATAAGAGATGTGCTCAATTTCAATCAGATTTAGTGTAAAACAAGCACACTTGGGATATAGGAGATGTGCCACATTTCAATCAGATTCAGTGTAAAGTAAGCACACTTAGGATATTGGAGATGTGCTCAATTTCAATCAGATTCAGTGTAAAGCAAGCACACCGGGGACATAGGAGATGTGCTCAATTTCAATAAGATTGAGTGTCAAGTAAGCACACTTAGGATATTGGAGATGTGCTCAATTTCAATTAGATTCAGTGTAAAGCAAGCACACTTGGAATATAGGAGATGTGCCCAATATCAATCAGATTCAGTGTAAAGCAAACATACTTGAGATATAGGAGATGTGCCACATTTTAATCAGATTCAGAGTAAAGCAAGCACACTTAGGATATAAGAAATGTGCTCAATTTCAATCAGATTCATTGTAAAGCAAGCACACTTGGGACATAGGAGATGTGGTCAATTTCAATAAGATTCAGTGTAAAGTTAGCACACTTAGGATATTGAACATGTGCTCAATTTCAATTAGATTCAGTGTAAAGCAAGCACACTTGGGACATAGGAGATGTGCTCAATTTCAATAAGATTCAGTGTAAAGTAAGCACACTTAGGATATACGAGATGTGCTCAATTTCAATCAGATTCATTGTAAAGCAAGCACACTTGGGACATAGGAGATGTGCTCAATTTCAATCAGATTCAGTGTAAAGTAAGCACACTTAGGATATAAGAGATGTGCTCAATTTCAATCAGATTCATTGTAAAGCAAGCATATTGGGACATAGGAGATGTGCTCAATTTCAATAAGATTCAGTGTAAAGTAAGCACACTTAGGATATTGGAGATGTGCTCAATTTCAATTAGATTCAATGTAAAGCAAGTACACTTGGGATATAGGAGATGTGCCAAATTTCAATCAGATTCAGTGTAAAGCAAGCACACTTGGGATAAAGGAGATGTGCCACATTTCAATCAGATTCAGAGTAAAGCAAGCACACTTGGGATATAGGAGATGTGCTCAATTTCAATCAGATTCAGTGTAAAGTAAGCACACTTAGGATATTGGAGATGTGCTCAATTTCAATTATATTCAATGTAAAGCAAGTACACTTGGGATATAGGAGATGTGCCCAATTTCAATCAGATTCAGTGTAAAGCAAGCACACTTGGGATAAAGGAGATGTGCCACATTTCAATCAGATTCAGTGTAAAGCAAGCACACTTGGGATATAGGAGATGTGCTCAATTTCAATCAGATTCATTGTAAAGCAAGTACACTTGGGATAAAGGAGATGTGCTCAATTTCAATCAGATTCAGTGTAAAGCAAGCACACTTAGGACATAGGAAATGTGTTCAATTTCAATCAGATTCAGTGTTAAGCAAGCTCACTTAGGATATAGGAGATGTGCTCAATTTCAACCAGATTCATTGTAAAGCAAGCACACTTGGGTTATAGGAGATGTGCTCAAATTCAATCAGATTCAGTGTAAAGCAAGCACACTTGGGATATAGCAGATGTGCTTAATTTCAATCAGATTCATTGTAAAGCAAGCACACTTGGGACATAGGAGATGTGCTCAATTTCAATCAGATTCAGCGTAAAGCAAGTACACTTGGGATAAAGGAGATGTGCTCAATTTCAATCAGATCCAGAGTAAAGCAATCACACTTGGGATATAGGAGATGTGCTCAATTTCAATCAGATCCAGAGTAAAGCAAGCACACTTGGGATAAAGGAGATGTGCTTAATTTCAATCAGATTCAGTGTAAAGTAAGCACACTTGGGATAAAGGAGATGTGCTTAATTTCAATCAGATTCAGTGTTAAGCAAGCACACCTGGGATATAGGAGATGTGCCACATTTCAATCAGATTCAGTGTTAAGCAAGCACACTTGGGATATAGGAGCTGTGCCACATTTCAATCAGATTCAGTGTAAAGCAAGCACATCTGGGATATAGGAGATGTGCTCAATTTCAATGAGATTCAGTGTAAAGAAAGCAAACTTTATGACTTGGGACATAAATTTTATTTAAATCTAGCATAAATGTGTGCCAAATTTCAATTAAATTTACTGTAAACTAAGCACACTGCGTAAATAGGAGATGTGGCCAATTTCAATTAAATTTAGGTAAAGCAAGCACACTGGGGACATAATGGTATGTGCCCAATTTCAATTTAATCCAGTACTGTGACAAATGAAATGTGCCCAATTTCATTTAAAACCAGAGTAAAGCTAACCCATTTGGGACAAAATAGGTAAGCCAGTCTTCAATTAATCATGATTAAAGCAAGCACACTTGGGACAAAATGTGGAATATGTAAGTTTTTATTCCACTAAAGAGCAAGCACAAAACTGACAAATAGGGTGTGCCTATTTTCAAATAAATCCAGTATAGAACAAGTAGTCCAGGGGCATGTGAGATGTATCTATTATCATTTAAATCAAATATACTCTGAGTACATGGGACAAATGGGTTTTCTTTAATAATCCAGTGTGGAGAAAGAACACAGAGAACAAATTTCAATAGGATAAACAAGTGTCCAGCTCAATCCAGTGAAAAGCAGATAATAAAATAGGCATGTGTTTCCATTTCCCGTGTAAATTTAGCACATAGCAAACACACATGGGGTCTGTCCATTTTCATTTAAATCAAGAGTAGTATGCAAGCAGTGGTAATATGAAATATGACCATTTTCAGTTATTTCAGTGGAGAGCACACATGGGACCAAACAGGCGAGTCCCTTTTAATTAAATCCAGTGAAATGCAAGCAAACAGGGGACAAATCTGATGTGCCATGAGTTTCATTAATCCATGAGAGGACACACAGTGAGCATGGGTCACAGTTGTCTCACTTTGATTTTTCCTCCCGCTGGCTGGTGCTGAACATTGTCCATGGAGTGGACCCGTGCTTTGGCATGCCATTCTAGCTTTTCATTAGGAACCTATGTGTATATAAAATAGAATGAGATTCTTCAAAACTCAAATAGAGTTACCAAGTTTTGTTAGTGTATATTACTTTAACCGTATTGTTTGTGTTACAATATCTACAGTATCCAACACATGAATAATTTCTAATTCACATGTTAAAAGACTTCAGGGTTTTGTCTCTGAGATTTCAAAAAAATTGTTTTTATAATACTAGTTGATCATTCAGTCACAGAGAGTTGGAGAAATAATACATAGATAAAGAAAACTTTTATCAATGACTTATTCTTATGTTTTTATTGAAATTGTACCATTCATTTTTTATTGTATATTTCAATCTTTACAGTATCTGTCCATTGATTTCCTCAACATAAACTCACCAGGCTCATGATTTCATTGTCCATTTAAAGTAACTAATGATAAAATGTCCTACTATAGGAATACATCTGGCACTTATAATTTCAGACTAAAAAATCTGACACTTTAAAAACACATTGGCCATAAAGACTCATCAACAATACAACAAGCTAAATGATTTATTTTGTATCATGATTTTTAGCTGGGTCCCTGTTAGCTCAGTGGGTTTGATCCTCCCCCACAGCGTCGTGTCCCAGAGCAAGACATTTTTCCGCATATGCTTAGTTCCGGTTCTACCCCGGAAGACTTCAAGCGTGATTTGTCTAAGTTGTAATAACTTGTTTCACAATCGAAGTGAAAATAAATAAGTTTAAACTAAAAAGGAGCATTCATTTTGGTCTCAGAAATAAAAATTTGATTTTCATTAAGTGTATAAATTACCATGAAACACAAAGAGACATTTATTCAACTTAATATCTACTTTGAATAAAGACCAGTTTCAAGTTGGTCATTTTGCTTTCCATAAAAATGGGGGTGGGGATCCTTTATTAGTGAAGAGAGCATTTTTTCAGAGGTTAATGGTAATAAAAAATTCACAAAATTTTAATTAAATTCAATAGCAATTCAGTTTAGAACAGCCAGGCCCGATTAGCTGTCGGTTATGCGTCTGACTATCAATCCAGGGGTCGTGAGTTCGAATCCCCCGCCCGGCAACAGTCTCCGTAATGATTGATATACAACATTGTGTCTCATTATCATTCGTCTCTCACCACTGATTCAAATGGGAAAGTTATCAGTTACTTGCAGAGATGGGGTGTGCTTAGATACTGGTTAATCCCGGGAAACAGTGGTAAGGTTAGCTGATCGTCTTTAACCCTCGATGGCATAAAAATGACGCTAAATATTCAATCAATCAATCAATCAATCAGTTTAGAACAATGAAAATATATTTTCGAAATTAAAAGATTTGTGCAACAAAACATGACTACACACAATGGAGTAAAAATCTAAGGGCATCCAACACCATTAATGTTATTGAAATGCTTTTCTATAAATTATATAACATGAAAAAAAAATTTTTTTTTAAAGTACAAGGGTCCACCACTATAATTCCAATCATGTGCAAGTGGTATTCAACCATACCGCAGGGTGACTATAAATCATTAATTTTAAAAAGTTAAGATCACAGGCATTAGTCCATTATGAATTAATTGTTCAATTATCATCCAAATTTTTCTTAAAAACTGGGAGGGCGGGAGGATTTTATTTTATTTTAAATTTTTTTATGTTTTATTAATAAAACTAAAAAAAAAGCAGGTGGGGATGATAATCTAGTAATTCATTTATTATGGCCTTAACCTTTGTTTACTGTTGAAGTTGAGAAACGACTGATGTTTGTCTCTGTACTGTAAATCTGCCTTCGGTCCAGAGGTCAACTTACATTAGGGATTGTCAACAAGAGACATGTGCCAAATAAAGACACATGTTCAAAACATGTTCTTGTTGTAAGCTAAGTTTCAATGGAATTGAGAAAAACATTGAGATACTAAGGAAAAAATGATGTAGAAATCGAAATGATAGGCAACAATGGAGAGTTGAAAAAGGCAAGTTTGTTCAATCCTGATCCTGGGGAATCATCAGTGATTTCTTGTAAATATCAGAATCTTTTTTCAATTGATTTTTACTATAAAAAATTATTTTCTTTTAACAGAGATAAAAATGAAAGTTCAAAAATGAAAGCCAAATAAATCGATGAACATTAAATGAATGTTCTATGACACGTATAATATTGCTGAACACACCACACTCCGAACCCCTGCACACGTGCACAACCTACTGTAACTATGCCCCCACCGGGGATATGGGCGATATTTTGCATGGAATTTACCCTTGAGGCTGAGTACCAGGACAATCGTGAAGACTGTATCTAGGGACAAACAATCAATCATTCTTGATATACACCATCACAAACAATCATTTCAGTTCAGATTTACCAAATAATTATAACTAACGAAAAATGTACTTAGGTGATAAAAGTAATCATAAATATGCTAAGACTATTATATATATATATATTTATACTGATTTACAAATAATCATTGGAGATTTACCAAATAATTTTTTGCTCACATAACTTATGAATAATGTACCAAAGTGTCAAAGTAATCATAAATATACTCAGACTGATGGTTTACTTTGAATCACATGGTATATAATTAAAGTATGGTATAATGGCATCATCAAACATACCAAGTTGAAAGAACTTGGACAAAAATCTAATTATTTAGGTATTAATATAGCAATTTTCTACTTTAGAATTAAGAATAGCACTTTTAATATAAAAAACATGAACATGTAAATACATATTGAGTACTAAAGAACAAGAAGTTTTAATGTAAGAAATTTCAAATAGCAATTTGCTATCTAGCTATATATACATGATATACAAGACACTAAAATCTGGTATAAAATAAGAAAAGTTTTAATATAACAAAACAATCAAATATATATTATCAATTATGAGATAGAAAGAAAGCATATGCAATGATTCAACTATAATGACATCTGGAACAAAACAAGCAATATCAGTACAGAACAAGACCCCTGTAGCCTCTACTTGCCTAATTCAAACAGCTCAAGAAAACGTTTGAGGTTTCATGATCATTAATATTTCTGGCAAATTTCATTAGGTTTGGATTAGCACAAATCTGGTGTCAACGAGGCAGAAGTTAGCTTTTTTTTTTTTACCTTAAATTGATTAACTTCAAAACCAATCCCAACAAACAAACAAAATTGCATCACAATGTCTTAAAAAAAATTGAAGTTATTAAGTCAAAACTATTTCCTATTTTTCTAATTATTGTAATTATTACAGACATCGAACAAGAAAAGGACAGACAACAGACATTGAACAAGGAAAGGACAGAAAACAGACGTCGAACAAGGAAACGACAGACAACAGACAAATTACCATTGCATAAGCCCTTTTGCTGATATGTCAATAGAGCTATAGGCAGCAGATAATTATATCCATAGTACATGTATATCATTACCAATGTGTCCATCAAATACATGGTCCCACTTTGCGATTAAACTTATATTTCATTATCTTTGCACAACAGAGTCAAAATATGCCCCAATCAAGCCAAAAGCATTATAAATGATGTTACTTTGTATGTATATTAAAGTTTCTGACTTTGCAAAGTCTTAACCCTTTACTTCATATAGGCGCCTTTGGACACCTCTAATATTGAAAGCATTGATTCACCACATATCAGCAATTGGTAAATTATGTTTATATTAACTGACAGAGTGAAAAACAGTGCAGGAAGTGTTCAGATTGTTCGTTACGAGCAATCTGAACTCTTCCTGCACTGTTTTCAGAGGCCTTCTGTGATTGCTGTGGGAAAACATGTATCTATGGAGTAAAGTCTTAAACAGAAACTGAAGTTATCAAAATGAAATGGTTATCTATTTTAAAAGCCATGACCATGACCAAATTTATCTCAATCCTAAGACATCCATTTCCTGTTAGACAAAAATTTCATCAGACTATCTTATAGGAAACTGAGGTTACTGAGTGGAAAACATTTCAAGATGGACAAACAAATGAATGGACTAAACTATCAGGGGCGTAGCTTGGCTGAAAAATGATGAGTAGGCACAGTTGTTGGGGGGTCCGGGGACATGGACCTTCGAAAAAGAAAAATCAGCTAGATTGTCACACGTGTGTTTTGATGTATACTTCTTTTTTAGGGACCTAACAATCATTGATATTAACCTTGAATTCTCTATTTCATAACGAAATAAATTAATGTTTTAAGGTTTGTTCACTTCAATAAAGGTAAAGTAGAAGTAGCATAGGTGTCAGATTTTACTGCATTTTTTCGGCATTTTTAATTTTTCGATTTCTCAAAAAAAAGTGTAGGCACGTGCCTACAGTGCCTATAGGAAGCTACACCACTGACTATGAACAAATAAACAAATGAACAGTGATAACATTTTATGCAAACCCCGCTCTCTCTTAGAATGGCAAAGGCATAGAAGATATTTTGAATGCATACATAAACACAATATATTTACTATACATGTATGTATAAACTGTCCATATACATACAAGAAAAATACATTACTGGTAGATACAAACTGTATTCATGTATCAAACAACAAACACTTAATGGTTCACTGTACAGTCAGAACACACCAATAAAAAAATAAAGAATTTAGGACGGCCAATGGATGTTCTTCTCATTTACTGGTTCCTTATATATACATTATCTCTGCAATTTTACATATTGCCAAATGCTACCAAGTTCCATTAAAACTAAAACATTTCAAATTCTCTACTTTGGAGCTCATAGGCCTTTTTTTTAACATCTAATTACTATTAGTTTGTTCATATGAATTGAATCTATACGTTTTATAGCAATTATTGAGATTCAAGGTCCATAATTCAGATATTAAATACCCATTGTTTCACATTCAAATAAATATTCGAGTGTTTATAACAAATAAAAAACAAGGAGAAGAAGGGAAAAGGCTGACAATGTGTGATAATGGCTATGAAGTGGCGCTCAGTTCAGACTTGTTGAGTATGGTTTACACTCAACAGTAACCATGAGAAATTGTAATTTATTTATATGTTTTACTGCATCAAACCTTTGTCATCATAACAGAATATGTTTGACCCATTGGATATATGGAGGCAAATCTTTGCCATGATAGCGAAACATATCTTTTATACAAATTTTATGGGAAATTTAGGGAACAAGATATTTGTTTCATTATTCTTTCACTGAAATGAATAATGGGGTTTAACGCCATGTTCAACACATTTCAGGTTATATATGGCATATCCAGTTTAACCAATGGAGGAAGACCTCAGACTGATTCAGACTGAGTAGAACCGCTGTCTTTCGGCAAGCAACTGGATAGCATTTATCAGACGGATGATAAAACAAGACAAAGGGCGACCAGAATAGCTCAATTTGAGTCTATGACCCAATTAAGCTAAAAGAAAAAGAAGAAGAATAAAATAAACAATTCGATGAAATATCATGATACTGAGGAACAGTAAGAGAATACGTAAAAACAACTAGTTACAATATTGTACCACAACAACACTGATCCAAGTATCCAATCAGTCATTCATGTTAATCACAATACACTCCATTCAAATATTAAGTAGATGAAGTTATCTCCCTTAATTAATATTTTACACACCCCAAACTATTTTGTATTTCAATTTCTTGTTTGTTTTTTTGTGTGGGTTTTTTAAAACCCTATTTTAACTTGAAATGTGTGTCTGTCAACTCGAATGCCCCAGCTACTGATCAGAAACCAATTTTTACCGAAAATTAAGTCGAAAAGGGGCGCTAACTCTTGTAAAATTTGATGTTGACAAACACATATCCATACCAAAAATTAATTAATCCACAGACTCCTTCAGAAGTAACTGATAGCAAACTAATTTATCAGTTGAGCGGATGAACTTACATTTGGAGAGAGGTAACATTAAACGCCTCTTTACCATTCGTCAAATGACTGGGGCATAAAAATGGTTTAAATAGCTGGTAACTTTAAGGAATGCACTGAGAAGTGGCATGAATGACTGCTGGACAACATCGCAACAACAGCACATCAAGTCATACTTTGACTTTCCCGCCACCGGGGACATGACTTGCATATACAAGCGAGTCTACACGAGACGCAGCCGACCAGGCAAGCTTTTCATCAACCACCTAAAATATGCACATTGTTGATCATGTAGTACAAGATATAAAATGAATAAATGTGTACAAAGCTTATTTGACAGAATGTCAAACATTTTACGTCAAAGGCCATGCGCTTAAGCAAAGCTGATGCATGTCGAGAAGTTTCTAACTGCAAACATTATGGTGGTTTCATTAGATGTTTCAAAATACAATGTATAAGTGTGAGAAACTATGATAACTGAGTTTAAAAATGGCTTTAAATGATTTTTGAGGAAGTATGTTGTTGTTGTTGTTGTATGGTGTTAAGCGTCGCTTTCAACAATTTTTCAGTCTTATTGCGACGGTGTCTATTTGAGACAGTATTGTAAGTGCTGTCACACTGGAGTATCATGCCGCAGACACATGGTATGATACCCCACCCAGTCACATTATACTGACACCAGAACTCTCCTCTAAATGCTGAGCATCAATAGAGGAAGCTTCTAGTACCATTTTTAAAGTCTTTGGTATGACCCAGCTGGGGATTGAAGCCACGACCTTCCGCATGCGAGGCGGACACTCTACCACTAGACCATGCCGCGGTCGATTTGAGGAAGTATGGAAACCAGTCTAATTTTTAAGATACAGATAAGACTGCATTAAAAAATGACTTTTAACCATGTATAAGACACTATGAAAACCAGTCTAATTTGTACCTCCCCAGTCATTAAATGGTGACTTGTTTAAGGTACAGATCAGACTTAGTTTAAAACCTTTCCAACACATTACAGCTACATAGTAAGGAGGACCCCATGGACATGTATGTGTAGAATTTATATCTTTTTTTTCAAGTAACTGGCAACTGGAAGTGATCTTGAGTGATCTTGAGATGGAATAATCTTGAACCACACAGCAACGGATCCATTACACTATATCTGAAGTACTAATTATATGCTTTGAATTTTAATTAATGAATTCATTAGCTAACCAAAGTTTAAGATATAAGGTCAAGTAAATATTGAAGTGCAATTGAAGTGAGTGACAAGAAAAAGGTGAATTACGATTGCTTCACTCCATAAGTTAGAAACGACCCAGATTCATGTACATGCATGTGTACAATTTATATCCTTCTTCAAGTAACTGGCAAACTTTCTTGCAAAGTTTTCTATTCAAAATGTGTTTGAACCCAAACCACAGCACTGCGAGACATGGGATCTTCTGAGTAACACCTCTGGGTAAAGACTGATAACTCTAGTTGTTATATTTTGATGTCATCACAACAACAAGGTACAGCAGTCTCTAAAGGATGTGTAATTATTCATTTATTAATCAGATGACATGCAAGGTATCTGTTTTACTGTTGTATGGACTTGTCATTATGGTGGTGATATAATCTGATGAAATACTGCAGGTATCTGTTTTACTGTAGTATGTACTAGTCATCATGGTGGTGATATAATCTGATGACACATTGCAGTTATCTGTTTTACAGTAGAATGGACTAGTCATTATGGTGGTGATATAATCTGATGAAATACTGCAGGTATCTGTTTTACTGTAGTATGTACTAGTCATCATGGTGGTGATATAATCAGATGAAATACTGCAGGTATCTGTTTTACAGCAGTATGTACTAGTCATTATGGTGGTGATATAATCAGATGAAATACTGCAGGTATCTGTTTTACAGCAGTATGTACTAGTCATTATGGTGGTGATATAATCAGATGAAATACTGCAGGTATCTGTTTTACAGCAGTATGTACTAGTCATTATGGTGGTGATATAATCAGATGAAATACTGCAGGTATCTGTTTTACAGCAGTATGTACTAGTCATTATGGTGGTGATATAATCAGATGAAATACTTCAAGGTATCTGTTTTACTGTAGTATGGACTAGTCATTATGGTGGTGATATCACCATGATAGATGAACATTATTGATAATTAAGGTGATGATAGTGGAGATGATGAAAATAAAATGATGATAATAATATTAATGGTTGAGTTGATGACAGTTCTAGGATGATAATATGACAATGATGATATGATGATAATCAAGATCTTGATAAAAATGATGAAAGAATGGTGAAATTAGAAATATTCATAATAATAATTTGATGTCAATTAAAAGATGGCAAAAAATTGAAGACAGTGATGATGATAATAATGATAATGATGATGAATATGATTATCCAAAGTGAAGAAGTTGACATTTTTTGGCAATGATTCCATCCCAGTGATGCCAAAGACAAATCACAAAACATAGAATTTTGCAACAAAAAAGTTCAAACCTACTTTCAAGTCTCCACCGCCTGGGACATATTTGACATTTTTCAAAGATTGCACCTTTGACTCTGCCTTCCATTCTAAGCTTTCATTATAAACCTGTCAACAAAATATTACCAAATCTTGTTTAAATTGCATTAGAAATTTCTTATGATGAAGCAAAATAAAAAGAATTGCACTGAGGGGTGTATGAAAAGATCTCATGCCCGTTTTAGAAAATGATAAAAAAAGGTTTAATCTTTTAAACAAAATTTTATAAAAATTAATAACTGCACTGCATAAGATAGATTTAAACAAATCCTTTGTGTATAAACATGAACAAGTTACAAAACAATAAAATTGACTTGAAAGATTATGACAATAAAAAAATCCAAATAGACAGACAAATTTCAACACCCCTCTCCTAAAAAACAATATAACTATATCCACATTAAAGCATTATAGTGCTTCTATTTTATTCCTTCTGATAGTCAGCTGTATGGATTATGTACATGCCTATAAACATGGACATTTTGGAGTTAAGTTACCTTTATATCTCCACCCCCAGGCTTGTGTTTCACTTTATCCATGGATCCAACCTTTGGTTTTGCCGAGTCTTTAAACTCCAGTTTTTGTGTCTCAATCTGCAATTGTAATTAGTTCAAACTCATTTATTTTAGCTTGATTTACCCAGTAAGCTCAGAGTTTACATGAAGTGCTCTGGAGTCCATTTCAGGAGTAGAACCAATACTGAGTGTTGTTTTTTTAAAGGCCATTGGGTCAAGCCTAAGATTGAACCCTGGGATTTCACAATAGTTTTTGGAGAAGGACAATAGTTCTTCAACTATTTAATTTCATCGAACATACTTTGATGAACTAGCTTGCAGACATCCCCCTTTTTTTTTTAAAGAAGCCAACTTGTTTGACTAAACTTAGAATCAGATATTCTATTGTGGTCCAGTGATAGAGAAATGGATCCAGGATCAGGGATCCTGGGTTCAATCCTCGGCTAGGACTATATGTGGTGTCCATGAGCATAACACTGTATCTATAATATGCTGGTTCTACCCATGAAGAGCATGATTTGCCTAAACTGTAGGAATTTGTTGCAATATACGATATATAAAATAATATAAGTTTAACAGAAATGCCCTTCTTACTTTTACGCTAGTTAAAGAGCACCTCACCTCTCCTCTCCTGTCCCCACTTCACTTGATTATTATAAAATCTTTGAGCAAAAGCTGCTGCTCAAATCTACATAATTATCAAATATAAAAAGTGATTTTGAAATTGAAACACAACCACTTGTCAACTATGGATTCTTAAGATTTATGAAAAAAAGATCAAATAAATATTACAAAGTTATAGGGCTGAATGGATCTGGACCAAGCTAGGAATAGTTTGTTTGTTTGGGCTTTGTCAGGTTTTCAATTAGTTAACAGTGGTCAGTGCACCTGGGATCTGCCAGTCACTACAGAGACATTGACAGGATGGTGTTTTGAATGATGAATAGTCAGACACATTACCAACAGAGCCTACTGGACCTGGGTTACGTGTATAATAACGATATCGCAGAAATACAAACAACATGTAACACAAACCTTTTTGTCACCGCCACCAGGCTTATGTTTCAGGTTAGCCGTCGATCCTACCTTCGACTGGGCTTTATACTCCACTTTTTCATTCAGTATCTACAATATAAAATAAAGTTTTAGGTATTGTCCTCACCCAATCCTAAATATGATAAAATGTAATTCCTTTGGGTTTGATCTTTTCCATTCCATGGATCTACAATTTGTTAAATCACAATATAAAAATCTGGTATGTGTATAGCAAATTATCTAAAATAACCACTGTATAGTGTGTATTATGGAATTAAATAAGTTTCCACTTCATAAAAAAATGTTAAAATTGTTCATATAAATTTTTAAAGAAAGAAAGAAAATATGAATTTAAACATCGAAGAGTTATTTACAAATGATAATGTGACCTTAAAGATTGTATTCAAATAAAATGTTGCCATGGTTACTGATATGCAAAATGATACAAGCAATGATGATAATTTAACATTATAATAATTCTGTAAAAGACAAATATAGAAATAAACAATAACTGTTAACAAAGATCAAATGTCTAGGTCAGGCAGAGTTTTTGTTATACGATGTATACTGTTCAAGACGGGTGGAAACTTTAACGTTGAAGTTTATATTTGAAGATACAGGAAGGTGAATTATTTTTATCTTAGAGATACACTGATTTGTAGCATATCAGAGAAGGTATTGTGTTATATTCATGTTTGGTTGATTTTACAGATCCTAATCATCAAAGCACAACTGCACTTTATTCGCTAGTCAAAGTGTTAACTTCATAAAGAAACAATGGTCATCTCTGTGGTTACCATACCCTTTTTGTATAACCATAGTTCAGTTACTGGCTGCGTGTCATACAAATTTTGTTCTGCAATTCTGACTTCTAGTTAACAAAAGTCTACATCCCATCTTGAAAATAGTACACTGAACAACGAAACACTCTAAGTATCAAAAACTGATGAAAATCTTTTGCGAAATTTGCCATTTTGACTGTGCAACATTACCTTTCATCCACATTGATACATCTTAATACACTTAATACCCCAACTTTTGTCTTTTTTTAAACAAAACTTCAAGACATTTACCATTTGGATTGTGTAACATCACTTAAACAAAACATTTCTGACTATTCTATGATCTAGTCAGTGACAACCGGTATGTACATTAAGTTTTCGGATGGGGTTTAATGCCATTTTCAACACATTTCATGTTATATGTGGCATATCCAGTTTTATTGGTGGAGGAAGACGAAAGATTAAATCTGAGAAGTACCACTGTCCTTCAGCAAGTAACTGGCAAATTTTCTCACATAAAGTGAGTGGGACAGTCAGACGAGCCTACGATCTCGGCAGTGAGAGGAAGTGATCTTGAGATGGAATGATCGTGGACCACAGAGTTACGGAGGACCCTCTATTACACAAAACTATATCTGAAGTACTAACTATATGCTTTGAATTTCAATTAACGGCTCCGTTAGCTAACCAATATTTAAGACCTAGGGTCAAGTAAATATTGAAATGTAAATGAATTGAGTGAAAAGAAAAAGGTGAATTATGATTGCTTCACATCAATCCAAAGTTTAAGGTAACAATCTTGACAGATACTGTA
Source organism: Panopea generosa (assembly GCA_029582155.1). NCBI lineage: Eukaryota > Metazoa > Mollusca > Bivalvia > Adapedonta > Hiatellidae > Panopea > Panopea generosa. Next base: position 20,086,105 of record CM055894.1, on the reverse strand, counting down.
GGAGCTAATGATTTTTAATCTCACCAACATGACATGTTTTTATGGTCAAGAGTCTGCTCTGAGAAGAACATAAAGCTTACTAAAACAAACTATTAAAGTTATTTACAATTTTGAAGATTACAATTTAAAACATATGAATATTTACATAATTAAGAAGCATTTACATTAACACATTTGCACTAATCTGTCGGAACATTACTCTATTATAAAACTACTGGAAGAAATAAACAAAAATGTCTGAGAACACCAATTTCACAATTAATGTATAGCTTATTTGTATTTATAATTACAATGAAAAACCATGAATAATTTTAAATACATTTTATCTGTTAATGTCTTAATTGTCCAAATTTTGACGAACAATGAGCCTATTTTTTTATAAAGACCAAGAACTTTAACAATCTCGCTACTATGACTTGCATAAATCGTTTTCATTGCGTAATAACAGTATTTTTTTAATGGGGTTTAATGTTATTTTCAACACATTTCAGGTTATACAATGGCATATCAAGTTTTTATTGGTGGAGGAAGATTTCAGAATAGATCTGAGTAGAACCACCGTCCTTCCACAAATAACTGGTAAACTTTCTCACATAAAACTTTTGGAGTGAGCGGGACTCAATCCTACGACCTTAGCGGTGATAGGCAAGTGATCTTCAGACAACACCTAGGAACACAGAGGACACTCTTATAATAGTATTCACCTAAAAAAAACTCATTTGAAATATACTGACATTTTTCTAAATTTCTTCCAAAAAACACTCTCCCACCACCATCTAAACATAGCTGACTAGCTTAACAATATATTGTAACAGGAAAATACAGGACACATTGAAACATCAAAACAAAGATTTTTTTTTTTTAATTCACAGTTCGTCAAAAAATTACAATTTATTAAAATATTTATTTCTTCAATAAACTGCTTATTACTGTCAGATGCAAATTTTTAGCACTTATTCAAATATCACTCATTTGTTAATTTGAATTAAAAAATGAAATTATAAGGCACAAATATGAATGGCTCAACCATGTGCCTGAGAAATTATAGTGGTGTTAATTGGTTGGACAGTCTTTTGAGTTTACTTAAATAGATGAGAAAATTGGAACATTTTCATGAGTTGTGCCAAGTTTGGGTGCATTTGGGTGCTGTTAGATGAAGGTTTGAGTTTGAAGGTGTGTTGGAATACACTAAAACACATGGATGGAAATACCAGAAATAAAGGGGTGTCATTATACAACTTGCAATTGTGAAAAAAAACAATCTGGTCAACACCATGCTTTTTCCTGCATATTTGAAGCAACAGAGGACTAAATATGGAAAGAAGACAATTTTAGAACCATTGGTTAACCTTTACGTGTTCTGTGATCTGGAAGTGCATTTCTCTATACGTGAACAGTTGCGAGATATTAAATGTTTATTTTTGTTGTCGAAATTTTGAGTCTGGCTCTGGACTCATGGACGAAAAAGATTGATGATTTAAAAGACTGTGAACTGTGCAAAACCACAAACACATCACGCCCTTGCCTCCAGAATATAATGAAGTCATTTATACTTTTACTTTGCCACCTCCTGGGGAGTAGCCGGAATTATTAAAAGAACCAACTTGGGCACAGGCTTTCCAGTTAACTCGTTCACTCCTTATCTAAAATAATAATGATTCAAACCTTGAATACAAACATTTTTCCCATATATTTACAATAAATTCTTATATTGATTAGTCTCTGTGGTAGCAAATCCTAACCAATCAAAACTGCCATGACAGCTATAATCAACCCACTCATGGAGCATAAAATTTAATGCAAATCATTATTCTGAACAAATTTAATTTTAAGCATAGGTAAAAAAAAAAAAGAATACCAGAAATAATTAATAAAAACTGTGTGTGAAATTTGAAAACTGAAGATTAAAACTAACTAAAAAAGATTTTCAGACGAATTTACTGGACGTCTATATAACAAAAAGTAGTTTTTCTAGATTAAAACTTAAATAAAAATGAATCTGATTTTTTAAATTATATATGCTGTAAATTGATAAACAAATCTATCTGTTTCTACGTATTCACAACACAGATTGAAAGAAATTTTAAAAATGGGGGAAAAAGTAATAAAATATAGAAACTTTATGAAATTTCACCAAAAAATAAAAAAAAACTGTCAACAATCTAGGGTTACAAAAATATTCTAAATTTTAACAAAACGTTACTATGACGACACGTTTACTGTGATAATAACATTCTACATTACAGGTCTATGAGAACACAGTTGGATGGACAGTGTGCATAAGGCAACAAACAGGTGTCATACTTTAACTTTACCGCCGCCCGGGGAATGGGTGGCGTTGTCAAGAGATCCTACACGTGATTTTGCCGACCACGACAATCGCTGAGTGGTTACCTGGCAAAATTAAGATAAAACAATTCTTTATCAAGTAAGTGTGCTCCAGACTACCATGAAATATATAAATGGTGATATATAAATATATTTTATAACAAACCTTATACACATACATATTTCATTACGACAATCAAAATAAATACTTTAATGGCATTTACAACATTTACAAAACATGGACATATATTATTAAACATAACAAACTGCTCTAGTTTCATTTATATAGTAAAGCATTTCTTATAAATTTTATACATGCAATAATAACATTTAACTATCATAAGCTGACTGCCCTTGGAACATTTAAAAAAAAAAAAGAATAGTCGAAACAAGAACTATTGGAGAACAGCATTAACTCAACGATTCTTATAACTCAATTATTCTCTGGGGCAAGTACCAAAGTTGAAATAAGGCATAGTATGGATCTTAATACAAAACAAAAAGAATAAAATTTAAACCAAAAAAGAAAATGACAGCATTTTTATTTTAATACCAAACTACATTTGAAACAAAGATAGAGTTGGAAATTGTGCCTGGGCAATTTAGTGCCAAACTTGAAACGGGGAAGAGTATTAGACCTACTCACAACTGATAAAAAAAAAAATGAGTGGTGCGGGTTTCAGGCAAATACCATAATTGACATGCGCTAATTGATAAATTTAGAATCTAATACAAAAAACAAGTCCTTTTTACATCAAGCAAGGCACACTTAAGAGCAACTAGCACCAAATCTTTTAACACAGGAGGGACATGATCGCTGGGGACAGTACATAAAATCCCCTATTCATAGAATAGTTGAGTTAAAAACATATGAAATTCATTTTGTTTTTGCAACATTCTTTAAAAAAAAACATGTAACAAGAACTGAAATATAATATTAGTATATATACATTTCAAATACTTGAAATCATTACAGAGTTATTATTTTACAACAACATTCAATGGCTTCTAATGTTAGTGCTTCTGCCAAGAAAAAATATCTAAAAAATAATTCCAAGAAACAGACAACATAATACCAGTTTTACACCAAATGGATAATTGTAATATGATTATATGAGGCGGTGTTCTCACACGTAAATAAGTGTTCAGAATTCAATTGTAAATATTACCCGTTAGAGCATCAAGGTGCATCAAGTACAGTCAAACCTGTCTTAAGCAGCCAGTCAAGGGAAGGAGCAAAAGTGGCCTTTTAAGACAGGTTGTTGCTTAAAACAGGTTAATTTGCTCTGAAAACATAGAAATGGGAAAAGTGAATGTGGCTGCTTAAGACAAGTGGCTGCTTAATAGAGGTGACCACTTATACAGGTTCGACTATATGAAACATGAAGGCAAGTGCCATCTTGATGCTCAGAGGGTCGATATATTCTTGCATGCTTTAAAACACTCAATTTTTGTTCTACTGATACATGTATTTACTTACATCACTGTACCACCCACAGGAGTTATGTGAATATCTTTGATACAGGTCTCCAAAAAGAACAAAAACCAACTCCAATTCTTGTATCAAATTTGTAAATTTTTAACAAATATCAAATAACTACACATAACTCCCATGCATGTGGTATAGGTGCCTAAACTGTAAAAGCTTTCTGAACTAGTTACTGTATTTCTTCCTGCAGCCCTCCTTCATGGAGAAAATTAAAGTTTTTATGTCGCTATATTTCGAAGAAATTGGCATATACCCAATGCTTGTTCTATTTTACAAAACACAGAAACAGGTTTGACAAAAAATATGAAATCTGTAAGAATAAATTCTTGAAAAAAAAATTAAATTTTCTTCAAACATAAACAAGATGTTAAGGGAATTTGGTAGTTGGGGGAAGAAATACAGTAAGAACATGCTGTGTATATATATCATATGTGCACAGTTCACCGTGTCTGCATTGACATCTTGTTCAGCAACATCCACATGTTCTGCATCACTATCACTTTCCTCAGGAATGAAAGACATTGTCATATCCATTTCACTTTCACCCGAAACTTCACCAACTTTCACCAGAGCTGGTTCTGTCGATTTTTCAAACATATCAAAACAGGCTAGCTCAGCTTTGTCAAGTTCTAACACACCATCATCATTTGTCCAATATGGCACTGCGGAAAACTCGTTATTACTGTTATTTTCATTCTCCAAAACACCTTGACTTACTGCAAGGGCATTTAATTTACAGCTATCTGACCCATTACCTTTCTTTGCACCTTTGCTTGCTTGATGTTGTAAACTTCCTATAGAATATTCATCTTTAGCTCCACAGCCTTTTGCTGTGTTTGTATTAATCTGATCACCACTTGATAAATCATCAGAACTTCTAGTCCATCTCTGCAGTCCATGTATGTTAGCTTCAACCAAATTATCTTCATCTCTTTGCAAGTTAGATACTGCTTTTCCTGATCCAAGTCCAGATTGGAGTGCCAATTTTCCACTCGGACCATTTCTTACAATCATACTCTGGCATCTCTGTGCCCTGTCAAACCTTGAAGGCGATGCTAAATCTTCTGTGCTTTTAAATCTTTTTACAGAGAAACTACGGGAATAGTTAATACCTCTTGCATCTTCTTCTGGCTTTAACCTGATTGGTTTTACTGAGATTTTAGGTGTGCCTGGTCTTGACCCGGTCTCTGTTCCATCTGTTTGACTAGGAGTCTTTAAGAATCTTTTGTCACTATCTTGGATTCCAGCCAGAACAGCTTTCAACTCTTCATCAAGTGTCAGTTCTTTGTCATCTTCATTATTGGATTGATGGCTTTCTTGAGTTTTCTTGTTTTTCATTTTCACAATAGTGTTTGCATCTATGGCAGATAGATTAACTGGTAATCTATCAAATTCTTTTGCTGAATCTGTTTTTTCTTTAATTCCATCACAACCTTTATTAGTTTTCTTTGCTTTTGTTATTATACCATATAATTCATTGTGATCCCTCCTTTCTGTTATATAACTAACTCTGGTTTCCTTCTCTTTTTCTAAAATATTCTTTGTTTTTCCATTTGCCAAACCTATACCAGCACTGAGACTTTCTTGACCAATTGATAATTTTCCTTGCCTGTTCTTTTCCACAAGTGCATAACCAATTGAATCCCGCATTGGTGAAATATCTCTGTTAATGCTACAACCAACTTCTTTCTGTAAAAACTTGTCTCTTATGTCTTCGCTACTCTTCCATCCACGCGACTGTTTAGGAATGTCAATAAGCTCCTGTTTCACTTCATTAATAGGACTTTCTGGTCTCTGATACTTGAATGTGGTTATCTGTATCGGAGCAAGACTGTCAAGTTTTTTAGCCTGATTCTGATTGATTCTCAGCTCAGCATAACTCACTTTTATCTCATCATCATCAGATTCACTTGTTGCTTTGTCAATATCATAATAAAACCCAGGGTTTATCAAACCTTCATTTCCATGGTCCACTGTTCGACAACTTTTTGTTTCACTTCCTTTTGCAAAAAAATCTACTTCTTGATATTCACTATTTACACCTCGGCTGAGTTCAGCTGTCATGCAGTTGTTATTTTTTAGTAAACTTGTTCTGTCATTAGCATCATTACCATTCAACAAATCAACATTTTTTACACCCATTTTTGGACATTGGTATCCCAAATTTGCTATTTTTTCCGATTTGTTAGACCTCTGACTATTATTTCTACTGATATGACTATTTTGGTCTTTATGTAGAGCATCATCTCCATCACTATATCTAGCCCCTGTCAGAATGATATTGTCACTTTTCTTTGCCAGTTTTGGACTAATATATCCAAGATTTGCCAATTTTTCAACAGAATCAGATTTCTTAGCTTTTAATTTCTTAACATCATTCTTGGTTTTATTTTTGTTTGATTCATCTTTCTTTTCAGCTTTCCCTTTTTTGGTTAGTTTGGGACTTGCATATCCAAGGTATTTCACCATTGTTTTAATTTCTGCATCTTGACCATCTTGGGGTCTCAATTTCTCTTTATTTATTATTTCTTTAGGCATTTTCTTTATATCTTTGTTACTTCTAGAGTTAGTTCTATGAACAACTTTACTTGTACTAGAAAATCTTGAGTCACCTTTCTTGTCATCTGAAATATTAAAAGCACCCTTTTTCTTTGAGGTTATCATGTCTTTTATTTTACCGACAAAGCCAGATTTCTTCTTGGTTTTCATCTTTTCACTGTTATCTATTTCTTCTATGTTTTCTTTTCCCATTACAATTATTGTTGGCAAATCCCTCATTTGTGTTACTTCTTTCCTATCAACAGACTTGTTCCTTAATTCAGCTTCATAATTTGTAATATCAGCAACTACTCTTTCTTCTGGTTCAAGCTTATCTCCAATAGTTCCTCCATTTGCTCTCTTATCTACTGAATTGTTGTCTTCCACTTCCTTTCCAATTTTATCTAAAGATGAAGGCATCACCTTGTCTAACTCCTCTTTTGATATTGTCAGAACTTCTAAATCTCTGCTTTCTGTGTCAGGAGAAGATCTATAACCAGCGGGGTAAGGCTGATTTTCCTCACCACCATTTATAAAATAATGATCAATATTTTGTAATGGATATCTTGTCTCAGTCATCATTTCCATATCATCTACTCTTCTGTCAAATTCTCCCAATGTTTTCACTGCATCAGTCTTATCAAACTCACCATCTAATTCCTTCTCCCATTGTTTATGGATACATCTAGGTGGTTTAGGTGGAGGGAGATTGTTTGCATCAATTTCATCTGTAGCTACGTGGCTACTTTCATGATCTGTAGCCATAGGAACAGACTGGTTACAGTTGCTTGCAGTAGATGCCACGTTGAATTGTTCATTTACAGTTTCATCTGGCATGGACTCTATAGTAACAGACACCTGTTGTTTGGAACTGTCATACCTGGATGGACTGTTATCTTTTCTAAATAATGAACATTCATTTTTCTTGTGTAGTGCTGTGTCCACCTTTGCAACAGCATTCCAGTGTAGCTTCTCACTGAATATCTGTTAAAGGAAGAAATTTTAACTTTGTGTGAAATGATGGAGGATATGATGCATGGTGATAGTAAAGTACTGAACAAAAAAAAACTAAATATCAAAATAAAGAATTAAAAACAATATAACCAAGAAAAAAGTAACAAAAAAAGTTGCACATTTTAATATAAAAAGCCAAGCAAACAAAACAGAAGAATAAAAAATAGTTAGTTTAGTTTATACTTATTTATTTAGTGTGATTTTAAATAAAGCTCACAGCTCATAATTATGAACCACTCACAAGTCAGCTCCCTGGGTAGAACCAGTACTGAGAGGGTGTTTTTTTTAGAGGGATCAGGTCAAGCTGGGGATTAAACCCTCAACTTCTGGCATGAGCAGCTTTAAACACTTCATCCATTACACTACCATCCCACTTGAAAAATAATTATAATAAATTTAACTTTTCAATATCAGAATTATAGTGAAGACCCAGTAAGCTAGTATTCATACTTTAACTTTGCCTCCACCTGGCATATAATCAACATTGTCAAGGGAGTTAACTTTCGCATCAGCATCCCAGTCCAAATCTTCTTCATATGGATCAGGCACCTGGATTATGAAAGTTTGGATACGAAAATCTGGTCATAATCTATATACAAGCAAGACTTTAAACGTAGTTTATAATGAATAATGTTTAACTAAATTACAAACTAGAGGCTGTTTGAAACATGTCTCCCCCTCCCATCGCTCTTCAACATTGTCCCTCACTTAATATGATACTTTTCATGAGTTTAACCTTGACATTTAAGCTACATGAACTACATGTGGTGATCAGTGGTCCCATTGTATATTAAAATTGCAATATGCAGGTTGGAAGTTAAGACAGGACACAAGAAAGGGGAATCGTGGATGGACAAACAAATGACAATGTGGCCCTCAGGAAAGGCCTGGATGTTGCAGACAACACACCTTTGCTGTGATGATGTTTATCATTTGTGCAAACTTATCTTTTAAAGTACAACTTATTGACTGGCTTCACCTAACATATATATATATACACACTTTTTTAATGTTGTTTAACGCCATTTTCAACACATTTCAGGTTATATAATTATGGCATATCCAGTTTTACTTGTGGGGTAGTCCTATTCAGACTGAGTAGAACCACCATCCTTCCACAAGTAAATGGTAACTTTCTCACATAAATTTTTGTAATGAGCGGAACTCGAACCTACGACCTTAGCAGTGAGAGGTAAGTGATCTTGAGACGGCACATTAGACCACTCAGCCACAAAGGACCCCTTTCACCAAATATAGCCTCAATGTGTAGAATGAACTTCGGTGTGACCTTGACCTTGAATCCATCCAAAATGACCTGTACATTGCTTTGATGTAATGAGTAATATGCAATATATTTTGAAATTCCAACAATGCATACCAGAGATCTGGAACGGACACAAAAATAGACTTCAAATAGGCTTCAAAGTGGGTGGGGGTCATAACAACTAAAAAGCTGAACTGAACTATGTAACACTGATTTAAAATATGACTCAAATTAAATCTGAGTGGAACCACCTTCCTTCTACTTTAGTAACTTGCAGCATTCTTTGGATGTAGCTGGATGCAAACCCACGACCTCAGCAGTGAGAGGTAAGTGATCTTGAGATGGCATGTTTGACTCCCCAGTCAAGCAGAACCCTAAATATCTTTAAAAGGATTTTATTGAAAAAGAAATCTTCTAAACAAGTAATTGAAATAAAATTATTTTAAGATGAATATTTTCAAAATTATAATTTACAAAAGATTTACAAATTGCAAAAATATCTAAAAAGAAGAAATAAATTAATCATAAAAGCATACATTTCCCCCGCCAGGTTTATAATTGATATTTTCTCTTGTATTCATAGTGCCTTCCACATCCAAAGGTCCAAGTTCCTAATTAATTGAAAAAACAAACACAAATTTCAAAAATAAGATAATTAAATAATAACAGTACTAACATAATGTATCCAACTAAAAGAAGCTGAGGCCATGCATAAAAGAACACTTTTCTAGCTTTATTTTATCTGCATATGAACTTTAATAGTCAGCTGTCCTAGACTACAAGTACTTGACAAATTGACCAGAAATTATTATATTCATCTAGAGGTGGTGGCAAATGGGAGGTTCTAACCTGCTGGGAAACCCACTGACAAATTTAGAGGTGGAAGGTCCAAACCAACTGACAAATTTAGAGTGGAGAATAGACTGAAGGTCCTTACAGCCAAGTTAGACATGGGGGACAAACTTGGGAGTCGATCCTAACCAACTGGCAAATCTAGAAGTTGGGTGACAGACTGGGACTACTAACCAAATTGAATTTCCCTCAATTATGCATGTCCATCTCAGCATCAAAACCTTTTATTTAACACTGTATGTTTTTTCTTGGTTATTAATTTTTCATAAAGAATTAAAGAGCCACTGCCAAAGTATCCTGTGTCTGTACATCACGGCTGAGGTATCCTGTAACTGTACATCACGGATGAGGTATCCTGTAACTGTACATCACGGATGAGGTATCCTGTAACTGTACATTACACAGACATTACTTTCAGCAATTTGAAGGATTGATCCCCACCCAAAGAAAATGGTCCATTTATCAAGTACACAAATTTGTTATAAATATTAAACTTATTAATTCACACTGCATGCATATATGTGCATTAGGCTTATGTGTACATCTAATTAACATTTTTAATTACCATTAAATAAAGTGTCTAAAATCACTTACCTATATCAGCTCCAAAGATCTACAAACTTCTATGTCATCATTACAAATATTGTAGATAGTATTGCCACAAATTGTTCACTTTCTCAGCCAGTGATATACCAGTCTTGTCCCCAAAACACCGACTTTTACCTTCATTGATATACCAGTCCTGTCCCCTAAACACCGACTTTAACCTTCGTTGATATACCAGTTCTTTCCCCTGAGCACTGACTTTAACCTTCATTGATATACCAGTCCTGCCCCCCTGAACACCGACTTTAACCTTCATGTACCCATATTTGTCTAGATCTTTAGTTTTTGCATACAGCATAATTAGAAGTTCCTCTCTGACTTGCATATCAATGATTTAAGGATTTTTAACCATTTTAGTATTTAACCCTTTATAAAGGGGTACATAATTAGCTCAATATTTCCACGACATTGCTTCTCTCCTTATATCCCCACATCTCTTTTCCATGCCTTTTGCAATTTACACCGCAAAGTGGTACGTTTTTAATAAAACACCAGTGTATGGCAGTCATTATTCTAATCATCATTCCTGTAATCAGCTAGGCACCAATGCTCATCGCTGCAAGTCATTGATTATGATTACTTCCACACATATTCAAGGGTGAGAGACTCATGCCTGTGGAACGAAGTTGATGACCAATTATCACAGACTTTGGCTGGTTGGGGATTTCGCCTTTGTATGAATTATTCCACTGAATTTATGAGAGTAAATTTGGCTGACCACATGATCGACTTTTGCTTATGTTATTGTTCAAAACAAATGAGGAAAATATCAGGTGTATAGACAACACTTTTTAATTAGGTTTGAAATACTTTTAATAATTTTGCCCAACCTGCACCTCTTCCTCATTAATGAGACATTTGAAACTGTATTGAAAGAATAGACCTTCCTCCATCACAACACACACCACCACCTGCATCTGCTCCTGTTTACAGTTTTATATATCAACATGTACATAGTTTTTTTCCCCAGGGAAACCCACACAAAGACCCACTTCAGTCAATGTTTTTACTATACTGAATGCCTATAAATAACAACACTATAAATGCATACATATTGGTCTTAAAAAGAGAGTTTATTGGTGGTAAACTATACAATATATCTGAAACCTTCAGAAAAATATCACTAAAGCTGTACGACAATAAAATGTACATGCATGAGCACTGTTCGAAAAGTTTTCTTTTGATAATTGATATTTTTAAACAAAACATTGACTGTAAAAACACAGAAAGCAATATATTTAATGAAATATATTTTGATGTCTTTGCAGTCAGTATTTTACTTTAAAATATCAATTATTAAAAGAGGTTTGGCACTTTTCTGAAAACTTTTTGAACACCCCTCATACATACAGTAGTAATGAACAAATATGAGCAGTAAACAGTATTTATGTATATAATATCACAAAAATAAACAATGATTAAACAACAAAACAACAGTGTAAATATGTCTCAAGTATACAATGAGTTCAATACTAATTCAATTCAATTTTCAAAATTAAACTGACTATGTATTGATTGAAACAACACTTCTGTAAAAACAAATGATTGAAAATGAAGGGTCGGTTATAAACAAATGATATGCATTTAAACAACTAACGATTAATTAATATCAATGATCACAATAATTTTTATAAAATTAGAAGAAAATTATTTTTTTTGTAAAATCATACTAATAGCTATTATTACTTATTTATAATAAAAAAAAAAGCGATTTATTAAACAATTATGTGTGTTGAAATTTGAAATATAAGCAAGTTTATCTCTTCATTCCAATAAACTACAATTTATAAAAAAGTATTATTAATTCTAAAGAAGCTATACATAATCAAAGAACAACAACTGTAGATTCACATATTCACTCAAAACACAACAGTTAGCTCCCTTGTCTCAATAAATGAGCGACACGGAGCTAAAACAGTAATCAGTATTATTTTCATGCAACCTGCAATAGAAATACACGCCAACAAACGTGCAAAACAACAACCAGTAACTCGTTTGGTACGTTCCAGCTGAGCTACAAGAACAGAAAAGAATAAAACATGGCATACTTTAACGTTTCCTCCTCCCGGTGAGTGTTCTGCATTTTTCATGCTTCCAACTTTAGATTCTGTCTGCCAATTCAACTTTTTGGTCTCTATCTGTTAAAAGAATTCACGGCAAAAGCATATATATGTAAACACCAAACATGCTGAATAAAAATTATTTTGAAATAATTTTCTTTTCTTTTTTTCACAATGAAAAAGCAAACAGAACTTTTTTTCAAATTCGTTTGGTATTAGCTTATACAAGTATCCAACTTAAATAAAGAGGTGTGATAATTTTGTATATATTTATACGCTATGCTATATTTTTGTTACTGTTGCATCAATATCTAAAAAAAAATCAAAATAATTTTACATATATAAAGAAGTAACCTACTAAGTTCTTGATATGGTATCCTTTACATAAATTACTCCAATATTTTCAAAATCTCAATAAATACGAAGGTTTCACTGTATTTACATTTATTTACCAGTATGCTGTATCCTGTTTCATATCTTTTTTATTTTTTTTATTTTAAAGAGATTTAATCTATAATAAACCTTATTAATCTATCATTATCTTTACTCTGGTTTCAAGAAACTATTTTCATGATCAATTCAAATTTATACTCAAACAGAATTTCCTTGATTCTTATAAAAACAAATTTTTAAAGCACCTCAAATGTGTATGTTTTGGAACTGATATACAAAGGTAAACATGTACAGATATTTAGATTTATTTTGGTATAACGAGTCAATTTTCTTTTAAGTTGAGCATGAACTATTGAGTTGCAGAGTATGCAACGTGTCAAAATCTTTGACCTAGTTTTGTATCATAAATGCCTATTACACTGGTTTATCTGGCTAAATAAATTTTAATTTCTTCACAAAATGAAAGTGCAAACTAAAAAAGCTTCAAACATGTTACATATAACAGCAATTGAATATAATTAATTATATTCTATCTAACATGCACTGGATGAATGGTTAGAGGATTCTATGTACAGTTTTTGGCTGTAATTTAAGTCTGCTTCCATTCTTGGACAGGTATCCCTTTAGTCTATAGAAATTGTCTCCTGCCCTCCCGATTGGGTCTGTTACATAGCAATGAGTTTGAGCACAATGATTGGTCAATTGCTTTGGGGAAAATTTAAATGACATCACAGTTTAGTAAGCATCTTATAGCTATGAACTGTGTGACAGGCAAGGAATTCTCTCCTATTTCGAATGAGGGTAAATATACCTGATTTGGGAGAAATCAGGTTCTTGGATAAACAACCATCTTGTCAATTACATTCTTAACCAGACTGGTTCATCAAATTTTGAACACATTAAATCAACCTCTTTTCAAACAAATTTAATCCTTAGTCAGAACTCATTTCACGCAGCCTAAATCTGACTGGTTTTTAACAGCTTATATCAAACTGGTTCATCTTAAACAGCTTTATAAATAAGAAAGGTTCTTGCTGAACAGAGTTAATCAGACTTGTTCAATTTGAAATCAGACTGGTTCATCAAAATTTGGAACAGCTTTAATCAGAAAGGTTCATGCTGAACAGAGTTAATCAGACTTGTTCAATTTGAAATCAGACTGGTTCATCAAAATTTGTAACAGCTTTAATCAGAAAGGTTCATGCTGAACAGCGTTAATCAGACTTGTTCAATTTGAAATCAGACTGGTTCATCAAAATTTGTAACAGCTTTAATCAGAAAGGTTCATGCTGAACAGAGTTAATCAGACTTGTTCAATTTGAAATCAGACTGGTTCATCAAAATTTGTAACAGCTTTAATCAGAAAGGTTCATGCTGAACAGCGTTAATCAGACTGGTTCATCAAAATTTGTAACAATTTTAATCAGAAAGGTATATGCTGAACCGCATTAATCAGACTTAAATGTTCAATTTGAAATCAGACTAGTTCATCAAAATTTGAAACAGCTTTAATCAAAAAAGGTTCATGCTGAAGAGCTTAAATCAGGCTTGGTCATTTTCAACATATTTAATTAGAATGAAGCATCAAAATACTGATCTAACTGATTTTATATGTATCATTACAAGGTTTAATCAGATTGTCTGCATATTGTTATTTATCTTATACATGGCAACAAAGAAAGACCAAAAATCCAGGTTCTTGAATCAGCAGGTAGCTACCAAGCATTCTTTCTAAATGTGAGTGCTCTTGTTTTCTCCTTCAGATTGAGAAATCTAACGCAATAGAATAAGGTCAAAAGAAAAGCAAAGCGTGTTGTGCTGGCGTATGATGTACCATGGTGCCTGGATTCCAAATGTCAACTACTTACCTCATTAACACAAAACAGCATATAAATATTCCCAAGTTTGATATACATAAGGGCAATTTGTACAACATGCAAGTACAACACAGGGGAACATTAATTATTGAACCACGCTTGAATTCATAGTAAGTAAACATTGATTACGAAACAAGTTTTTCATATTTAAGCAAATCAGATTCAATGTTTTTCTAGGTAGTACCAGTATGAAGAATGGTCGTCAACTAAACAATGCCGATGTTTCATAGTCAAATATTCACACACAACACAATCATAACACAAATTACAATTAATGAACAATTATGCATTTTTAATTGAACAAATGTTAAATTTTATTTTTAAAAACAATTAATTACCGTACCTACTTTAGACAGTAATGAGCTAAGTGAATCACATGCATGTAATATACATTATGAAAAAACAAAATTTAGGAGTTGCTTGAAATACAATACTACTTAAAATCAATACGACGACTGGGCATGTTGATAAAGAAAATCTGATCAGATATCAGCAGCTGCTGTTTGTAGATGATATTGAATGCTGGCACACTGTATAAATTTCGCTGAAACTCGTGGGCTGTAATTATGTTAGGAATATGCATAATATTTTATAATAAAAATAAATATTGCATGTTTTATCAGATGAATTCTTGAGTAAATAACCAAACTGTACCTTTTTATCTCCCCCTTTTGGTTTGTGGTGTATTTTATCTTTAGACCCAACCTTGCTGGATACATTGGAGAAGTCTGCTTTATTTGAGAGTACTGTCACCTGTCATAAGTAAAACTTAATAATCAAACAAGTGTCAAGTAATGGCTGTGAACAAACACAATCTTTTGTTGGAAAACTTTCTGAAAAGCATATTTTTTTTGTCAAGTTCCAGATGTACTAAAAAAAAAAATATTGTTGGTCTCCATTCAAAATGCCAAACTTACCATTTTTGATATTTTAAACTTAAATGTGCGGAAGTTCATACTGCGTCTGCTGTAAAACAATAGAGTTGATATCTTATTGGAACTGCAGGTCATTTTGACAATGTGATGACATTTTTCATAAAAAAAATAAAAAAAATGCCTGAAAATGCCAAAGTAACAGTTTCTACTATTCTGCTGTAAAAATGAATACAATATAACTTTGGATTACTTTTATTATTTTCTTAATACAAGCTTTTAGATCTGTAAGTTTGAAACTTTTCAAGAATTTTTTTTTTCCCCTCTTGAAAAGTTATTTTGTTAGGCCATTTTGAGTGGAGATCAACAAATTTAGAATATAAATAATAACTATGTTACCATCTTCTGGTGCCATATCTGTGTCCAACTTAATATTACAAGTCAAAGACACAGCTGCACATGTAAATTTGTGGAGAACTTATTGTGTCAAAATAACAGGCTTGATAGTGCATTTGCTTATGATGGTGGCTTGGAAATTTTTCATTTACCGGTAGTTTTATTTTTCCCCTCAAATTTTAGCAGCGGATATCACGGATCAGGGCATTGATGCATTCCTGCCAAATGATAGAAGGAGTTGTATGGTATTTAGCGTTGCTTTCAACAATTTGTCTGTCATGTCACCACTGTGTGTCTACTTGAGACAGTATCATGTAGAAGACATATTGTATGATACCCAAACCCAGTCACAACATACCAACACCGGGCCGACCAAACCTAGAACTATCCTCTTAATGCCGAGACCCAAGCAAGAATGCAAGGCAGACACTCTACCACTAAACCATGCAGTAATGCCTGAGCAAAGGAAAGCAGACCAAAGAGGAATCTATACAGTATATCCAAGAATCTTCCATAAACTTGTTTTCATAGATCATTAATTATTATATAACTAGAAATGGGTCCATAGGGCACAGATGCCCTCACTCTGTGTTATTAATTAAGTAGAAAAGGGGCCATCACTCCAGCAAACTTTGACCAATGTTAACAAATATCCAACTTGGCTGAATGTTTTTTACACCAATACAGTTACACACCAAATATTAATAAAAAACATAGATCAATTCAGAAGTTATCCATAATTTTACAGAAAAATAATTTGAGAAGGGGTCATAGTGAGAACTTGTGTAAAATTTGACAACTAACAAACTGGATCTGTATTTTATGTTCATTCACCTGCACACAAAATATCATTTAAATATGCCAATCCTTTCAGAAGTTAATAATCGGAAATCAATTTGACTGTGACAGACGGAAGAATGTATGGACGAACAGGGATAACACTCAACACCCCTTCACCATTCAATGAATGGCAGGAGCAAATATCTTATAAATATAGTCAAACCTGTGTAAGCGTTCACCTCTATTTAGCAGCCACTTGTCTTAAGTAGTCACATTTTTTATTTATTTGCTTTCAGAGCAAACTTACCTGTATTAAGGAAAAACCTGTCTTAAAATGTCAATTTTGCTCCTACCTTCAACAGGCTGCTTAAGACAGGTTTGACTGTACTATGAATTACTCTATAGTTATTAAAGGGAGAATCTATACACAGGTTACCAATACTTACATTACCACCGCCTGGACAATGTCTCACGTTGTTCAATGAACCTATTTTAGATTGCACATTGTGGGTGTTAAGTGTTGGACCTTTGGGGATGGTGGGTGATTTCACTGTAAATAAACAAAAAAATAATCATTGAACAGACTTTTATAAAGCTTTTTCGAATATCTTGAATTATTTTTTGTTGATGAAGACAATATCTGGTCACCAGGTCATGAATATTTTTTTAATAAAAAAATAATTTTGAGGACATATTTTAAGTATAGTTTTAAAAGAACGTACAATAGCTTTTTTGTCATGTATATTCTCTAGCATAGGAAAACAATATGCCAACTAACTTGTACCATTTGTTTCTAAGCTTTTAAATGAAATACTTTTCTAAATGATTTGTTTCTTAATAATTATTATGCACCGGACAGAAGCACTGACTTGAAAATTGATACAAGAATCTGAACCCCTTCTCAAACAATATAACTTAGGTTCAAAATATACAACCCAGAATGTACTAAAATGGTGTTAAAATTACATTCAGTCAATTAATCTATCATCTAATCTACACCTGACAAAATGTACAAAAACCCAACTTAAAACAACTTTTTGACATACCTCTAGTTGGTGTGAGAGTGGACTTGGGTGTGCTGCTATCTGTTCTGGGTTTGACTGACTTTGTGTCTACTTTCTGGGTAAACACTTTAATATCACCACCCCCGGGCTTGTATTTAGGGTTGTTCGAGTCGGTGCCATATTTCTTCTTAATATCAGCCGAACTCTGAAATATGATATAAAGCATGAAAACACCATATGATTAATGATGTAATACTATTCTGCATTCTTTGTTGGTTGTGAAATAAGTATAATTCTTGTACCTCCAACTCCACAACAACATCAGACATCACTTTTGCAGGTGTCTAAAGACAAACTATTTGAAAAACCTAAAAAAAAAAACATGGTTGTAAAACAAACAGATTTGTTAATTTTTATTGAAACTCCTCAAGTAGTATTAACAAAGTAACTGCCTATATGTGCCTAACATCATTCTTATCACAGTTATTACATCCATGTTTTCAGGTTTGTGTGTGTCAGGGATTTAAACTCACAACCCCCAGATTGAAAGTCAGGCATGCTACTGACTGAGCTAACCGGGCCTGTCATATATCTTCTGGAGACAGTTCTGCAGTACTGTTTCATGTATCATGCTTACCAACAACATAATCTGTCACATTATACTAGCTGGACATGATTAGCTAAGTTGGTAGCCAATCTGACTATCAATCCAGGGCTCATGAGTTTGAATAACCGCCGGCCAGTCTTAGTGCAAATTAATATAACACTGTGTCTCATTGTCAGTCCTCTCTTATCACTGATTCAAATGGTAAAGTTATAAGTTTCTTGCAGAGAGATAGATTGACTGATTATTTAGTGTCATTTTTATGCCATAGAAGGCTAACAAACGATCAGTTAACCTTACCACTTTTTTCTGGGCTCCTGAAAGGTAATCCAATACTTGCAAACCCCGTCTCCGCAAGTAACTGATAACTTTCTTACTTGAATCAGCAGTAAGAGACGAATGATAATGAGACACAATGATGTATATTAATCATCATGGAGACTGTGGCCAGGCAGGGATTCGAACTAATGATCCCTGGATTGATAGTCAGACAACTGAGCTAATCAGGCCTGGATCTTGCAGAAAGGGTTGTGCTCAAGTTCCGGTTAACCTTCCAGGGTCCTAAGACAGATTGATTTTTTTTTTTAATGACATAAAAGTTTTGCTAAATATTTAAACAAATACATAAGATTAACAATGGGTGGACCACTATCAGCGAAATACTGAACATGAAACTTAGGAAGCTTAAGCTACTACCATTTTTATCACTGGAAGTTTTAATTGGTAGCAAGCCCAAATTCATCAAATCTCTATTCTCAAATATCCAATTCTCCTGCACCAATTAATATCAGATCTGCACAGGAATAATTTAGTATGAACCACAAGTAATTATATCAAATATTTCACAGTTTACTCCATCATGCACCCAATTTCATATCTCTACAATTGTCAAATATCTGAACATTTCACTACACTATGCATAATTTTATTGAATTCAAATGTATGGTACAGAACTTATTAGGTCATAACAAATTAATTGCTAGATTATCATCCCTGCCTGCCCCAAAATGTTTTTTTAATATAATTAATAATAATAAAAAAAATCAAAATAAATGAAATAAAATCCTCCCCACCCCCACCCCCTCCCCCTTTTTAAAAAAAAAAATGATGATTATTTAGCAATTAATTTATAATGATCTTATCATTATCTTCATGTCTGAATATTAATTAAACAAACAGTTTAATGAAAAAGTACATGTAATATTTTAATTAAAATATTTTACAAAAAACAGCAATTTTATATCCATCACTGAACACTAAAACAGTAAGAAGCATACCTTTTTTCGAAAAATATTCACAACTAAACCATTTTGATTTCCATTAATCCATACTTATTTATTTGAGCTCATTTACGAAGAAAGCTCAAAGCTTATATAAACCGCTCTTGAGTCCGCTTCCTGGGTAGAACCAGTACTGAGTGTTTTATTGTTGTTTTTTTAGAGAGAGACATGAGGTCAAGCTTGGGATTGAACCTGCAACCTCTGGTGAGTCCAACACTATCTATCTCACTCCTTCCCCACTATATAAATAAAAACAGATGTTCCACACTCAGCCATCAATATTTCCTCCATATTTGAACAAAAAATCAACAGTTACAAACATACCATGTTTAGTAAAACATCCAACTGTTCTCTCCTCCAACTCGAACAATAAAGACAATTTGAGCACCTGTATTGAGCAATATATACAACAATACACGAGAGAAGCTCTGGTAGTTTAGGAATGAAAATCAATTACTTATATCAACAGATATGATGATACAATTATGTATGTTCACAGTTTAAACTGTGCAAACATGGTCACTCATACAAGGCGGGTACAAGTGTCTCCGATGCTATAAGGCAATGTTAACTTAAAGAGATAAAAATTCATCGAAACTATAAACTACCGGTGTTGGAAAAACTTTAGAACAATGTGTATCCGTATATGTATTAACTGTGGTTTTCCTTATTTAGTAGTCTTATCACTTAATATGTTATAGGCCTTGCCACTCATTTAACTGGATGATACAGTCAAACCTGTGTAACTGTCACCTCTATTAGCAGCCACGTGTCTTAAACAGCCACGTTTACCATTTCTATGCTTTCAGAGTAAATTAAGCCGTATTAAGCAACAACCTGTCTTAAAAGTTTCTTCTATTTAAGAACTTTCAAGAAGGATATTCAAAGATTGTTACACATTGTATCCGTTTTTCTCCAGGAATGATAAACAATTACAGAAATATCTGTAATTTGTTTGAGTTGTGCTTTTTTTTTTTTATCGTTATTCACTGTTTAAACAGTGTTCTTATGGAAATTAAATGAATCAATGCAGGTACTAGTCATGCTGTACTGCAACATCTGGATGGAGATAAATTTACATACGCTTTATTAAGCTTGTTTTCTGATCCATTCCACTTTGTACCTGTTTATCTACATAATGTAAAACATAAGAATTGTTTTTTGAACTTCATTCAATTACTTAACCTTAATTAACACTAAATTCTTTAAACTTTCCACTAAGAAATGATATGATGAATGTGGGTGGCAGTTTCAATGACCACCTTTGGGTATATTTATCATACAAATATTTGACACAAGAGTCATATCTTAAGCCCAGTATAAACAATATACAGGTAGCCCAACATACAACATCGTCAAATATGGGCTCTTAAACCCACATTAGGGTCAGCATGGTATGTGAAGTAAAGGACAGGAACTTTGTCCCACATTTTGGGTGTACTATTTTAGTTTTTTATCAGAGAATGTATAATAGATGTCAGTGTTCATATTTTCTTGTCCATCACAAACTTCATCATCATCAATATCATCATCATTGAAGTACAACCATCAAAATGTCATCTTGTTCATTATCATCACCAAAGTATCATCACAATGCAATCATCATCATCATCATCATCATCATCATAATCACAGTACATCCATCACAATGCAATCATCCTCATCATCATAATCACAATCATCATCATCACAGTACAACCATCACAATGCAATCTTTATCATCATCATTATCATCATCATCACAGTACAACCATCACAATGCAATTATCCTCATCATCATTATCACCATCATCATCATCATCATCATCATCATCATCACAGTACAACCATCACAATAAATTCTTTATCATGTTCATCACTATCACCAAAGTACAATCACCACAATGCAATCATCACCATCATCTTCTCCATAGTACAACCATCACAATATTATCACCATCATTATCATCATCAAAGTATAACCATCTCAATGTTATCTTCATCATCATCATCATCATCATCAAAGTACAATCACCACAAAGCAATCATCACCAAAGT
Organism: Panopea generosa; assembly: GCA_029582155.1. Lineage (NCBI taxonomy): Eukaryota > Metazoa > Mollusca > Bivalvia > Adapedonta > Hiatellidae > Panopea > Panopea generosa. The sequence continues at coordinate 20,064,711 of CM055894.1, read as the reverse complement.
ACAACCATCACAATATCATCATCATCAAAGTACAACCATCACAATCATCATCATCAAAGGACAACCATCACAATATGATCTTCATCATCATCACCAAAGTACAACTATCCCAATACCACCATCATCATCATCAAAGTACAATTATCAAAATATAATCATCATCATCATCATTATCAACATCATCACCAAAGTACAACCATCACAATATCATCAACATCATCACCAAAGTATAACCATCACAATGTGATCTTCATCATCATCAAAGTACAATCATCACAATATCATCATCATCAGCAGCACCACCACCACCACCAAAGAACAACCATCACAATGTGATCTTCATCATCATCATCAAAGTACAATCATCAATATCATCATCATCTTCATTATCAAAGTACAACCATCACAATGTGATCTTCATCATCATCATCAAAATACAACCATCACAATATCATCATCATCATTAGCACCAAAGTACAACCATCACAATTATCATCACTTAAGTACAAGCATCACAATGTGATCTTCATCATCATCATCATCAAAGTATAATTATCACAATATCATCATCACCATCAGCAGCAGCACCAAAGAATAACCATTACAATGCAATAATCACCACCATCATCACCAAAGTACAACCATCACAATAACATCATCAAAGTACAACCATCGCAATATCATCATCATTATCACCATCAAAGTACAACCATCACAATATCATTACCATCATCATCACCAAAGTACAACCATAAAATATCATCACCAAAGTACAACCATCACAATATCACCATCATCATTATTCATCATCAAAGTACAACTATCACAATCATCATCACCAAAGTACAATCATCACAATGTGATCTTCATCATCATCACCACCAAAGTATACAACCATCACAATATCATCATCATTATTATCATCATCGAAGTACAACCATCACAATGTGATCTTCATCATCATCATCATCAAACTTCAGCCATCATTATGTCACATTCATCATCTTTATCATCAATATCATCATTTTCATTGTTATGAATATGTACGACGTGATCGTCACAGTCCATTAACAGGTGCTATTAACACAAAGATTATTATCAGGCCGACATTTTGACAACACTGACTGAACAATATCATGATTATATAAAGTTACATGAAAGTTGCCATGGAAATCAGCACAAATACCCATCATTACTCAATATTATTGGCAGCCAATACCTTGTAAGTGAAATTCCAAAATGGGATTGTTAATGCATCAATATATGACATGGACTGTGAAAACACAGATGTTGATAGTATTTTGTAAAATTATCAAAAGGTCAATTTTGATGTATATTTATTAACAGCAGGGATGCAGCGCCAGCCATATTTGGATTCTTTCAAGATAATGACAGAAAGCCAAATATTCAACATATGGTGATAAAAAAACTGTCAATCTATGCCTGATTTAATCCGGGCTTAAATAGTGGAACACCTTATGTAGCTGAAATAAGACACTATTAATGGAGCGGGTGAAGCGACACAAGTCATGCTGTTTTGGTCAGAGGAAAATGGAGAAACTGGAGAAAAAATATCTGCCTCATTGGGCAAGTGACCAAACTTTCTTAAATCAATTTAAAAAAACAGAGTATCATATTGTTCAAAATTGCCAATATGTGAGAATGCTGAATGTTAAAACAATGGAGATGAAGATGTATTTGATTATATAACAAAATCCTGATTATCAATTAAACTTTACGTCTGTTTAGGTTTGTAAAAACATATTAGTATGAATGAGACCATGATGTATTCTGACATGATTTCAATTTGATGGAGAATGAAGTATCTGTTAAGTACAGTTTTGATAATACAGGACAGAGGTTTTTGAAAATAATAATAATCAGACAGTGAATGAAACAATATAAGATATAATAAGATGGTTATATAATGGTTCTTGTCTTTTTCTCAACTTTAAAAAATATAAATGGTTGCATTTATTCTTTGTTTTGTTTTTAAGAAAAAATTTATCTTTTTAGAGACAACAAACCTCCTGGGTATTTACCCTGCGATGTTTCCGTTCCCACCGTGACCCTGGTAGCAGACAGTTTATACAGTTACAGATTGCAAGGCAACAAGGGGGGCACTCCCCATCACAGTCTCCACAGTCGAAAAATACATTACAGTCGATCTCATCCTCCCAACAGGTGGCTCCCTCTGGATGCTCATCACGTGACAAGTGACAAACTTTACAAAGTTTTTGTTTTTTTGGACGTTTGCAACAACCAAACATAATTCAGACTTTAGTTAAACCTTGTTAACACTTGTTCAAATCAAACTTAATCTCAAAAGTTAACTTTCAAAACATCAAATTCTTCCCTGAACATAGAATGATTCACTCTCTAAATGTTAACCAGCCGAATTCCAATCTCACATTTTCTTAATAATTAGCACAATTTCCCAATTAGCATGTCTTTCAAATTAGCAACAAGCATCAGATGTTCTTTTTCCTTATATTCTGAAGATGATATTTCCATCCAAACTACAAAAACTTATATCGTGCATTACTATGTTAAGTCCAAGTAATAATCTGTTCTATAAATGAAAATGTTTAAAACTTTCAAACTTCTAATCTCGAGCAACTCCACAAAGAATAGTAAAAGAATGCTTCTGTATAAGGGGTTAATTTTAATATAGCCGCACTTAGTAACTGGATACCTGGGTTTGACTGCTAATATGTGTTAAACAATCATTAAATGGCAATGAAAATCACAGATCTAATCATGTATGCAAAAATGATGCATTTTAGGATAAAGTTCGGAAAATCTAAATTTTGTAATGGTTTCCTGGATAGCATTGTTCGAATTGAAAATGGGTACCAGACAATCGAATCTAGTGTTTGTGGGTACATGAATTAACAAGTAAATGCCCAAACCCAGTTTTATGATGCTAATTAAGACCAATTTGACAAAATTTATTCAATAGAATACAGTATTATACACCGTGAATTTTATATTTTATTCCTGTTTTATTTCCTCCCCATGGTGACCAGTAACACCAAATTATAACTCATTTTTGTACATGCACAAACTAAACTATTATACTCGTTTTATTTTATCAACAACCACACAATACAGGTATATATATTTATGAGAACTGGTTAATCTTTCTAAAAGTATTTATACAAAGTACTCTTTAATTATAAACTTGAGTTAAAATTTGTGAGTGCAAGATGAAATGTATTTTTTAGAGAGATTGAAGGTCTAATGAATGTATGTGTACGAATCAGATGAGACCTACAAACATTGGCAAGTTATACTGACTAAATTTTCTCATATTTGTATTCTCAATGATTAAAATTCTATTCTTTAACCCACAGCCTAAGATTTATTAATTAATTTAATATCCTTTTTTATGCCATCAAGATCTAACAGACGATCGGCTAACCTAACCACTCTTTTTACTGGGATCCTTGAAGGTTGACAAGTACCCATCCTCATAAGTAACTGATACTTTCTTACTTGAATCAGCGGTGAGAGGGGAATGACAATGAGACACAATGTTGTACATGTATATCAATCATCACAGAAAATGTGGCTGCTCACCAGGGCAGTGATTCCAACTCACCACTCATAAAAAGATAGTCAGACGTGCAACCAACTGAGAAAATTTGGCCCAGCTTACAGTGCTCAAGACAACTTGATCCACTATGCCTGTTTTACCAAACAATGAGAAATTGGAAACAGACAAAATACAGTGACAGGACGATATCCTGTGTCCCTAAACATTAAAGGGATTATATTGGCATATTACCGTGAATTCCCTGTCCTAAATACACACGCCCAGCATGAAGATACACTTATAACTAAAGAGATATACGCGTCTAAAGTGTCTAATTGCATAACCTCTTTATTACAAACATCAGGTTTCTGAAGCCACATTTTTGTTTTTGTTTACACTTGCCATTTTGCTTTCGGGTTTCCGATCAATCATCGGATAATATCATGAAGACTTGTTCCTGATCTCGTTTTCGAGGCTTTGTTCGGGAAGTTTACGGAGTTGAATGTAAACGTCCCGCAATATTTGATTACTTTCAAGTAAATAAAGGTTATATGTCAATACATAAGCATTGTTTTGTGCACACTGCATACAGGAAAAGTCTGGGTTAACAGCGTGTTTGTGTTACTTGTCAAAATAATCCCTTTAAACAATTATTTCCATTCTAGAACTCCTAAAAAATTTCCTAAAAATCAAGTTTGTCATACAGAAGATGCCTATTGACTTTTTTAAATAAAATCAAGGAATTATATAGAAAAGGAAATGCAACTGATTAAGAGTTTGTCAATGCTCGCATATTCAAGCAAAATATCGTATAATCTCGTTTTCAATTATTTTAACTTACATTCACCTCAGCGAAAACAAATCAAAATTCTTACATTGCAGAATGAAATTCTCATCAAAACAATACCATTCCCAACAATTTGTGTTTGAAACTGTTCAAGTGAATATGATTACAAAATTTGTTCACTACAGCTTAAATAACGACAAATTACAAGAAATTTTCCATCAAACCTCAATATCTTTAATTCAAGATCATTTTGCATGATTGAAACATGTTTAAACATCCAAGATAACATACAGCTTACAGTTTATTATAAGAAATCAGTTGCCTGTGAGTTATGAATGATTAATCTGCCATATAAAGAATCCTTCTTGTGCTGATTTATCAATATTTAGTCAAGAGATGCAAGTTTCCTATCCTTCTATACAAGTCCTTGATAAAATGTACCCCATTATTGACACAAGTAAAAGATTATTTCTCTCCTAAAACATTGTGGTTTTTAAATTTATATGCTTGCGCTTTTATGTTCAATACATTCATTCTATACTTACTCATACAACTATCCTCCACGAGGACTTTAATTTAAGGTCTAATGATGTCACTTAACCTCTCCAGTAAGTTGTATTCTCTGTGCCCTAGCCAGGAATCATTGTTTGGTTATTTGAATATAAAGCATCATTTTTAGTCCATCGAGGATTAACAGATGGTCAGTAAACCCAACTACATTTTCCTGGGATCCAGGCACACCCATCTCCGGAAGTAACTGATAACTTTCTTGCATGAATCAGCAGTAAGATACAAAAACCAATGAGACACAAGTGGTGTATGTGGCCAGACGGGGATTCAAACTCGTGACCCCTGGATTGATAGACAAATGTTCTACAGACTGAGCTAAATGTGCCCAGCCAGGAATCAAGCTCACAACTTTCTGCATATGAGGCAGATGCATATCCACTTTGACATCCATTAGATCCTGGTTAACCCTTTACTTCATATAGACTCCTTTGGTCACCTTAAATAATATTTAAAGCATTAATTCACCACGTATCAGCAATGGGTGAATTATGTTTATATTAACTGACAGAGTGGAAAACAGTGCTGGAAGTGTTCAGATTGCTCGTTACGAGCAATCTGAACTCTTCCTGCACTGTTTTCAAAGGCCTTCTGTGATTGGTGCAGGAAAACGCGTATCTATGAAGAAAAGGGTTAAATAGTATCAACCTTATCTTTTATCAATATGCATGTTTCACACATTATCCCTAAAATTATCAAATGTACAGAATTAAAACTTTCCTTAACCAAAATGCCTGAAGTTTAAACTATTTTTCTCACCTTTCGTGGAGATTTTGCTGTTCTGTCTTCTTCAACACCGCTATCTGACGATGCATCTGTAAACAAACAGATTCCATTGTTATCATCACCAATCATTCATTAAACACCGCTTCTGTTTCACCAACTTTTACTTAAATACTTAAACACTTAAATCCAATAAAAGCAATTAAGTGATCATGATTTTAGACTGGTTCCAGTAAGACTGTATATAGTTTCATAGATTTTCATTATATGATAGATAAATAACCAGTCAAAAATAAGTATATAAGTAAAATGTTGGCAAAACAGAAACCTGTTATTTAAAGATAAAGTGGTTTATGTTTAATATATTCTCTACTATATGGTTTACTATATACTAACTACAATTAATACTTTAAACAAAATTTAATAAAAAATATTTCAATTTCTACTTGAAAACAATTAGGTTCTGTAATAATTGCATTGAAATTATTATATACTTTTTTGTACTTTAATCATGAGTGAGGTTGCAATCAATACAGTTTCAGGATACAAAATATTTTCCCATGATGCATTTATTTAAACTTCAATCAATCAATCAATCAAACAAAAAATAGTAAAACTAATTGTGTGTAAAGTGAAGACAAATTGACAGAAAACTACTGTTCACAAGTGAAAAAATCCATTTCAAAAAACATATTTATACAGATAGGTAATGTTAAGTGTTTACCAAAATGTTACAAAGAGACATATAAAAATATTTCACTGCTAATTGAATAAATAAATAAATTACTTTTTTAATCAAAAGTTTCATCACACATTAAATCTGGTAGAATATTAATCGTCTATTAACCAACCTTTCACATTTAACAAGACAGTGATTATACTGTCAGATACACACAAAGCCATAAAGCTCATGATACGAGGGGTGGTTGTACCCTCTGTAATTATTTGTAGTGACAAACTGATGTTTTTATTATATTCGCTTTACATAAGACTACATTTTGGATCTTCTAAAGTCGCTCTTCCCAATGGAAACATGTTGTTTAAAACTAAAGAGGATTATTTCATTGGTGAACAATAAAACTTAATACAATAACACATAAATATATATAGAAAGGAGAGCTATAAACCTGGATATAAATGCTTAAAGCTACAGTAACAACAACATACAAAGAAACATAACTCTAGTTCAATACTATCTTTAGTGCAACAAAACTGGAGTTATGTCCCTTCTCAAAGTGACACAGCTCATCATAGCAAAATGCAACACTATTTATTAATATAAATCTAAAACATAGAATCATGCAAATGGTATATCTGCGTGTTAAAATATTAATGCTACAGAAATAACATTAATGAATCATTTACTATAAACAAACTCAGGTGCGAGTTGTCAACAATAAACATACATATACATGTATTTATACAAAACACTGTAAATGACAAACACAATAGGCATACAATGACAGTAAGTGAAGCTGATTATTTGAACAGATGCACAACAAGAAATGATTCCATTGATTTACAACCTGTAAATAATGTTGCTTTTTCAAAATCACAGCACATACAATTAATTAAAAATGTATGAAACAGGGCAGCTGCATTTCAACTGCGCTTTTACTTCCTTGACACCCCAAAAGCCCATATATGTAATTTGTATGGGCTCCAATAATTTTGTGATGTTCAGATTATTATTTCACCATGGGCTCAAGTTCAGATTCAAGTCTGAAACATCTAACCATGGCAGTTCCCGAAGAAATACTCAAGTTTGTCAATCCATATAAATGAGTATGAAAATCCAGCTGAAATTGGATCAATTGAATAATATACTAAGAGCTTGTTAAAGAACTATAGCAGAGAAGAGGAGAAAGACATTGTTTCCAATTAGTTTACACAAAAGAAATTCCCCTCTCTCTATGACTCTTATGATAAATTATGACAGTAATGTGGTACACAGAGGCCAAGAGGTGTAAGACACTTGTCTAACAACCACTTACCTCTCACTGCTGAGGTTGTCGGTTCAAAGCTTTAAACCAAGCTGTATAATAATAAAATCTAATTAAAGAAATGTTCAAAATTACAAAACTCATTTTGTATAAAGTTTGTCTCCTGTATTTCTAATACTAAAAGTTCTGTGATTTGAAGCTGGTAACATTACCACAATGTATACAATGGTATCATCTTCATTTAGGTAAACTTTCCATGATGGAAGAGATTAACTAAATGCAATAACCTTTAATTTCATACATTTTGGAGTAGGAATTTCAATATTAACAAGCATACAACATGCGCTTTTCTTTAATTTTAATGAACAAATTCAGAACTATGGTCCACATAACAATCCACTAAATATGTCAGTATTAACTAAAGGTCACATTTAAATAAAACACAATAAATTCTTCTAATACTAATAATTACCCAAACATTCCAAATAATAAACAACCAAAATAAAAAATTAAAATAATTGGCTCACCTGATTTCATTTGTTACTTTTTTAAAAATAATGGCGCATTATGGAGTCTAGATACCCTTAAAGAACCCAGTAACAACTGTTATGATTTAAACAATGAACACAAGATAATTAAAATCAATCCTAAAACAGAGAATTTCCTGTTTTCCCCACAGTGTTCCTATATAAAATAAAAAATCTCCTAAATGTGGGCTCCTATCAATTCCAGCTGGTTCATTTGAACTTGAAACCCCTGTTTATTGCAATAATTTACACTAAATATGAGCAAATTTGACTGGTCAACTCTTGAGAAGATTTCTAAATCAAAATTTCCCAATGCTTAACTGGTTAGCACCTGCAGTGGGGCCAAATTTAACTTTAGGGTTATGGCTCGAACAAACAGTAGTTTTTGGAAAAGAAAAAGTGATAAGCCCCTGGGTCAGACTCGAATATGAACCGAGGGTCATGCTTCGACCAAACCAAAGTTGTGACAGCTTCACATATGGATGCTTCCCATCAAATATTGTGAATATCTGTCAAGCAGTTTCAGAGAAGAAGCCGTTTGAAGCAAAATTAATGGCAGAAGACGGAAACAAAGTGAACACAAAAGCTCACCTGTGAGTTTTTTACTCACTTGGTGAGCTAAAAACAGTGCTTAAACTTATAAAAGCATTACACAGAGTGAAAATTAAAATAAAAACACGAACAAAAACATGGTTGGGTTATATTTATTTAAGCATGCAAAGCAAATGAAAATTTCAATATATTTTTAAGACACAAACGAGCACACTCCAAAATCCCACTATAAAACAGCACGCTAGCTAATCAAGTGTAAAACTTTACGATGTCGATCTAAGAACATGCTACAGGTCATGCATCACTGAGTAAATAATTACATGGCAGAAGTTCTACAACAAGCTAAGCAACGGTGATTCATTCTGCTCAGCTATTGATGTTGGAAACAGTATCCCAGTTTTATTAACTAATTACTAATGATTGTCTCTCTATTTTCCAATTTATTTTTTTGCAAAATAGCGCAATATTTGAAAATTGAGAATCAAGAATAAGCAATTACTTCGGTTTAATTATGCTTTTAATCTAAACTGATGAAACAATCGCTAGTTTCTTAGAAGTTTAAATCTGTGTTTTTGGTTGAAACTCAAAGTAATTAATACCGCCAATATTTTATTCAGTCTTCTTTCAATAGGGAATGTTATAATGACAATGGAGGAAACAAAACTATTTGAAGTCTTCTTTCAACAGGGAATGTTATAATGACAATGGAGGAAACAAAACTATTTGAAGTCTTCTTTCAACAGGGAATGTTATAATGACAATGGAGGAAACAAAACTATTTGAAGTCCTCTTTCAATAGGGAATGTTATAATGACAATGGATGAAACAAAACTATTTGAAGTCTTCTTTCAATAGGGAATGTTATAATGACAATGGAGGAAACACAACTATTTGAAGTCCTCTTTCAATAGGGAATGTTATAATGACAATGGAGGAAACAAAACTATTTGAAGTCTTCTTTCAACAGGGAATGTTACAATGACAATGGAGGAAACAAAACTATTTAAAGTCTTCTTTCAACAGGGAATGTTACAATGACAATGGAGGAAACAAAACTATTTGAAGTCTTCTTTCAACAGGGAATGTTACAATGACAATGGAGGAAACAAAACTATTTGAAGTCTTCTTTCAACAGGGAATGTTATAATGACAATGGAGGAAACAAAACTATTTAAAGTCTTCTTTCAACAGGGAATGTTATAATGACAATGGAGGAAACAAAACTATTTGAAATCTTCTTTCAATAGGGAATGTTATAATGACAATGGAGGAAACAAAACTATTTAAAGTCTTCTTTCAATAGGGAATGTTATAATGACAATGGAGGAAACAAAACTATTTGAAATCTTCTTTCAACAGGGAATGTTACAATGACAATGGAGGAAACAAAACTATTTGAAGTCTTCTTTCAATAGGGAATGTTACAATGACAAACTATTTCAAATATTCCTTTACTAGATAGCAACGGAGTTTTGTTTTTGCTATTTTGGGAAGATGACCCATGACCTTGGAATTCGGAATTTTAGCATCATTTTCATTAAAATTGGGAAAATATTTGTTTTAAAAATATTTGTTCAACTTTATAAAAACATGTACACTCGCTTAACTGACCATTTAATTGAAGAAGCAATGTTATATTCATTTGCTGAAGTATTTAATTGGGATTTTTCAATTGGGAAAAAAAGTAAATATTTGAAATTGGGAATACGATTCAGTAATGGCCAGAAAAAAAACACTGGACCATAGGGAAAATATCAGTATTTTAAGTATTCCTTAAAATGACACTGGGGAAAACATGACTATTTACCACTTTTGTAACTAATCAGTATCTAAGAACAGTAGTATTTCCTTTAAGTTGGACATTCAATTGTGTCTAAATTTTAGGAATATCAGGACAAGGTTTTTGAATTCCTACTCATTCTACTTCACTATTTCAATGGTTATTACGAGATATCAAACTATGAGTTTGTGACCTAAACAGTTTTCCACTTGATAAAAGGGTTTGTATCAAAAGTTTATTTTAGTAAATTTAAATACTTTGGAATTCAAATCGAATTGAAGTTTGATGCATAAACTGTAAGTAATTGATTATCTCAAATCTTAAAAATCTGACAATCAAATTTACAATATGAGGATCTATTTTCCAACATGACCAGTTGAGCAGGGTAAACAGAAAAAGGTAATAATAACCTTTTCTGGAGTATTGTGCTTGTGCTGTTTTAGATCGATGTGGTGAGAGTGGAGGTGGTGGCGGTAAATCCCCCTGTTTCCCAATCATTGTAGGTTTCATACGTGGTGGCTTAGGTATCACAACGTTATCATTCCACGGAGGTAGTTCCAGCGGTTTCTTCATTCGAGATTTTTTCAGGCCGGAGCTTGGCCTTGGGATACCACGTGCCCCAATTCTTGGTGACTGCGACCCCGTTTCTGAAGTTGCTGATCGCAGTGATTGCGTTTCCTCAGAGGCTTCCGAATCTGAGGGTGGAATGTCTGACCTTGGTTCCGAATCGCGAGAATATATCTCCTGCTGTGACATATCTGACACAGAACTTATGTCCTCAGTGTCTCCTCGAGGAGAGAACACTTCTTCACTCTCTTCCGACTGTATATTGTTTTTCCTTACAGGTGACATTGACCTATCAGGAGATAGTGACCTTCTTGACCTTTCGGGGTCAGTTTGAGGATGCCATGAACCAGGATCTGTTGTATCAATGTCATCTTCAACAAAGTCATCTTCGACATATTCCTGCTGCTCATCTTCTTCTTCTTCGTACTCACATTCAAGCTGAACATCCACATTGGAACCTTCATCGTAATAATCATTTTCTACTTCTTCTCCTGTTCCTGCTTCATAAAATTCATCATTTTGTGACGGAACACGATCCTGACCAGAGAACTGATCAGTGTAGTCTACCATGAATTCTTCCATTGGTTGTTCAGTCATAGATGGTACTGCCTGCATTTCATTATTATAATCAACCAATGGCTGTCCAGTCTGCATGTGGTAGTCTTGGTCTCCCTGTGCCCCAGGACCATCAAATGCTTGAGAATTATGTTGAGATTCATTAATTTCTATTAAATTAGTGGGATCATCGTCCTCCTCGTCACTACCACCCATATATTCAGTTTGTCCAGTCAGAACACTTGTAGATTCTCCATACTCATTTTGATACCCTAAAATTTCACCTTCACTCATATTTCTCTGCATATTCCGACTACTTGCACCCATATATGAAGGGTCCGGTAACCCTATTCCAACCTCATGATCGAATGAAACACACTTTCCGTGTCCGTTGGTTAACTCAACACTATTATCCACCCCCGGCATAGCATCTCCAAGTAAATCCACACCTTCGGATGAATTTGGAAAATTGGCCATTTTATTTTGTGATGAATACGGGTCAAACTCGCTTCCATCAAAATCTGCAATAAGAACACATGGTTAGCCACCACCAAAGAAAGTTGCATAATTTTTTTTAAAATATTTAAAATTTTATCATGATGGTTAATATCCAGGTATATATACAAATATTTCTAAACAGTACATGGCAATTCCACAATGTGACTATTTGAGTGTAGAGTTAGGCGAATTGTATGTCTTTAAGTACATTTTTACTTCTATCTGTCATCTGCAGCCAACCTGTTACATATAAAAATAAAATAAATGGAATTAAATGAAATGTTACCATGTGTATATAATGGATGTGCATGCATGTATATTACAAAAGAAAGTGCTTAGTTTATTTTCGTTACAGGCAGTATGTCCGGAAAAATCGCAAGAATGTCTTAAAATTTAAACTACAGTAAAACTCCACCTTACAACCATCCAAATATTAAGACTACCCCACTATTACTGGCATTTATTTCAGGAACGGATTTTTTCTTCTCCATTGAATGGTCGGTAACTCCGGATAATACGGGTTCCCCACCAATCCGGTATTACGACCACCAAATCTGTCCTGATCAGTCTTTTTTCTATTTTCAAACCTTTAATTATGACCACTTGTGTGATCAGATGCCTCAAGGAAAAATTATGATATAATCAACAAGCCAATTTGTGGTTGTTGTTAAAGTTGTGAAAAGGTTGGGTAAACAAAGACATTTTAGGACACCGGGGAGCGTATTGAAAAAACAAACCTGTCGGAACAGGCAACTTGTCAAAAAAAATAAACAGTTGTCCATGGGAAATAAAAACAAGTAAGTTGGCATCTTTTAATTGCTTTAATTGTTGTTAGACTGATATCAGTGGTCTTTTATCAAGTGGTGATACGCATTTCTCAATTTTAATGTAAAAGTAAAACATGTCTGTAAAAATGGAGAAGTGAAAATCCAATGAACTTGCCTTTAAAATGATAATCTTATTAATGACAGCAATTTTAATTGATGATCAAGAATGAAACTGTTGTTATAATTTTTATATTTTCTTGACAACTTACAGTTTTCTTTTTTTGTTTTATGATAAAATGAGATGTCCAAACACTGTCATGGATAAGAACAGAATGCAATAAGTGAAAGGAAACGACAACATATTATTACAGTTGCACAGGCCTACAACTTTTGCAAATGTAATTCGATAATAAGACCACTCCACTATTGATACCACTTTTGCCTGGTTCCAAAGGTGGTCTTATTTAAGGGGGTTTACTGTACTTTTAAAATAAATGCAAAGCATCTCATTATCATTTATAAATAGAATATGTATATATATAATAAATTTCAAATCTGTCCAAACGCGACATAAAAGAATATTTTAATCGAGTGGTATCCAATAATATATTTCAATTTTAAGTGGGAAATAAAACAAAAAAACACTTCAAAAATTTCAAAAATAAAGATAAAAAATGTTTTTAAAAATCCTCCAACCCTCCCCGTTTTTAAGAAAAATTTGAATGATAATCTAGCAATTAATTTAAAATGGCCTTAAATAGATATCCTTTAATATGGTGAGTATATGTGTATATTTTATATAGACATGATATAATAAAAAAATGTTTATAATTTTTTTTTAAAAATCCTGATATTCTTTCTTTAAACTCTGTAATGTCAGATTTCCTGTGCATTTTGTTTTCTGGTTTTCAATGCAGCGTCTGTAGAAGTGTTGCCCAGGCTGGAAAATTCCACTTGTACGTTCACCATTAAGAGTTAACATCTGGTCAGGAAGAGTAGGATTTTAGAAAATGGCATTAATATTTCTTTGATTTTAAGCATTCAATTAAAAAGTTTGGAAAGGGGAGGACGAGTAGCTTTTATAGAATAATTCTAGCTCTGGTTGCACCAATGAACTATAATGTTGCAGACATAAGCAATGACACCCAACCCCGTTCTAGAACTAACCTTACAATACTGATGTGAGGAAACTATTACTGTTTTTTTTTAACCTGTGGTTTGGATGATATTAGAAGCAGTCACATACTATGCAAAGCAGGTTTTCAACAACTGAAATCGTCAACACTTTACAATCATGTTACGCATGTTTAATTGGTGGTGGAAGATCTCGGAATGAATGTGTCCAAGAGTAAAACCACCATCCTTTCACAGGTGGACACATGGTCCAGGAGGTTCGATCCTCTGCCAACACTATGTACGGTGTTCTTGAGCAAGGCACTTTATTTAATGTTTAGTACTGGTTCTCCAACCAAGGAATACTTCGAGCATGATTTGTCAGAACTTGTTTCACAATTGATGTAAAAAAAAAAGTACCAGCAACTGGTAAACTTTCAACTGATTCAAACCCACAGACCACTCATCTGCAGTGGACATGTACCACTGAGAACATTGACATTTAAAGTACAATGGTACTTTGAGTACTAAATTGACAAAATAAACTATGGGACATTTGGCGGTATGCCAAATATATTATACATTTTGATATTTTCCCAGAATGCCAGATGCAACTATCTCCCAATGACTCAATGCCAAGTATAACGGAGAGATATGAGTGTGTTATTAGTTGAACCATCACAACTTCAGTACAACAACAATGGTGCAAGTGCAATTTGTTTAGAGCTTCAGATATCAGTTGTAAATTTAACTATCAAAATATCTTATATAAGTCGAAAATTGTTGTAACGTGGGGGTGGGGTGGGGGGGGTGGTGTTTAATGGATGAAAAAAAAATATTCTCATATGTACAGTCAACTTCAATGTTAGAAATAGGCTCAAGCACAAGCCTCTGGAATAATGGGGAAAAAAATTAACAAGTAAGTGTCCCCAACATCATTTGCTGATATACTATAGAACCTAGTATGACATATTGCCCGTCTCTAAGCCTTTTAAAGATAACTTATTTTGCGGCTCCCGAGTTATGGACAGCAGATCGGATATCCAAATAATAAAAGAGTTGTCAATTCACACTTTATTTGATCAGGCTACATAAGAAGTCTGCCAGGGATAATACAAAGCTGAGATTTCATTGGATTGACCATCCATACAGTACACAGGGATATAATATAGTAATCCTTAGGAAGCTCAAAACAATTTGGTAAAAGTATTGATAAGCTTTTTGTAATGATTAAAGGTACACTACAGTCCTGACATCACTTGATCCTACATACTATTACATCTCCTAAATTAACAATAAATGATGTTTTCAACAAAATTTATTAAAACCTAACATTATAACAATTAATGAATTGATTGAAAATCTAAACCATATCACAAAGGTTTTGTGACTGCGTTACGTTTTTGCCAACTGTGACCACGTTTCAATGCATCAATTACACCTAAAAATTTCAGTTCGACATGATGATAACTACTTAAGGTTATACACAGCTTGCTTTTAATTGATTTAAGCTAACAAACAATGGTCTATCATGTTTATTGCACATCAATTATCAAGTTTGCGCGAAGCCAGTTGTTTACACTTTAACCGATATTGTATTGGCAATGCTATAAATAGACTTGTCAGAAATGCAACTCATGTCGATCAAGTGATGATAAGTGCATGTTAAAATGGCCGACTAAGACTGTCTTTGTTTCAAAGCAAAGGTTGTTTTGTCCAAATTATTGATATATAATTCGTCCCAATAGTGCAAAAAGGTACCAAGAGTATATAAAATAAGAACACACTTTGTACCTTTTACCAAGTGTATATGAAATAAGAATGCACTTGGTACCTTTTTGCACCAATGGGGCAAATTATGATAGAAAAATATAATATTTCATGATAAGTTTCTCTATATATCAAACGAGAAAGAAGATGCTTGAACAAAGTTACATAGGTGATGTATTGCAGGATTTTCCATAGTTGCGACGTGTTGTCTATATCCTGGTCTGGCTCTAAAAAATATTTTTTTGAATAGAGTTTAACACCATTTTCAACACATATTTCAGGTTATATATGGCATATCCAGTTTTACTAGTGGAGGAAGACCTTAGACTAAGTAGAACAAACGTCCTTCCGCAAGTAAGTGGAAACTTACTCACATAAAGTTTTTGGAGCGAGCGGGATTTGAACCTACGACCTTAGCGGTAAGTGATCTTGAGACAGCGCCTTAAACCACTCAGCCACAGAGGACCCGGCTCTAAATCTGCCTCCCAGGAAATGCGTTATATCGGGATCACAATGTAATTATTGTGATAAGTTACTCTATAAATCAAAAGAAACAGAAGATGCCTGAATAGGTGATGTATTGTAAGATTTTCAATAGTCGCAATATTTAGAATGCAGTTTTGTCTATATCGTGGTCTGGCTATAAATTTGCCTCCAGTGAAATGCATTATTTATCACAATGTCATTATTGAGATCAATAATATTTATGCTAGCTTACGTTTTTTGCCACTAATTAATATTCATGAGATTCCTAATCACATGAACATGTGGCAAAATTAAACCATACTGTACAGTCAAACCTGTGTAAGCAGTCACCTTTATTAAGCAGTCACCTGCCTTAAGCAACCATGTTATCTATTTCCCATTGCTATGCTTTCAGCATAAATTAATCTGTATTAAGCAACAATCTGTCTTAAATAGCAACTTTTGCTCCTTCCCTAGACTGACTGCTGAAGACAGGTTGTTGCTTAAGACAGGTTTGACTGTATTCTATTGTTTCAAAAGGAAGTGTTGTACTCCTACCTGTTGGTCAATATTCCTTTATTTTGAAATCATAAAGTAAAGTAGTCCATTGACAAAAGCCTAATCTAGGGGGCTGCTTTGCCATCAATCTTTATAAACACTCCTACAAGATCAGGAGACTTCGGGTTCGATCCTCCTCCACAGCTATGTGTAGAGTCCTTGAGTTAGACACTTTATCCGCACATATTGCTCAGTTGTACTAGTTCGACTCAAAAATCTTCAACCATAATTTTTCTAAGTTTTCACTATCAATGTGAAATTAATAAGTTTTAAAACAAGCTCCAAATTCGTAAATAACCCTGTATATTTTTACCCCATTTTGTTTAGTTTATATAACTTTTATTTTAGCAACTTGGAGTAAAACTTAAAGCCTTTATGAAACCGAGTCCACTTCCAAGGTAGTAACACTGTACTGAGTGCTGTTTTTATAGAGGCACCAACCTCTGGCGTGAGGGGACAACACTCTATTTACTACACTACCGGCCGACACTTTGGTTAATAGCTATTCATGAGCCTTTTGATACTAATTTTCAGAATAACTTCCAAACAAATGGGCGAGTGTCACAATCACTAGTATACAAGAAGTTCTGGAAACCTCAAGTCAACTTTAACCGACTACTCACATCAATCCAAGACATTGATATCTACAAACCAGCACCGAGGACCTACAATGAGGCAGAAAATACATTAAATTCTTGACAGTCAATCTGAACACTGGGGAGACACAATCAATAAGGAAGTATGCCGTTTTTACAGGCATTAAATCCCAGCTATTGATCCAGACAACGGATTATCATCCATTTAATTGACAGTAGAACTTACAAAAGATAACTTTAAAACTGGACCTTTTCAATGTATTATGATAATGCATTTCAGCATTCGGTAATTTGGTGTCATGTTCAAAGCAAGGCAAATGAATTCAGTGTTTTGGATTAACAATTTAAATGAATTAACATGTAACTGACACTACAAATAAAACATGAAAACTATGCAAGTGTTTCTTTCCCTCTTTCTACTTCCTTCTATCTCTACTAATTCTCCTGCTCTTACTTATCTTTTTCATTTTTCACTAACTTTTCTTCTACCACATCACTGGTGGTAATACTAAAGTTTAGGGTATACCAGTATGTCAGCAAAAGCAAAAGTGTTGCATGCGTTAAAAGGTTTTTTAACAATCTTTCATTTTAACTGATAAGGTTTAGTTGTTAGATAATTCAATTTTAAGTTTCAATGTTTTTATCATAAACATAGTTTATTGCAACATTTCCCATAAAAATAGTTTTGAGCATGGTTGAATTTATCACTATACAAAAAATATAATTTAGTTTACCGGTAGTTTAGCTTAGGTTTATAGCTTTATTGTTTTGATATACAGGAAGGGTATATAAAGATAAAAGTACCATGTGCTGTAACTGCATACTGTTAATAACGATCCATTTTGTTTGAAGATTTAGCATCATTTTTGTGCCAGCAAGGGCTAACATATGTTTAGTTAACCTATCCTCTCTTTCCTGGGGTCCTGGAAGGTTAACAAGAACTCAAGCATACCCACCTCTGCAAGTAACTGATAACTTTTCCAATGAATCAACAATGAGAGACAAAATGACACAAAGCCGTAATGTCATATATCAATCATCACAGAGACTATAGCCGACGGCGATTCAAACTCACGACCCCTGGACTGATAGTCAGACGTCCTACCGACCAAGCTGGGCCCGGGTGTTACATTTTTATAACATATTTGGTAACAGAAACACATTGTCATTAAAATCACACCAAATGACTGAGGTACAAACTATCTAGTAATAATATTGACTATTCACACCATTTAAATATAATACGATTGCGGGAGTGATAGGTCTGTAATATATGCTAACAAGTTAGTCCTTTAATATTTCTATATTCTGCATCAGCATTTTGACTTCACACTGTCCCTTTAATTTCTGGTTAGGATGTCAGATCACCATATGAACACCTTTAAATCACCATCTGAGATTGTAATGTATAAAATATTCAGTTTACTAGCAAAACTAAAGTTAACATTCAGAGCTTTCCCCCCCCCCCCCCCCCCCCCCCCCCCGGAAATTTGGAAGAGATTGGGGTACAACAGCGCAATCGAGGGGAAATAGGGCACTTGTTAGGGCTGTGGCAAATTGGAAGTTAAAGCATAACACTGTTATGATCATGTTCTAACCATTAGTTTTCACGAATTAGTTTGGAGACCAAATTTAATCATTAGATTTGTCAGATACTGGTATTAGCTGAGAAATGTCAAAATTTTCCTTGGCCATAACATCAGAGTTTTTTTTATTTACTAATGTATCATCACTATTATCACCAAGCACTTTGAGACAGTCCCCCATGTTTCAGCATGTATATTTGTTTGTTTATATTGGCACGCTGTATGTAGCAAAGCCACTAAGTAAATTAGTAACTGAGAACAATTTGTTTAGCATGTAAATGAATGATTCGGTCAGAGCCACTGGTCACTTTGTGAAACATGACATTGGTCAGTTGAACACTTATTTGTTTAGTGTATATACAAGAAACAGATGAGAGTTTGGCTTCTATAAACAATTCACAGCTGCAACTCCTGAAATCATCTTGGCGCTAATGTAGCTTTTGTCATAAAGATGTTCGGATTTAAATGAATTGGACCCCAGCCTCCACATATTCACATGTTATATATAGTAAACAGATATATAAATAGTGGTGTAGAACCAGCCTAGCTTGAGTTAATGATCAAAGTGTTTTAAGCACGATCAGGGATCATATTCCAGCACTTATCACACTAGTAACTTACAAACTTTCTCCCATTAATTGGGCTGAGCTGGACTCAAACCCCAAACCTCAGAAGTGAGAGGTTAATATAATATATCTGTTTGTTTGAATATGTTGCATTATTTTTTTATGCTACTGAGGGCTAACAGATGATCAAGTTGACCAAGTTGACCTAACCACACTTTCCTATGATTCTGGATGTGGTTAACCAGTACTCTGAAAGTAACTGATAACTTTCCCACTTGAATCAAAGCAGTGAGAGATAAATGACAATGAGAAACAATGTTGTATATCATTTATCTCAGATACTGGCCAGGTGGGGATTCAAACTCAAGACTGCTGGACTGATAGTCAGACTTACTACCAACTGAGTTAACTGGGCCAGAGAAATGCATCAAAACAATTTGAGACATGATGAAAACTGGTTTCCGCTGATCTGCATTAGATGAGCCCTTCAGGGCAGAACCAAAGATAGACTGATCACAATTACTGGCTGTAGAAAAAATGTGCCATCAAAATGACTGAGAGTCAAACAATTTAATCTTGTTCAGATTGCAAATAACTTGCAAGCTCTGCATCTTTTGATAGTGATAATGTACATGCTTATCAAAATGAGAAAATACCACCTTCCTGCAAGAGATTCAAACTTGCCCCTGCCTAAATGCAATAAAATTTCTCATCGTTATCTGTTTCTTCCAACTGTACAGCTGCACACCAGCACTTCCATAAGGTGAATCAATTTAAGAGGTGATAATGTAGGTAGACATGAACAGCAATAAAAACAAACAGAAGTTTCCCTAACCAGATGTGTCAGTTCGTTATGACACACGCCCAATTAAATGTGTAATAAAAACATATCCTCAGAAACTGTGTAATGATTGTTCTACATTGCTTGCATGTTGTAGTAATGTAGTTATGTAAAAGAGAACAAAGTTAAAGAGAAAAATATTTGAAGAAGCATCAATGTGCTATGTGCTTTCATGTTTCATATACAATAGCACTATTAAACGCTAACGGGCCAAACATTTTATGGTAGTCAGTTACATAACATTCTGAACATTTTTTCAACCTGAAAAGTTAATGAGCAGCTTAAAACAATGATTATTGTTTCTCACCAGAAGTTGTTAAAGTCATAACAGACTTAAGATTCTATCCTTGTTTTAGGTTCATTTCATTATTTTAAACTTATTTATTTTACATTGATTGTAAAACAAGTTTTAACAACAGAGAATAACAGCAGTGGTCGTGTGACAGAGAGTCTGCCGTGCATGCAGAAAGTTGTGGGTTTGATCCCTGGTCAGGTCATATCAAAGCTTCCTTGCTTGTCATTCAGCATTTAGAGGATAGTTCTAGGTCTAGTCAGTCCAGTGTCAGTATAATGTGACTGGGTTGAGGTATCATATCATTTGTCTGTGGCATGATACACCAGTGTGACAGCACTGGAAATACTTCTCAAATAGACGCCATTGTGATATGAATGACATTTTTTTGGAAAGCGACGCTAGATACAGAACAACAACAACTTAGGCAACTTATGCTTGAAATCTTCCAGGGTAACTAAGAACACATATTTAGTATGAATATGGGAATAAAGTGTATTGCTCAAGGACACTACACATAAATGACTGAGGAGTGACCCCCCCCACCCCCACTCTCCAATCACACACACACACCGACCATCATGGTTCCAGTGCTCTACCACTGGACCATGCGCTCCATTAATATCACTATCGTTACGAAAGAATAGTTAATTATAATATAAAGATGGAGAACCAATAAATGTAATCCATGATCAGGCACTTGCATGGGTCTACTGTCTGCAAATGGTGTTATTAACACTAATTTTACATTGATTGTAAAACAAGTTCTTGCAACTTATACACTTAATGTCTTTCTTGGTAGAACCAGTACTTAGTTATGCAGATCACATGATGTCTTTCTCTAAGACACAACTGTTGAACACAGGACCCTGTTCCAAGATCGAACCCACGACCTTCTATTGGTTTACCTGTAAACCTCGGGCTCCACATAAACATACTGCCATCAACGGCAAACATAATTATAAGTATGGGTATTCTGAACATACAAGTGATTAGATGAGGTAATAGAACTTGACTATGTGCTCTGTAAAAAGTGCGCCTTGTATAAACTATTAGGTTAAATCGCAGGTTAAAATTTTATTACAAGGGTACCAGTCTGTTTCATATCATGTAATCAATTACAACAATCCTTATGGCATAGTTTGAGTTGCATGTATTAAACTATTCATTTAAAAGGGACTTTACTTTGTTACTTATTTTCATTTTAATTATAATTAAGTCTACACAGTGTATTGACTTAAATGTGCTTATCATAGTCACATTTGTCAACAAAAAATCCGTCATTACTAATTGACAGCAAGGATATTTCTATACTAGTATTAACGCTAAAGTCAGATGTCCATTCCTTTTACATGAATGAGTGAATCTGCTGTAATTGCCAAACCACACCCCACCCCCACACCAACACACACCAATAAAACTGTTTGTACCATCAAAATTAATCCTGTAAAATAATTTAATGTTAGAATTATAATTATCATGTATAATAAAATTTATTTATTTTTTATTCAGAGATATCCAGGTCATAAAAGTCTTACTAAAACATAACACTTAAAAAACTTACCTATCAAAGCCATCATGATAGTCCAAAAACAAAACCTTTCCTTCGAAATGGGTTGCTATATATTCATTACAATAGCAGAATTTCCTTTACTTTGACACAGCACTAAGCACACCCAGGGCTGATTCCAATCAGAGCGTGGATCACCTACACTCTCTCGAAAACAATGGACAGCCCGAACTAAACATTGAATTGAACTTTCCCTTGGAAAGCTCAAATTTCATAACAGTCAAATCCTAACATACAATAGTCCCAACAGGCGTAATTTTCAATTACTAATTTAAACAGTAATGCATTTGAATGGGCAAAAAGAACTGTGATTCATTTAAATTAAATGGGCAGACTGTTTTGTTACAGGCATTATGACATAGAGATCCATGCACCCAGTAGCTCTAACAGTTTTATTCTAATGAACTTGTCGACATTTGCCTTCTTTGTTATCATTGCTGAAGTTTTGTTTCTGTTGTTTTTTTTTTTAATTCTGTTAACAATGAATCATACACCATACAAACATCAAAATGTACTCTTGCTTAATGGGGTTTAATGTAGATTTTTCTTTTGCTCAAAAATTTAAGATGCAAGTACATGAATCTAAATAGAGCTACAGTCCTTCTGGAATATGGGTATGTAGTCATATAATTAACTCAAAATTAATGGAAATAAGCTTTATAATTTTTAAGTCTATTTTTGGTAACTGGGAACCAGTTAAACTCGCTATTGCCTGATGTTCAGTTCTGACAGGCCATAGCAAGTTAAACTGGTTCCCAGTTCCCAAAAATAGACTGTTCAGTTCTGACAGGCGGGCCTGATTAGCTCAGCCAGTTACGCATCTGACTAGCAGTCAAGGGGTTGTGAGTTTGAATCCCCACTCGGCAACAGTCTCTGTGATGATTGATATACCACATTGTGTTTCATTATCTTTCCTCTCTCACCTCTGATTCAAGTTCAGTTACTTGCAGAGATGGGGTGAGATCGAGTACCGGTTAACCTTTCACGATCCCAGGAAACAGTGGTTAGGTTAACTGATTGTCTGTTAGCCTTTGATGGCATAAAAATTACGCCAAATATTCAATAAATCAATCAATCAGTTCTGACAGAGTTACAATAAGGCGTAAACATTAGCTATTTCTTCTTTACCTCTCAGTAAAATTGAATTGCGGAACCTGTGGTCCAGTGGTAGAGCATTAGATGCAGGATCAAGGGGGTCATTGGTTCGATCCACCGCCATGGCTATGTGCAGTGTCTTTGAGCAAGACACTTAATCTGTATATGCTTATTACCCTTACTTGTTTCACAATCAAAGTAAAATAAAGACATTTAAACCAAATGAATATATCATTTTTAAGGTCACAATGGACTGGTCAGAATGGATGGTGAATTTTAACAGTGTTTAGGTATGTATTATTATAAAACTATTGTAATTTTTTTCTATGAACAATGGTTATAAAGGATATTATTATGATTATTTATTCCGTATATAATTACTATGTTCCTGATAATTGTATCTCAGCTCTAGAAATGGTAGAGTATCAGGAACCATATTTTTTTCTATGTTCGTTTAAAGAGATCATATTATACTGATCAATAAAAAACACATGTCAGGCACCATACTGTGTTCCCCATCAGAGACGTAAACAACATGTTGTGCAAGTTAGAAACAGAATCAGTAAACCAATATTTCAGCAATTATGAAAAACATCATCCATGATGAATAACAGAAGTTGCAAATCATGCCGTTTTTCCTTCACTTTTTACATACTGCAGGATTCACCTAATCTCACTATGCTGCTGATGTTGTAATGTATCTTATTTGCTGCTTTTATACCAAGTTTAAAATAATTTTATACAAATTTTATTTTAGCTTGATTGTGAAGAAAACTCCAAGAACTTTTGAGTCTGCTTCCTATGAAGGAGTCCAGTACTGATGTTTTTTTACATGCATCAGGTCGAGCTAAGGATCGAACCCACAACCTATGGCATGAGTGGCCAACTATAAATCCACCATGCTACAGCTTACTACTGCTTTTTATTCTAGATATTATTCAGGGCCACTCATCCGCCTCCATAATGAGTGAACATTAAGTCAGGATTTAAGAAAATGACATTAATATTTCTTTGATTTTAAGCATTCAAATAAAAATGTTAAAGAAGGGAAGAATGGGTACCTTAAATAAGAAATTTCTAGCCCTGTTATTACAGAATCTAGTCTACTAATTTCTTGGTTGTGTAATACTACATGGTTCCATGGGATCCTTTATCAGAGGCCAAAAAAAATGTTTCTTTTGGTAAGAATAAGCATAGTAAGTAGGCTTCCCCAAACAACACCCCCCCCCAACACACTTTTCTTTCTTTCTTTTTCTTCCGAGGTACAATTAATATTTAAATCAAGTCAATCATAGGTTTTAGTTGTATGTTATATGTTAACCATGTTATATAATTGATATAAAAAAAATTCATTGTACTGTTCTGAATAGCAATAATAAAAATGTTTCAGTCATATAAGGATGTTGTCTTCTTGGGGCAGAATCTGTCACTTGTGGTGGCCATGTTTGATATTGTGAAACCAACAAATTAGTATTCAAAACATGACATTTCGTTAGACATAATATTGTAAAATTGTTATGTAATGGAAATCATTTTGATGAACAAAAAAAAAAAGTTTTGTTTTTTAGGGGGGAGGATTGGGGGTGGATTTTGTTTTGGAATTTGAAGAAAAAAAATTAGGGTCAGCAGTAAAAAAGACAAAGACTATAAATCTTATTATTTCCGTCACGTGAAAATTTAAAAAGCAAACAAATGCTTCTTCACTTGTAAAACAAGATTTATAAAACTGCCATGACCATTCCCATCATCTAATATACTTAAAAGGCTTAAAACAGCTCATACCCAGTGAATACAGCTGCATATTTAAAACCTTTTACAACTTGATCTTCAACCATAATTGATATCACATTTTTTTGTTGCCATCCAAAACCTTATACAATGTTTTCAAAATCCCTTTGTATTATCATTTTGCTTGATATTTAAATAACACTCCAAGATCCGACTTAGGTAATACCCTTGAAAGGGTCCCGATATTTCCCCTCGAGAATTTGCTTTTCATGACCCTAAACTTGACCTATTATACACTATCTTTGTTATCAATCCTTATTCCTCAAGCGATTATTTCATTCATCAGTGCCTCTTTATCATACAGGTGGTGATAACACCCTTTGCAGGTAGTTTTGTCATATAAGGGAAGAGATATACTGATACCACTGATAAACCATACATTTGATGGTCATTAATCGTCTTTGAAAGACCACAAAACAATCCATGTGAAGTGAGGGTAATGATGCAATATTTACTTTAAATTCCTTACAAATTTTGAATACAATTTATACAAAGTAAGATATCAAATCATTAATTATTAAATGCAAGTTTACAATGGAGATGACACGGTCATTACAGTCATCCTCAAAGAAAGGACATAAGTATAAAGGCCAAATGAAAAAAAAAAAAACTTTTTTTTTCCTGTGACCTACTAGAAAAATATTTGGTAGGTAGGTAGGAAATTCTTTCTTTTCTTTTGTTTTTTTCCATGGTTCATGGATTGACCTTGAGCGGACACCACATATGGTTAAAGCAGGGACAGAATTAATGATGCTGAGGTCCTATACCAAGCACTGTCCTTGAGCGGACACCACATATGGTTAAAGCAGGAACAGAATCCATGACACCAAGGTCCTATACCAAACAGTTTCCTTGAGCAGACACCACATATGGTTAAATTGGGGACCGAAGGTCCTATACCAAGCAGCGTCCTTGAGCGGACAACACATATGGTTAAAGCGGGGACAGAATCCATGACGCTAAGGTCCTACACCAAGCAGTGTCCTTGAGCAGACACCACATATGGTTAAAGCGGGGACAGAATCCATGACGCTAAGGTCCTATACCAAGCAGTGTCCTTGAGCAGACACCACAAATGGTTAAAGCAGGAACAAATCCATGACGCTAAGGTCCTACACCAAGCAGTGTCCTTGAGCAGACACCACAAATGGTTAAAGCGGGGACAGAATCCATGACGCTAATCCTATACAAAGCAGTGACCTTGAGCAGACACCACATATGGTTAAAGTGGGGACATAATTCATGACGCTAAGGTCCTATACCAAGCAGTGTCCTTGAGCAGACACCACAAATAGTTAAAGTGGGGACAGAATCCATGACGCTAATCCTATACAAAGCAGTGACCTTGAGCAGACACCACATATGGTTAAAGTGGGGACATAATTCATGACGCTAAGGTCCTATATCAAGCAGTGTCCTTGAGCAGACACCACAAATGGTTAAAGCAGGAAAAAATCCATGACGCTAAGGTCCTACACCAAGCAGTGTCCTTGAGCATACACCACAAATGGTTAAAGCGGGGACAGAATCCATGACGCTAATCCTATACAAAGCAGTGACCTTGAGCAGACACCACATATGGTTAAAGTTGGGACATAATTCATGACGCTAAGGTCCTATACCAAGCAGTGTCCTTGAGCAGACACCACAAATGGTAAAAGCGGGGACAGAATCCATGATGCTAAGGTCCTATATCAAGCAGTCTTCTTGAACAGACAACAGTTGGTTAAAGCAGGGACAGAATCCATGATGCTAAGGTCCTATATCAAGCAGTGTCCTTGAGCAGACACCACATATGGTTAAAGTGGGGACAGAATTCATGATGCTAAGGTCCTATATCAAGCAGTGTCCTTGAGCAGACACCACAAATGGTTAAAGCGGGGACAGAATCCATGACGCTAAGGTCCTATATCAAGCAGTGTCCTTGAGCAGACAACAGATGGTTAAAGCAGGGACAGAATCCATGATGCTAAGGTCCTATATCAAGCAGTGTCCTTGAGCAGACACCACATATGGTTAAATTGGGACAGAATTCATGATGCTAAGGTCCTATATCAAGCAGTGTCCTTGAGCAGACACCACAAATTGTTAAAGTGGGGACAGAATCCATGACGCTAAGGTCCTATATCAAGCAGTGTCCTTGAGCAGACACCACAAATGGTTAAAGCGGGGACAGAATCCATGATGCTAAGGTCCTATATCAAGCAGTGTCCTTGAGCAGACACCACAAATGGTTAAAGCAGGGACAGAATCCATGACGCTAAGGTCCTATATCAAGCAGTGTCCACATACAGTTATCACGGGGACAGAATCCATTATGCTAAGGTCCTATACCAAGCAGTACCCTTGAGCAGACACCACATATGGTTAAAGCGGAAACAGAATTTATGACACTAAGGTCCTATATCAAGCAGTGTCCTTGAGCAGACAAAAGATGGTTAATGCGAGGACAGAATCCATGACGCTAAAGTTCTATACCAAGCAGTGAACTTGAGCAGACACCACATACATGTATGGTTAAAGCAGGGACAGAATCCATGACTCTAAGGTTCTATACCAAGCAGTGACCTTGAGCAGACACCACATACATGTATGGTTAAAGCAGGGACAGAATCCATGATGCTAAGGTCCTATACCAAGCACTCCTTGAACAGACACCACATATGGTTAAAGTGGGGACACAATTCATGACGCTAAGGTCCTATACCAAGCACTCCTTGAGCAGACACCACATATGGTTAAAGTGGGGACATACTTCATAACGCTAAGGTCCTATACCAAGCACTGTCCTTGAGCAGACACCACATATGGTTAAAACGGGGACAGAATTCATGACGCTAAGTCCTATACCAGGCAGTGTCCATAAGCAGACACCACATATGGTTAAAGCGGAGACAGAATCCATGACGCTAATCCTATACAAAGCAGTGTCCTTGAGCGCACACCAAATATGGCCAAAAACAGGGACAGAACCAATTATGCTCACTGCCTTGGTTCAAACTACATTTTTTATCAGCACTAGAACTTGTCTTATGGTATTTGATATTACAATCTTTGCTATTTCTTGAAGGAGACGATAAAATTGTGCATTGCATGAAACATCAGTGAGTGGTTTGATATGTTCAAAATTTTATGGAAAAATATCCAGTCCATGTCGCTCTTTCATAATTGCTATGGTAAATGCCCCCTTTATATTACTCATATTATTGTCCCTTTTTTCCCTATTATGATCTTAATAGTTTTCTTTAGAATTATGTAAAAAAAATATGTTTTACGGGTACTAAAATGCTTTAAATGCCCCAAATATCCCTCTTTCCAGAAATATGCACTACTTTTTCATGCATATTCATATTGCCAGAATTACCATCAGCTTTATTAATACAAAAACAACCAATCAATGCAAGACAATTTTCCAATTAAAGACACAAGGTTTGACAAAATGATTACATG
Organism: Panopea generosa; assembly: GCA_029582155.1. NCBI lineage: Eukaryota > Metazoa > Mollusca > Bivalvia > Adapedonta > Hiatellidae > Panopea > Panopea generosa. The sequence continues at coordinate 20,036,217 of CM055894.1, read as the reverse complement.
TTGCCCACAATTTTCTGTTTAATTTATTTGCAACAACAAAAGACTTGATCATTGTTTAATAACATGGTGGAGACCAGTCCTTGCCTTACTCAGCACTAACAATCTATATCCTAGTCTTCATATTCTCTCTCTCCAGAGTCTATATATATGACTGAGGAAAATCTCCAATATGTAATTGTTAGTTTAAATAAGTACTTCAGTTTTAAAGGAAATATATCAGGATTTTTCCAAAATTTTAATATATTGGCTGACAACATTTCCCCAGTATAAATTATCATTATTGATCCCATTTTGCCAAAAGGATATCTATTTAAACATGCCAAAATAATAAACATACATATTGAAAAGGGGTTTCCTAACTTGGACTACATGCCTAGGTTAGATTAAAATAGATTTGCGACCTCTTAGAAAGAGTTCAAATGACAATGTGAAGGTCCTCAAGCATTATTTAAAAAGAATTTATCAGTGAAAAAAATGTTATAAAACTATTTTAAAAATACATAAAAACCATCTCATTATCATTTATAAATAGAATCCGAATGGTCCACCAAAACTATAGAAAATCAATATTTATATTAGTGATAAACTTTGACCCCATTCTAAAAATATACAGCACTTAAATACTGATTGCCAGTGTTCACATCATCATTTGGACTTTTTCTAAGATGAAACTATTTTTATTATGTGTAAACTTGTAAAATGGATCAAATTAAAATCAAAAAGAAAATATTTTACCCATTTAATATGTCACAAAATATATTGCAATTTTAAGCAGGAAATCTATTTTAGTATAACCTAGGCATGTAGCCCCTAGTTAGAAAATCCCTTTTCAATATATTATCTTTGCAGCAGGGCTTGAAATACCTTATAAAAGCTACTCATTCTCCCTTTCCAATATTTGTTATTGAATGCTTAAAATCAAAGAAATTTTAAGGACAGTTTCTTAAATATATTATTTGTCCAGACTAAATGTTCACTCATCATGATGAGTGGACAACTGGAATTTTCCAGCCCAGATTGCATATATTTAGATAGATATCCTTTTGGAAAAACAGGATCAATGAGTATAGACATGCTTCCTTTATCAAAAAATATGTTTTAGCCAATATCTAAAATTTTAGAAAATCCTGATATATTCCCTTTAAATAAAATATTTCAGTTTGAACCGTTATCTTAGCAGTTGTAATGTTTGGTCTTTAAATTTTTTTTACCACTCTCTCTATTTTCACTTCACTTAACAGAACCACAGCAGCTGCATACTTCCATGGATTTGTTGCAAGATATGATTTTCATTGATATTTCAGTCAGAAACACAGATTTTACATCTGCTTGACATATCAAGCTGTGTGTAAACTAAATTTTAAAGTTGCACTGAACATGGATTCGGACCCAGAATTCAGAATCGGACAGTCATAGGTTCAATCCTCTGTCATGACAATGTGTAAGTATCCTTTAAAGTGGAAACCAGAGAGACTATTGTTCTTGTTCACTAAGAATGTGACCTGTGATACAAATAGTGGGATTTGAACTCCGTAGGTTAAGTGCATGCAAGATGACCCCATAAATTTTTGGGTAAACTTTATCTTTAAATCTGCAAGATTTCAGTTTTCAATAAGGAATAAAGAAGGCACCAAACTTCTTCTTCTTTCTGTTAATCTGAGGCCGTCCTTAAAAAATATATTGTTTGCCGTGCTCCTACCTACTCACTCAAAAGTGCAGCTACCCAAACTTTTTTATTGACTTTCATAGCATTTATTATTTTTTTTACACAATTTCTGTCCATTTTTCTTTAAAATGTTTATGCAAAATCAAAATTTGGCCATAAAAAAAAAAGTTACATATACCTACCTACCTACATGAAAAATACTGGGTCATAGCACAGCAAACAAATATTTTTTAACGATGTCCTGATGAACAAAAATATAATCTATTTGCTTAAATCCAAGATTTTGACATATAACCATAAATAAAAAAAGTATGTACTTTCAAAAACTGCCAAAGCTTTTGAAGTTTTCATTTTTGGTGCCTGCTTTCTATGTTCATTATTTTCAAACACAAGTTATTATTTACAAGGTGATAGACATTTCACTAGACCATTAAGATGCTCCATCATTTACACTTGTAGTTTTCATTTCTGCACCAATAACTTGACATGATACAGCCTTTGAAGTACCTAATGAGAACAAGATTTTATTTCTGGAGTACTCAGATACCTGTGAATTAAATTAATAATTAGAAACACATCCTGTAAAAGCATGTCATGTATACAGCTTTCAAAAGTATAACTATACATGTGTATCTAATTAGTAAAAGGTTTTTTTATGTTTGCCAAATGCACAGAGGCTAGTATCAAAATAGTTTTATATGTATATCACTATGGTTTTTGTTGTATGGTGTTTAGCGTCGCTTTCAACAATTTTTCAGCCATAATAGCGACGGTGTCTACTTGAGACAGTATTCTGAGCGCTGTCACACTGGAGTATCATGCCGCAGACACATGGTATCTACTAGAGCACACTGCGGTCCTCACTATATATAGTCTTTATCATACCACATACAGGGATAAAGATATAAAACCCTATATTGCCACTAGACCCTGTGGTTAAATGTTATTACTTTTAATTTTTTTCTAACTAAAGATGTATATATTGTCAAACTGCCATTAGCAGCCAGTCAAGAGAAGGAGAGTCACCTTTTAAGGACAGAGTGATGCTTAATACAGGTTAATTTGTTTGCTGCTTAAGACCTGCTCAATAGAGGTGGTCACCTACACAGGTTTGGCTGTAATATTAAATATATCATCAGTTATATACAAAATAATTCATACCAAATAGTATTTTATAGACTACCTGTGAAATTAAATTTCACAATTATTAGATTTAACCCCATCTTTAAATTAAAACGTTTTACCTTGTATGTTCATATTCTGCAGTTTTTCCGTTGCAGGATCAGCCATGACTGTCTATATGATTTAAACACCAGTTTAAACTTAATACATCCAAATTATGAAATCCCAACACGCACTGTCAGCTCACTAGAATTATCCTCAGAATCTCAAATTTATGAGCTTCTTTTCTAATTACCATTTATTGCACTAATCAAATTTTCTGTCACACTGAGTTTGCTCTGTTAGAGGTAGATTATCCTGTGTCAGAAGCAGAACATGTTCCTGAAATTGACAAAACACACAATGTAGAACAAGAGAACTAGCTTAGCTATCCAGCTAGAAAACTCAATAATATGATATTTGATTTTTTGTGCATTGATTTGTATCTAGGCTACAGGGGATGTTTCAAGGTTAGTGATTATACACACTAGCGGTAAGGTCAGTGTTGACATGATGATAGATAGTAGATGATGTCAGCTGCCTGGAAGACAGGTGACAAAATTAGATAAATTTATTCAGTATGGGAAAGGGATATTATTTATGAACAATATCATATAACCTCATAGTAAATAACCGTATAGTAAACAAACTTGTAGCAAACTTAACATACTATGGGGATTAAACAAATGTTTAAAGGATGGAAATTTGCATGAAATAAAGGTAGTCAGTAATTTGATCTATGTAAAGAAATTATTTCCATTAAGTTGATATGTAAATATTTAATAGGATAAGTTACTGATATCCATTATTCAGTGAACTGAAACATTGGCCAAGATAGAGGCAGTACTTGCAGGTCGGCTCTCAGCTGATAAAACCCCTTCAAGGCAGGATGTCAAGAGTCATTGTAGCAATTCAGCAAAATAAAATATTTGTTAAGTACCTATTTTGGGTAAAGGACTTAAGATACATTTTTTTTTACATCTGTATTTGTCTTTAACTTAATAGGAAGTAAATTGGGATTTTTCAAAATTGGGGGAAAAAAAATTTCTAATATATAATGCCTATAGAGATAACATCTCTTTTTGCTATAAGAAAATCTATTTAAATATGCCAAAAATAAAAATTGATAAAGCTTTTCCTAGCTTGGCCAGATTATAATTTATTTCACCTCTGAATCAGGTGAAGGTCAGCATGCTATCTTAATTAGAATGAAAAGGGATTTCATTTCAATTTTAACACTCTGATTAAAATGTCGCTTTTTGGTCATGTTTTTGGCATATATGTAATATCTAATCATTCGTGTTTTATAAGGATATAAAGAAATAATTGCTAGATTCTCATCCCAGCCCGCCCCCTAATTTTCATGCTGCCCGACTCTTTTTATTTCAAAATAAAACATTAAAATCCTCCCCCCACCCCCTTTTTAAGAAAAAAATGATAATTATCTTGCAATTCATTTACAATGGCTTAAAATACTGGAAAGAAAAAAGTCCCCAATATACTTCCTTTAACTCTTTGCTCCATAAGCATTTTCTTGGACTCTTCCAAATTGAAAGCATTAATTCACTATGTATCAGCAATGGGTGAATTATGTTTATATTAACTGACAGAGTGGAAAACAGTGCAGGAAGTGTTTAGGTTGCTCGTTACAAGCAATCTGAACTCTTCCTGCATGTTTTCAAAGACCTTCTGTGATTGGCGCGGGAAAACGTGTATCTATGGAGTAAAGGGTTTAAATATACCCTCACAGCAATAAACACTCTGACAGTGATTATATATAAAGCATAATAAATGTCTTTTGCAATTTTGAAATTTGTTAAATAGCCCAGCAAACTGTCTTTCATATATTTTGTTCACTAGTTTATAAGTCAGGAGGGTTTATAAATTTTGAAAAGGTTTAAAAAAATCATTGCTCCTGCAGTGTCTTTATACATTCAAGTAGTAATGTTAAAACAACTATGTGATAAAGTCAAATCAGCTACTACAAATTGAAGTGTAAAGTAAATAGAATGTGCATAATAGGAAAGATAAGTAAACTTTGTTTAGATAAATCTCTCAACAGCTGCTCTCCATGCAACAATAAATGATTACTTGTACAAACAACTGCAGAGCTTCATAACTTGCAATTTCAATAGTTAGCTGTGCACTTATGATGAAAATAATTATCTTCACAAGAGATATATATCTATGTACCACCGTTGATACGACTACAATATGTAGCGGCATATACCAGAGGAAGGTAATGATGTGAGAGTTTTTTCTTCTTGTGTTATAAGGAGTATAGTAGGTGCACACGTGATATGCTGAATATTTTTGGTACTTTCGATTAAAAGTTGATAGCAAGTAAACTAATTTATTTTACTTCGATTGTAAAACAAGTTATTACAACTTGTACAAATCACGCTCAAATTCTTCCTAGGCAGACCCAGGACTAAGCACATGCAGAAAACTGTCTTGCTCAAGGAAATCACACATAGATTGACCCCACAATCCTCCAATCATGGGGCAGATGCTCTACCACTTGACCAGTTACTATGATACTCAGGCATGTTCATCATTGGACGGTATTACCATTTCCAGGCCTGGTTAGCTCAGTTATTAGCACATCTGACTGTTAATCAAGGGGTACGGTTTGATTTCCCAACTGACCACAGTCTCCATGATAAGTGATATACGACATTGCATGTCATTGTCATTGATCTCTCAATGCTGGGATATCTATCATTTACTTGCGGAGATGGTGTGTGCTTGAGTACTGGTAAACATTCAAAGATCCCAGGAAAGATCAGTTAGGTAAAGTGAGCCTGTTAGCCTTCACTTGCATATTCAAACAAGCATATTAATAGGAACTGAGGGTAAGGAAACTGTGAAACCTTGGATTAAAGTATCCTTATCACCCATGCCAGATATTTATAATCTTGCATGCTATATATAAGTAATAAATTCTACTAAATCAGACAACTGTTACTGCCATACAAAATGTCTTGTACATCAAACAATATATTTAGCAGTAAACTAGATAGGACATGAATATGTCGGAAATGCTTGAGAACTTCATACCAACATCTGATGACTGAAGTACATGTTGATGTGATGTAGACACACTGAAATAGTGTTCCTGCATGGGCAGAGCACATGCTAACGAACCGTGGAACATAAAACAGCTGTTCTCAGTTTCACATTCTTCCAACTTTCTGCAAGAACATACAGAGATGCTATTATAAATTCTACAAAAAAGCTCATAAAATTTTATATATACAAATTGTGAAATAATCCTTAAGATAACTGTTTTTTTGTTTTTCTGTATCTCTCACTTTTACTGCAAATATACAACATTATTTATTCAGATTAGTGTTGAGTAGATATTAAATGAATATTATTGTTGTTGTTTTTTATAAAAGGAAAACATTTATAATTTAAAGACATACAACAATGTTGTAATTTTTTTTAATGAATTATAACAATACAAAACAATGGGGCAGACCTAACATATTTAACAAACTTTAATTATAATGTCCGTAAAAATTATAATTAAACTAGCTACACACTGATACATACAAATTGTATATGACAAAAATGACTAACATTGCTGCTTGCAATATCCTTACAAAAATCACTTTAAAACAGCTTCCATTATTGTGGCATTTATTTCAAGTTGCTATATTCCAACATAAAATTGAAATTATACATTATACAATTTTATATAATTGTTTACATTCAGTGACAAAACAAACTGGCATTCTAAAAAAATGCTGGGGGTCAACTCTTTTTGGTAAATGATCACCTACCCCCACAGGGTTGTTGTGTAATATGCCTTCTAGACACTTACAGTGTGTGGCATGGTGACACATCATGGTCAATAATTAGCGGACACAACCACCATAAATAGTTATCTCAATACACTATGTCAAACTAAGGCCCTGGAGTGACATAATTACGTTTATGTTTCTACTAAGGCACAAACTACAAAACAATACGTGGAGATATTAATGCGTCACATGACTTTCTTGGTGGCCCTAATCGTAATAATTATCTCCTAAATTCAATTTGTCATATCACGCAACGCGGGATTGTTTCCAAGATTGTACTTCTGATATAATTATAGAAAGTAGCGTGTAGTTTTGTTTAGTTTTTTGTTGGTTTGTTTGAATATTTAGAGCCATTTTTAAGTCATCAAGGGCTAACAGAAGATCAGTAAACCTAACCACTCTTTCCTTGGATCCTGAAAGGTTAACCAGAACTCAAGCACACCTATCTCCACAAATAACTGATAACTGTCTCACTGGTATCAGCGATGAAAGACAAATGACAATGAGACTCAATGTTGTATATCAGTCATCATGGAGACTGTGGCCAGACAGGGATTGAAATTCCCAATCCCTGGATTGATAGTCAGATAAGTTATCAGCTGAAGTAATTGGGGGGTGGGGGAGACTGAACAATTGTTGAAAATGCTGCTCAACACAATTGAACACAGCAGTGAACGGCAAGCAGTCATAATACTAAACTACAATGAACATCTCTTTAAAGCTCTTTAAAGCAACCCTTCCCCCATTTATCTATATTCTCACTTACCTGACATTTCTAGACTGACCTGACACATTTATGCCCTATAAAATCAGCACTATATGTCAACTGATGACACCCAGGCATCATTGATTTTCAATAATTGATCATTGTGTCCAAATTAACAGCACACAAAATGTGTATCATCTGTGACATATGGTGCAGTGGCTTCAATTATCTAATCATTCAATAATTAATTAGCCATTCTGTCCATTTTTCACAGACATTTTACATTCTGAAAGATATCTAATTGAATAATTCAGGCTTTTTATCCAAAGCATAAAGCTATAAACCACGATTTTATTTAAATATTTAAGGTCGCTAGTATGTTTGAGGGTATTAAACTTTCTCCTATAATATTATATTGGTTAAAGTAATTCCTGGAGTAGGTGTTTATGTGGTCTACTAAATTTCATCCAGTTAACTGATCGATCAAGATGGAACTTTGAGCAACTTTGATGGAAACAAGAAATGACACTCCATATTTGTTATTGTATATCCAAATGTTGGAGATTGGTGGGTAGGTGGGGGAGGGGGTGTTGTCTGAACTGTTGGAAGTTATACAGAAAAGGAAAGGAAACTTGCATCTCCTGACTATATGTTGATAAAATAGCACCAGAATAATCAGGAAACTGATTTTAAGTACATGAAATGTAAGTTGTATGTAACCTTGAATGTTTTATAATGTTTTGATTAAAAAAAAAATTACATTTTGAAATAAAATCTGAGAGAATTTTGGTGTTTTTAGTGGCAGAATACACATTTTTGAACAATTTTTAACACAAATTGAATGGTCTTGTTTTGTTGAGAATTTCATTATGTTAAGTAACAATTTTGTTTTGTATTCTTGAGATGAATAGAAGTTAATATAAATTTGTGAAATTTTGCATGGATATGCAAGTTTTCATAAAATCTCAATAGGTCGCTTTTCTTCTCTATACAAGTCCTTGCCACTACTCATGTAACATTAGCATAATTATGAATATATCAGAAATATCTAGCCTCTCTTTATTTCTTTTATTATTTTTGAATTGGGTTTAACACCATTTTCAACAGGTTATATATGGCATATCCAGTTTTACTGGTAGAGGAAGACCTCAAAAGGAATCTGAGTAGAACCACCGTCCTTCCACAAACTTTCTAACATAAAGTGTGTGGTCCAGGCTGGACTCGAACGTACAACCTTAGCGATGAGAGGTAAATTATCTTGAGATGGCACCTTAGACCACTCGGCCACAGTGAGAGGTAAGTGATCTTGAGATGGCGCCTCAGACCACTCGGCCACAGAGGACCAAATATCTTACATAGATCAAGAGCCCAATTCGAGTATTTACTTTTCACATTTCCCTTAATCAAGAACTGCATGTACATTGTACAAGATTCAGTATAACCTATAATAAAATCAATAATGAATAAATTGGGGTTTTACGGCATATCAACACAAAAAAGGTTATATGACACTAAAGGAAGAAAGGAATATTCAAGGATCAATCACTGATTGCAAAAGAAACACTAGATCAATACTTGAATAAGCAGAATGAACCTAGAACATTGATACCTGCAGAACTGTTAAGTTTCAGGAAACACTATATCAATTCTTAAAACCTGCATTAGTTACAGTGATCCTATTCTTGCCATCACCCTGGAACCACACAATAATACACATGACAAAAATTGTAACAAGAGTTGTCACAAGATCAACAAACCTCACCTCTTGGTGTCTAAGTCCAAAAAGGGCCATAACTGTGCCAAAATGCAATCAAGAGTTATGGTTCTTGTCTGTGTGTGTTCCATTGATGATGGTGAAAACACATGCAAAGTTTCATTCACATCCAATGAGTGGTTGCATAGATATCTTAAACTTATACGCAAAAGTTTAACCTGGGTGTCTACAGACGACGACAATGCTGACAAGGACGCCGGGGTCATGACAATAGCTCTCCTTGGACTTCGTCCCGGCGTGCTAAAAATGGATGTTACACGAATTCAGAAGATCCTTTCCCATGTTATCCTACATATTACTCCGAACCACGGAGGGTTGTCTAATAAACAGCAGTTATGTTTATGACCAGTTAATCACTTCAATGGAATGTTTGCCATAATTAAGCCTTGTAACCTCAGCACCAAGACAGTGGGCTCATTCATGATTGTCTGATAAAAGACTATAAGACAACAACCTGTTTGTGAAACAATTACTATGATTCTAGCAGATGTCAATCATCCCTCCCTGATCTTCCACCACAGCTGATATACATCTCACACACTAGACATATTATATATGTATGTATTCAAGGTATCAAAAGTATTGTAGGACTCAATCATCACTCCTTGATCTTCCACCACAGCTAATATACATCTCACACACTAGACACAATAATATATATATTATATATATATATTCAAAGTATCAACGGTACTGAAGGAATCATCTTGGAAAACCGCATTTTACTGAATCTGTTGTTGATGTTTATATTTTGGATTTAATCAGACCAAAGAATTATTCTGATGTACATGTGTTAAATTGCTCGTCCAATGCATACTATGGGTACATCAGAATGATTGTTTGGTCTAATTAGAGACGAAGTATGAACATTGTTGGAACCTATGGTTGAGATTCCATTATGTTGCTCACTCTCCCCTCATCCAATGGAAGTTCTGATAAAGTAAGTATAAGGCATCCAGTTTGTATTTGTGGCAAAAACTTCAGAATGAATCAACATGGAACAATCATTCATCTGCAAGTAACTGACCAACTTGCTTTGGACGGAGCTGGGCTCATGAGTGGATTTTAAAGAAGAATAAGGCATAAAATATATTTCTGTTGTTAAAACTGAATCATAGAAAAACCAAGAAATGAGCCAGAGATAAAACACACCACAAACACACTGGAAGCTACAATCAATCAGCACTACACAATCATGGCAGTGACAACATCATGGTCACTGATACCAACTACCTGTAACTGGTGGTAAGGTAATTACTGGGATGAATCCTGGCAGTCAATCTTCACCTCCTGATTAAAACTACAATATTCATCTCAACTGACCAAGAATCCAGAAACTCAATATCTGTTTTCTGATTACAGAAAACACATCACCAGTTAAAATTGCCAATATCTATTTTTTGTACAAGATTATAGTTATTTATTGCTATTTCATGTTGCAAACATTATAAAACAGATTTGTTGGATGATTTTTTCCCCCATAAAATCTGTACATCCATTGGAATAGAAACAAGCTTTAATCATCAAAGTGTATAAAACAGAAGTTAAAGGGAGTGTATCAGGATAAAATGCTATAAAAGTCGTAAAAAATAAAATAATTATCAAAATGATTAAAAACTATCTCATTATCATTAACAAGAGTTGTAAGAAGACCAACAAGAGTTGTCAGAAGACCAACAAAGCTCACCTTTGGGTGTCTAAGTCTAAAAAGGAGGCATAACTGTGCCAAAATTCAATCCAGAGTTATGGTTCTTGTCTGTGTGTGTTCCATTGATGATGGTGAACACACATGCAAAGTTTCATTCACATCCAATGAGTGGTTGCATAGATATGTTAAACTTCAACGCAAAAGTTTAACCTGGGTGTCTACAGACGACGCCAGGGTCATGACAATAGCTCTCCTTGGACTTTGTCCCGGCAAGCTAACAAAGCTTGCCTCTGGGTGTCTAAGTCCAAAAAGGGCCATAACTGTGCCAAAATGCATCCAAAGTTATGGTTCTTGTCTGTGTGTGTTCCATTGATGATGGTGAACACACATGCAAAGTTTCATTCACATCCAATGAGTGGTTGCATAGATATCTTAAACTTAAACGCAGAAGTTTAACCTGGGTGTCTACAGACGACTCCGACAACGCCGCCGGGGTCATGACAATAGCTCTCCTTGGACTTCATCCTGGCAAACTAATAGCTTAGTAGACAAATCCACCAGAACGAGACAAAATTGATATGCAAGTTGGAGTGGTAAAGATGAAACAAAATCCCCATTTTAAATATAGACAGCACTTAAATACTATTTGGCAACGTTTGCATTGTTATTCTGACTCTTTCCAAGATGAAACAATTTTAACTATGTGAAACCTGTATAATGGATCAAATTGAAATCAAAAATGAAATAATGTCACAAAATATGTTGTTAGTTTAAGCGAAAATTCTAATTTGGCTAACCTAGGTGCTTAGCCGAAGTTAAGAAAGCACTTTTCAATATACTTTTTTGGCATGTTTAAATAGATACCATTTTGGCAATGCAGGGTCAGTGAGTATATATAGTCATGGTTTATTGGAAAAAAATGTTTTAGCCAATTTTAAAATTTTAATAATCCCGATATATTCCCTTTAAAATACAGCAACCATATGAAGCTATAGTATGGTTTCCATATAGTTTGGTTTCCATATTGTATGGTTTCCATATAGTATGGTTTCCATATAGTAGGGTTTCCATATAGTAGGGTTTCCATATAGTATGGTTTCCATATTGTTGGCATTTAAAATTTTGCTTTCATAAAACACTTGCATCATTATCAACATGCAAAGAAAGTGTCCCTGCTCTTTGATGGTCTTCCATTCAATGATTAATGCAAATGAAAAGTTCATCATTAATTCTGTACTAAAGAGGATGTTATTGCATTGAATCATTTTATCCCAATGAGACTTAACATCATTTTTTAACATGGGTTATAACAGTCTGTGCCAAACACTTTTCAGAACTATAGTTCTTTTGACTAGAGACATTTTAAAATCACAGTCCAAATTCAATTCTTATATTAATAAAATAACAGAAAACCTAAAATTATCACTTAATCATAATTTTATTCAGTTTCAGTAAAGAAACTGCGTAAATTTTTCCCAACATCTTGCTAAGATTGTTCCATTTTGATATAAAGTCATAGGAACAGTTGGACTATACATCTGGAAAAACTTTTGTAGCCTAGTTAAAAATGTCAGAGACTGAGTCTTATATCTAATGGCTATATCTAATTTTTGCAAACTGTTATAATATTGTAGCTTCATTGGTGGAGGAATATCTCAGATACTCGCACATCCTTTTACAAGTTGCAAACTTGTTTTACATGAGGATGTTGGACTAAGCTGTTTTTCACTAGAACCACAACATAAGGAGTGAATGGCCAAGTGGTAGATTACCGGCTGCAAGACACTTTATCCACATATGCTTAGTACTGTTTCTATCCAGGAAAACTTCAAGTCTCAATTGTTAAAATGTCTGTCACAATAAACAAGTTTAAAATAATCAGCAGTGAGTGGCAAGTGGTCTTAAGACAGCAACTTGGACGACTTCGCCATGTTGGGTTCCCATTCACAATAATTTTGATTTTCAAGCATATAAATACAAATATACAAGTACCTCAATATATAAGTACCTCAATATACAAGTACCTCAATATACAAGTACCTCAATATACAAGTACCTCAATATATAAGTACCTCAATATACAAGTACCTCAATATATAAGTACCTCAATATACAAGTACCTCAATATATAAGTACCTCAATATACAAGTACCTCAATATATAAGTACCTCAATATACAAGTACCTCAATATATAAGTACCTCAATATACAAGTACCTCAATATATAAGTACTTCAACTACACTTAATATCCACTTATACTAATTTATAAGCTCAAGTATAAAATAAAGCTGTAGAGCTTTTGTTAACGACTCTTCAGTTCATTTACTGGGTAGAACCAGTATTAGATCTTATGTACTAGAGGTTACTGGGTTGAGCCCGGGATTGAACCCACAACCTCTGACATGAGATGCCAACTACATATCATTCCCATCACTGATCCATTTGAACAGAACCAAAGAGCAATACAAAACTCAACAGCCAGCAAAGGCAGTTGCTGGAGCAGCAACTGATCTGCTGTACACTCATGGTGAATCAATAATAATTAGATAAGCAACGATTACTGTTCATATCACTGGGGACATCAAGTTGACCTCTGCTCTCTGAATAACCAGTGGTTATACATGCGTCTTTCTTAAATCATTTCCACATTGAATTTCTGAATGGCATTATGTTAAAATACTGGATTTTCAAAAGTCTCCTAATTAAACATTATAAAGTCATTTATTGTGTAAAATTGTTGTATTGTTTAATAGAAATAAAATCATATTAGTCATTTCATATATATAGAAATTAATATTTTAAGAATGGCTGTATTTTATGAAACACCAAACTCAAATCTTAGATGGGCCCGGTTAGCTCAATTTGTATCCCTTCTGATCATCAATCCAAGTGTACAAGTTAGAATCCCGGCAGGCCACAGTCTTCGTGAAGATTTGATATGCAACAATGCATCTCACTGTCATTCACCTCTCACCTTTGATTCAAGTGGAAAAGTGACCAGTTAATTAAGAAGATAGGTGTGCTCAAGTACTGGTTCACCTTCCACAGAAGAGTGGTTAGGTTAAATGATTGTCTATTAGACATAAATGGCATAAAAATGATGCTCAATTTTCAACAATAAAAAAACTAGAAACTAGAAATGTGTTTGTCTACATGAATGCTAATGCTTATAATCAGAACCAATTTTTAGCAAAAATTGAATTGAAAAGGGGCCATTACTCTTGTAAAAATTAACCGACATCAAAATATATGGAACTTGACCTGTATTTTGTAATTATACAGTTACACATGAAACATTAATCAAATACCAATTTATTAGTTTAAACTAATTTATTTAAGCTCGCTTGCGATTAAGGCTCAAAGCTTATATGAACCGCTCTCGAGTCCGCTTCCGGAGTAAAACCAGTATTGAGTGTTGTTTTATGAGAGGCATCAGGTCGAGCCGGGGATTGAACCCACATTCTCTATCCATTACACTACCGCCCTCTCTTTTTCACCAATTTATTACCAGATGGACAGATGAACATACAGACAGACAGGGGTTACACTTAATGTCCTATAACAATTCTTCGAAATGGTGGGGACAAAAAAATAATGATGGTACACAATCGTCATGTATTTAAAAACCATTAACAATTTTATCTGATTTGACACAAATGTTGATCAGATACCACCCTCAGTTTTACTCTAATCAGTAAATGTTTATATGTTTACCAAACTATGCCAAATTCTAGCACCTGAACTCAGTGAAATAATTCCAAACATCAAAACCCTGCCAAACAATACATTGTATGCTTTATTCAGTTTCAGGCCATCATGTTATATTGTGAAGATACTAATTGTGATATCTAGCTTCAATGTATTCATATCTTTGGGCACATGTTATCTATAAATAATTCAAGGATGAGAACATATGGTCTGACTTTTGATACTAGCTCAGAATACAAGTAAAATTTGCTCTTTAAGGGAAAACTCATAGTTTGGTAGGCAAATATATATTTTTTTTATATGCTACGTGGTACTTTTTCTCTATCTAAATTAATCTAAATTTATTTTAACAGGTAAAACCAGGGGCAGATTGATAGATTGATAAAAAGATAATATCACAATCTCACAGTGCATGACATGCCAAGTGATAATATCACCAAACCTGGTAGGAAATACCAAGTATTTACTGGGCAAGAACTGCCAAAAAACTAGCACTAACCAACATACTCCTGGAGCTGGGGTAACTATAGCCATAACTACAGGGTCTTGATTTGAACCAACTTTAGGATGACCTTCTGGTCATATCCCTGGTACTATGACACCCCATCATTTGAACAAATCAGTATTTCCAACAAAATTTCTGTGAAAGTTTTAGCATAATCCATCCAGCATGTTATGAGAAGAAATTGTTCAAAGAAAAAAAATGAAAAAGTTTACAATAGAAGTAACAGTAAATGAACACCATGCAATTACAAAATCTCATTGAGACTCATGTGAGCTAAAGCAAGTTTAAACTTTATAATTCTCTTGTCTTTTTTAAATTAGTAAAAGTGATTTGATCTTTGACCTACTTATACAAAAACAACAGAGTTCTCTTCAAAGTGTCAAAATTAACTTATTTATTTTATTTCAATTGTGAAACAAGTTATTACAACTTATACAAATCACGCTCGAAGTCTTCCTATGTAGAACAAGTACTTAGCATATATGCAGAAAAAAAAATTCAATTAAATTCAGGCCAAAGAAAAGAATGGTCTCAGAATGATGTTTTATAATAAAAGCTTCTCCAATGCTGGGCCAATATAAATTACCAATACATCATCTTGTGGTGATCTAATAACTATACAAATATCATTGTCAGACCAAACCCTGCTGTGGAATGTGGAAGTGATCCAATATGCTTTTATAAAAAGCTGAGGAAGCTCAGCCACCAAGACCATTACCATCCTTTGGTGGAGTCTTACCTTGGGACCTTTAAACCTTTACTTCATATAGATACCTTTGGACACCTTTAATATTGAAAGCATTAATTCACCACATATCAGCAATGGGTGAATAATGTTTATATTAACTGACAGAGTGAAAAACAGTGCAGGAAGTGTTCAGATTGCTCATTACAATCTGAACTCTTCCTGCACTGTTTTCATAGGCCTTCTGTGATAGGTGCGGGGAAAACAGGTATGTATCGAGTAAAGGGTTAACAAACTCATAGAAATGTAACATGTTATGAAATAGTCTGTGACTCTTGTTATTGAATTTACTTTGTGTGATTTCACTACTGTGCAAACGACCCTCAACACATTCTCATGACCTTTCAGACACCATTATCAGCCTGTTGTCTTTTTATTTTCGCTTCTTCTACTTCCACTTCCTGTTACTTGATTTCAGATAACTGTTGATCGACTGACAAACATGGCAAGCATGGAATAAGAAATAAACGTAACAATAAAACTGCAGCATGTCATCATTTTCTCCTGGAATGTATTTTACAATATCTGATCATGCGTTGTATATTGTCTGCACACGCAAAGTTAATTCAAGAACTGGGGTCTTATTCACCAACCATTTTCGAGAATATTCTTAGACTTGAGCTTGAAAATAAAATTTTCCAAATTTAGATGTTTAGTTTACTATGACATATAGAATGATTGTGAGATTGTATTTGACTCTATAGTATGTGTCCCTTTATGCTTGCAATTTTTATTTTTATCTCAAAAATTTGTCTCTAAGCGTGATTTTTAAAATTCATTATTGAGTTCAAGTCTAATAATATTCTTCAGAGTGTTTGGTGAATATGACCCCACGAGAATAATGCATATTGGGAAATGAGCAATCATTTATATGAATGTGTTTAAGGTAAGACCTGACCCGATGCTATTTATGGTCTTAGCACCCGACCTGACACAAAAGTAGTCATGGTCTTGACACCACACCTGACCCAAATGGTAGTTATAGTCTTGGCATCACATCTGACCAAATGGTAGTAATGATCTTGGTAGCACACCTGGGCCAATGGTAGTAATGGTCTTGGCATCAGAACTGACCCAATGGTAGTAATGGTCTCGACACCACACCTGACCCGAATGGTAGTAATGGTCTTGGCACCACACCTGACCCAATGGTAGTAATGGCCTTGTAAGCACACCTGGGCCAATGGTAGTAATGGTTTTGACACTAGACCTGACCCAGTGGTAGTAATGGTTTTGGCATCACAGCTGACCAAATGGTAGTAATGGTCTTGGCACCAGACCTGACCCAACAGTAGTAATAGTTTTGACACCAGACCTGACCCAATGGTAGTAATGGTCTTGGCACCAGACCTGACCTAAATGGTAGTTATGACCTTGGAAATACATCTGACTGAATGGTAGTTATTGTCTTGGCACCAGACCTGTCCAAATGGTAGTAATGGTCTTGTACGCACACCTGGGCCAATGGTAGTAATGGTTTTGACACTAGACCTGACCCAGTGGTAGTAATGGTTTTGGCAACACACCTGACCAAATGGTAGTAATGGTCTTGGCACCAGACCTGACCCAACACTAGTAATAGTTTTGACACCAGACCTGACCAAATGGTAGTAATGATCTTGGCATCAGACCTGACCCAAATGGTAGTTATGATATTGGAAACATCTGACTGAATGGTAGTAATTGTCTTGGCACCAGACCTGACCCAATGGTAGTAATAGTTTTGACACCAGACCTGACCCAATGGTAGTAATGGTCTTGGCACCAGACCCCACCAAATAGAAGTAATGGTCTTGGAACCAGACCAGGTGACCCAATGGAAGCAATAGTCTTGGCACCAGACCTGACCAAATGGTAGCAATTGTCTTGGCACCAGAGCCAACCCAATGGTAGTAATTGTCTTGGCATCAGACCTGATCCAATGGTTGTAATGGTCTTGACATCAGACCTGACCCAGTGGTAGTAATAGAGTTGGCATCAGACCCAACCCAGTTGTAGTAATGGTCTTGGTACAAGACCTGACCAAATGGTAGTTATGGTTTTGGCATCAGACCTGACCGAATGGTAGTAATGGTCTTGGCACTAGACCTGACCCAATGGTTGTAATGGTCTTGGCATCAGACTTGACCCAGTGGTAGTAATGGTTTTGACACTAGACCTGACCCAATGGTAGTTATGGACTTTGCACCAGACCTGACCCAATGGCAGTAATGGTCTTGGCACTAGACCTGACCTAATGGTAGTAATGGTCTTGGCACCAGACCTGACCAATGGTAGTTATGGTATTGGTACCAGACTTGACCCAATGGTAGATATGGTCTTAGCACCAGACCTGACCCAATGGTAGTAATGGTTTTGGCACCAGACTGGACTCAATGGTAGTAATGGTCTTGGCACCAGACCTGACCCAATGATAGTAATGGTCTCGGCACCAGACCCGACCCAATGGTAGAAATGGTCTTGGCACCAGACCTAACCCAATGGTAGCAATGGTCTTGGCACCAGACCCTACCAAATGGTAGCAAGTGTCTTAGCATCAGACCTGACCCAATGATAGTAATGGTCTTGGAACCATACCCGACCCAATGGTAGTAATCGTCTTGGCACCAGACCTGACCCAATGATAGTGATGATCTTGGCATCAGACTTGACCCAATGGTTATAATCATCTTGGCACCAGAGCATCCCTTGCTTGCTATTAGGGCATTGATTTATTCAACAGCTGGGTTTGGGCATACAATTTTAAAGAGTTATAAAAGTAAAAGCATCCTCTAACTGCGCATTGGGCTCAACTGAGTCAGTACTTAGTGACTCTCAGTATATCATAACATCCACTATGTACCCGTGTGGAAGTGTTACTGAATGACCCACTCTAAAGCTGGGTATAACAACATGACATTGTGTCTGTGACACGACACCCCAGTGTGGACATAACTGAATGACCCACTCCCAGATGAGGTATCACACTATGACATTATGCCTGTGACATGAAACCCCAGTGTGGACTTGAACGCACGCACAGACAAACTTATTGCCTCTTCACCATTCTTCAAATAGAGAGGATAACCAAGAGTCACAGAAAACTACAATTAATCATACATAAGATGTAGTACGTAAACTAATGCCTTAATATTATTCGCCTTATCGAGAAAAGTCAATAATTTGTCTGCACAGCAAATACAGAAGGGTAGTTATAAAGTTTATTAGAAACAGACTTACAAATTCTTTTTTTTCATTACTATTTGTCTGAACGCTGGGGTATTGATCCATCAAAACATTGGTAGAAAGCAAGTGCTCTATTTTACTTCCGAGAAGCTTAATCCCGGTAAAATTGTGGAATGATTGGCTACACATCGTCTAGGAAGACAACATCATCTTTTAGGAAGACATTTTATGATAAGAACTTAAGAAAGTATATATCAAGCATAATTATATTATATCTATAATGGATAATGGGAAAAAAACAAACATCTGACTGCGTATTGATCTGCAAGGAGGAGGAATCCAGGAAGAGATTAGGTTTGTCTCAGCTCTCAGCTTCTGACCAAGATGAATGACACAATATTCCTATCTTCAAGTTGAGGCCAATCATAAAATATGATCTGTTTCTTGTAGCACACTAACATCCATAAACAGAAAGGCCTACATGTATGTTTATTAATTTTCTGATGCTACTAGTCAGGATAATAAATATGTACACATAATCAGTAGATGGCAATATATACAGTACCCACTACTGATTTTTTTTAATGGGGTTTCACGCTATTTTCAACAAATTTCAGGTTATATGTGGCATATGCAGTTTTATACCTCAGAATGAATCTGAGTAAAACTACCGTCCTTCCACAAGTAACTGGCAAATTTTCTCACATAAAGTTTTTGGAGCAACCAGGACTTAAACCTACGACTTTGGCAGTGAGAGTTTAGTGATCTTGAGATGGCGCCTAAGACCACTTGTTCAAGTGACCAGGACTTAAACCTACGACTTTGGCAGTGAGAGTTTAGTGATCTTGAGATGGCGCCTAAGACCACTTGTTCAAGTGACCAGGACTTAAACCTACGACTTTGGCAGTGAGAGTTTAGTGATCTTGAGATGGCGCCTTAGACCACTTGTTCAAGTGACCAGGACTTAAACGTACGACTTTGGCAGTGAGAGTTTAGTGATCTTGAGATGGCGCCTTAGACCACTTGTTCAAGTGACCAGGACTTAAACCTACGACTTTGGCAGTGAGAGTTTAGTGATCTTGAGATGGCGCCTTAGACCACTTGTTCAAGTGACCAGGACTTAAAACTACGACTTTGGCAGTGAGAGTCAAGTGATCTTGAGATGGCGCCTAAGACCACTTGTTCAAGTGACCAGGACTTAAAACTACGACTTTGGCAGTGAGAGTCAAGTGATCTTGAGATGGCGCCTAAGATCACTTGTTCAAGTGACCAGGACTTAAACCTACGACTTTGGCAGTGAGAGTCAAGTGATCTTGAGATGACGCCTAAGATCACTTGTTCAAGTGACCAGGACTTAAACCTACAACTTTGGCAGTGAGAGTTTAGTGATCTTGAGATGGCACTTTAGACCACTCGGTCAAGGACGACCAGTAACTTCTGAAAAACTGAATGTGGAAACTATGATAATCATATAACTATTAGTTTAGTTTAACCCTTTACTTCATATAAACGCCTTTGGACACCTCTAATGTAAATGCCTTTGGACACCTCCAATACAGACGCCTTTGGACACCTAATATAGAAGGCTTTTGAATTATTGGGTGAATTATGTTTATATTAACTGACAGAGTGGAAAACGGTAAAGGAAGTGTTCAGATTGCTCGTTACGAGCAATCTGAACTCTTCCTGCACTGTTTTCAAAGGCCTTCTTTGATTGGTACGGTAAAATACGTATCTATGGAGTGAAGGTTTAAACAATATTTTATTCACAACAAACATTCAATATACACATTAAATTACAAGTGAAGATGATCCAGAAGAAAGCTAGAATATCTTATATACATCTGTTTCCTAGTTATAGTAAGATGCTTTTACAATACTAAATAGTGGTTAGATGGTGACATGTTTGAGAAGCCTTCCATTATAAACTATACAATATAAGCTAGGAATTATTTACTCTTTAATAATATAACCATTAGACCTCACAACCACTGAACTGAAATGCAGAATCAAAATACAAACCATACTATTTCTCCTTCTCAACATTAAAATCTTAAGTTTAGAAAAGAAAAATAACAAATTCCTAAAAAAATGTGATTTACATGTAAAACTCACTCATGATTGAAAACAATAATCACATGGTAACAGAAACAAGTTCAAATCCATGAATATCAGTAAGGTCTCCCACTTATGATGCAGTTGCTATTGGTAAAGTCTGCCAAGATTGACAAGAATGCTGAGAACTGCCTCCAGAAACAAGACACTTTGTTTACAACTAGAGAGCCATCACTGAAAGTGATTAATGTCTTGGTGTCATTGAGTCCAGTGTGTTGATAGGGGGTGATTTATTAACAGTGTTTGTATTAAAACAAAAGAAGAGACAACTAGGCCTAAGTTGCTAATTTTGTATATTTTTAGCCAGATTAGTTTGTATTAATTTAACTTCATCACAAAGTAATCCCAGAGTTTATAGGAACCGCTCCATGTCTGCTGTCCTAATCTGTTTTTCTATTTTTAGCTACAATAACATTGACCTTTGCCCCAGAGTTCCCATATACAATCCCAACTTTCCTCTCTATACAGTTTACCAACACACCAAGTTTCATAGCAATTTCTAATTCCTAACACAGGTTCTCAGTCATAAACCATTTTTCTATTTTTCATGGCAATTTCCCTTTCCTAGCTATTGTAAAGTTATCAGTTGAAATGAGACAGGACTGGATGGATTGTGATTCCTATATAGACTCCTGAAACCTTGATAGGTGGGGTTATAATATGTCATATAAATAAATGTTATTGAAATGAAATGAACAAATTAGGGCCAAGTCATAATGACAAAAAAATCTTTTGTGAATAGTATAGTGGCAAGACCATGGGACAATGTATCACTCCGTAACACCTTGAAGCCATCTGTCAGTAGAGCTTAAACTCATTGAAATCACTTAAAATACCCATGCCCCTCTTTATTCAACAGAATCGCCCAAAACGTTGGAGCTTGGTTAGACAGTTAAAGGTTTTCTTTATCCTCGTGCTTTTAACTGGGCATTTTGGCGAGCAAATTGGTGCTCAGAACACTAAGAATTAAATGCCATTTAACTCTTTACTTCATAGATACGCATTTTCCCGCACCAATAACAGAAGGCCTTTGAAAACAGTGCAGGAAGAGTTCAGATTGCTCGTAACGAGCAATCTGAACACTTCCTGCACTGTTTTCCACTCTGTCAGTTGATATAAACATAATTCACTCAATAATTCAAAAGCCTTCTATATTAGGTGTCCAAAGCCTTCTATATTAGAGGTGTCCAAAGGCGTCTATATGAAGTAAAGGGTTAAACTCCCCACAATCACTAAAAACTCCCTAAATGATATAAATCTACCCACAATCACCCAAAACTCCCCATCACGATCATGGAGCAGGTGTAGTGATAACAAGACCAACTATCACAGATCCCTCACAGTTATGATTAGTATCTGCTGCATCAATCAGATATTACATCACTGACAGCAAGCCCATCATTTCTGGCATTCTGAAACTATTCCAACTGATATGAATCTATGACAATATTTGACTGTGTGTAATATTATTTTATAAAGTAATTGTAAGATAGTAAGACAGACATATATGGTCAGGCATATATTGGAAATGTTAGAGACAGACATAAAGCCAGGGATAGAAACAGACAGACAAACAAACATAGATATATATATATATAGAGAGAGAGAGAAAGAATAAATATTATCCTGCCCAGCCATATCATACTGATTCAAGACTGGCCAGTGAGTGACCTTCATCATTAAAATGAGTGTCAGGTTCAATCACTTAAGTACAACTTGTGAACCGTTTGGTTTGTCCCAGTTCTCAGTGCCTTACCACTGAGCCACTCAAACCAAAATAAATAACTACACCCAGTTACCATTACAGTACACATTCAATCAAATTGTGGCATAGAAACATAACGTGTAAAAGAGACCAACGGTACATTGTAAGTAAAAGAACATGTGTTCCCTCAATACCAGCACATGCCTCCATAAATCAGACAAGCCATTCCCGTTATATATGGCATCAAGAGAGATAATCCAGAGTGGGCATAAGTGCCTCTCACATTAACATATCAGCATGTATAATTTATATGTAAAAGCCACTTAGTTCTACTCTCCCTCCCATGTACTAAACAAATGCTTAAAGTATGTTAAAAAAAAAATTCAATTTTTCTCCTTCTACAATGTCCTGGTGTCCTGTTACAACTCAACAATTAACTGATATTTTATACAAGGGTGCTCAGATCTCAGAAACCATCTCAAATTCATTTACCTTGCCCCACTAAGGTGAAGGGTTTGAGTTGAACTCTGCGGAGTATAGCTTACAAAATACGGCCAATTCTACTCTAATTGTTGATTTGACCTTCAAATCAACCTCAGATATAATGAACTTGGTTTTGTTGGTCAAGCATGATAGTGCCGCGTGGACTATTGTTTTATAAAATGTCACTTTCAAATAATTGACCTTTCAACTTCGAGAAGTAAAAGTGAAAGTTCCCTTGAGTTTTTCCCCAAAGACTATTTTATTTATAATAATCAATACAATTCTGTCCAATCTGTTTTGCATTTCCTCCGGGATGGCGAATCTGAATCAATATCTGCAGTTTTCAAAGATTTCAATTAAATTCACACAAGACTTCAATTAAAAGCACCTCAATAACACTGACATATCCGACAACAAGCACTTTGCAGAAACAGATCTGTTTCCTGTTAAATTAAACTGTTCCATAAATTAGCAATAATGAAATCCATTTAAACTATTAATTCTTCTGAAAATTATAATGTCTGCAGTCCAATCCAATCTGTGTTATAACAGTGGTTGCCATAGTCAAGGAAGAATATAGAGAAGGAAAGGCAACTGATTGAGATTTTGTGAACAATTATGTATTTACACAAAATCCCACAGTATCTCGTTTTCAATTATCTTAACTTCTATTCATCTCAGAAACACAAATCAAAATTCTTACATTGCAGAATGAAATTCTCATCAAAACAATACCATTCACAGAAATTTGTGTTTAAAATTGTTGAAGTCCTTTTGATTACAAAATGTGTCTACTGTAGCTAAAATAATGACAAATTATGAGAAATTTACATACAAACCTCAATATCTTTAATTCAAGATCATTTTGCGTGATCGAAACATGTTTAAAAATCTAAGATTACATACAACTTACAGTTTATGTAAAAGAAATCAGTTGCCCATGAATATGAATGATTAACTTGCAAAATTATTAATCCCTCGTGTGCTATTTTATCAACATTTAGTCAGGATATGCAAGTTTCCTATCCTTATATACAAGTCCTTACCATAGTGATGTTAAAGAGGTGGAATAAGAGAAATGGACATGTCAATATTTGCCTATACCAATACAGAGCTATCTATCAAGCAAAAACTTAATGTTATATAGGTCAAGCCTTTCATCTGCAGAGGTCAAGGTCACCTGAACTGCTGCATGGGCTTCAGTAGTACTACCCATAACATATCTTGGGACCAAAATTGTTGACACTGCTGTATAAGTAATGTTACACCGTAATCTCTTTGTTTTTCAAAAAGACGAAAAAAAAACAACACAAAATACACTCTCTCGAGTCCACAGACCATAAGAAAAGAAAAGAAAAGATTTATTTAAGGGTTTCCTATCTGCATTAGGTTTTGTTCCATTATTCAACAGGCACTGGTCCCAATCTCTTTTTAGTATATATGGTAATATAGTATCTATATTGAGCTACAATATAGATAAAAACAAACAAAAAACACTCTCTTGAGTAAAAGGTCGACTAGACCAAAAGAAAAGAAAAGATTTATTTAAAGGCTTCCTATCTCCATTACATGTGTTCCATTTTTTCAGTAGAGCAGACTAGTTTGATATTCCTGCCAACAAACTACAAGATATGCTATCTATCCTACAAGATAACATGCCAGTTTGATTGCAATAAAGGAAAATTGGATGGGCTATTTAAAACATCTACTTAATTCAAACTGATGCCTATTATAATATGGCGCCTATTCAAAAATTTCAAACTACTATTTCTTGTAGAATACAAGATTTTCACATAGTTGTTAACTTGGAATATACACCATAAAAATGGAAATTACAAAACTCAAAATTACATTATATAACTTAATGATTTAATTATTAGGCAAACCAATATAATATATTACACTACATTTATACATAAAATTCATTAAAAATCACAATTCTATAACTAAATCAAGTACCAGTACCAACACAGGTTCATCCAAATTCGTGGAAATTTCGTGAATAAATATGGTCACATGAGAATTGGGACTAAAATACAGACATATGCATACTTTTCCATACTAAATTCTATTTGCTTTTGCGATATGATACTTGTAAAACTTAACTTGTTTCATGGTTGAGAGGTATTCCCATGTTTCTGATATGTGCACATGTTTGCACTATGGCAGTTTCATAAGCATGTACAAGCTTTAGGTAAATCTCTGTGGAATTTCTAGGGGTGGAGATACACTTCCCAGATGTTTTTGCAATACAAATTAATGTCTATATCCATTTGGTGCACCATGGCTGTCATAATGTTCCCCTTGAAGAAACAACCAGTACAGCTAACTGCATGCACTTTCAGAAAAAAAAGCTATAGATCTTCAAAATTATTGTAAATGGATGGACCCCAGCATCGTATAGTGTAAGAGTGTCCGCCTCACATGCAGAAACTTGTGGGTTTGATCACAGGCTGAGCCGTACCAAAGACTTAAAAAAATGGTACTAGAAGTTTCTCCACTTGACCCTCAGCATTTGAGGATAATTCTAGGTCTGGTTGACCCGGTGTCAGTATAATGTGACTGGGTGGGGTATCATACCATGTGTCTGTGGCATGATACTCCAGTGTTGCAGTGCTTAGTATACTGTCTCAAGTAGACGCTATGGCTGAAAAAAAAATGTTGAAAGTGATGCTAAACACCATATAACTGTAAAAGGTTTGAGCATTATGCCTCCATCAAACCATTTATGTTATATGTATACGTAACTACGTCATGTTGATAAGATACACTGTGATTGATTCCAACAATGATGCATAGCGATCATGTCTCTCTTCATTTAACTTTCTTAAAAAAACAACCCTCGTATATTTATCTAACTGTACTTACTACAGCAGTGTTTTCCATCAAAGCAAAATATTTCATTTCTGTTTTAAGTAACCCAAACAGCACACTGATGTATATTGCTGTTGTTTTCAACTTCTGTTTCTGTTTAAGATTGTATATCAAAGCTTTTTTTGTTATAATTGTGTGTATTATATAAACAGAAGTGCAAGCAGTAATGTTACTGGAAGCCAGTTCAAAGATTTCAAAGTCTGCACTCCCAGCATGCATATCAAATAGTGTATCTGGGTCAACGCTATAACTTAAACACTGCGAAGCTGCAGTCACATGGTGGTCTTAGCTGAGCGCAAGTCTCACAACTGGGAAGCTCTGTCAGCTAGAACACTGGTATTTTGTTTTAGATTTTTAAGTTCTTATAACTTAGACAAATCACGCTCAAAGTCTTTCAGTTTAGAACCAGTACTATATACATATTAAAGTTTAGACAGATAAAGTTTCTTGCACAAAGAAACCACACAAAGCTCTGGCGGAGGATCCAATCCACATTCCCCAATCTTGGATCCGATGCTCTACCACTGGGTCACGTGCTACACATAGAAAACTGGTAAATGGCTTGATAAAAGGCACTCTGTATTGAGTTAAAAATCAGAAACTACAAATGTCATGGTCAATGCTGTAAGGCATGTTAAAGCAACATTCTTATATTGTCTTTCTTCCTGGATCTCTCTTTGTTATTTTTCCATTCTGTTATTGATTGAAAATGTCACCGATGTCCTTGAAAGCATCCAACTGGTTGCTTGGCAGGAAATCGACAATAACTGATAGCTACATGATAGCGGCTTGTGAACACATCTGATTATCTGGGACATCATAAAAAACAAACTTGTGTGTGAAGCAATTTTGGATGTTAAATGCATTACATTTTACATTGTTTTTTAACCGTTTCGAAAGTCTCATCTCAGCTAATAAAATATTTATAACTTTTATCTGTAATTCTAAGTGGGACAGATCATAAATAAATACTGTTACATCAACAAAAAATATCTCTTGGCACCAGAAATAAAAGGATAAATTACAGATTCCACATTTATCTCTGTGAAATCTCTCAAACACTCCGAAACAATCAGTTTCCTGTTGCTTTTGTTGAAATAGCAAGATGTGTTTAATTGTATATGTAAACAGACAGCATTTTTATCATTATTTAGTTTATACAAATATATTTAGCCCAATTATGAAGAAAGCTTATGTGAACCATTCTTAAGTAGAACTAAGTAATGTTGCTTTTGGGAGGCCATCAGATCAAGCGTGGGATCAAACCAGCAAACTTTAATCTGAAAAAATTACATTCAGCAGAAACTTTTTTCCTATGTGAAGTAATGCTGACCTTGACCTTTAATCTGAAAATATTTCATTCTGCAGAAACTGCTTTCTATGAAAAACAATACTGACCTCGACCTTAATCTGAAACAAATACAGAAACTGATTTTATAAGTGGAGTAATATTGACCTCGACCTTAATCTAAAACAAATACAAAAACTGATTTTCTATGTGGAGTAATGATGACCTTGACCTTTAGTCAGAAACAAATACAGAAACAAATTTTCTATGTGGAGTAATGATGACATTGACCTTTAATTTGAAAAAACAATCAGAAGCAATAACATTGTGTATGAAGTTTTTAACTAAAATCCAACTGACCAGTTACAAAACACAAAAAGCCATGCAAGTTGCTGAGAATGAAATCCTAAGAATCAGGCCCCTTGATATAGAAATTTAAACATGTTTTTCACATCAACATGCCTAAACACATAGGATAATTATATGCTATATAATATGGCTTCAGGTGAAAATCATATGCAGCCAAGAAACTGTCAGAATTCAAGTGAAGTGTTCAACACTATTAAAACCAACACATACATTAGACCTTCACATACAGAAAATGAAATAGTGTAAATAAACCAACATAAGGAAAACAAAATTGAACTTTATACAACAAAACTGAACAGACACTCTACACAACAGATGGTTACTTATCACAATAAAGGTTCAACTGGGGATCAAGTCTTACAAAAACATTTTGATCGTATCTCTGTATTGTGTGATCTCAGGTAACACCAACAGTAGCTTATACTTCATAAAAGGTTTGAATAATATAATTCAGATGTTATCTTTTCTATTTTCACAAAATCCAGTTTTACCAAGGAATTATATAGAGAAGGAATCACACCTAATTGAAGTTTTGTGAATGCTCACGTATTCACGCAAAATCTTTCAGTACCTCATTTTCAGTTATCTTAACTTCCATTCATCTAAGGTAAACAAATAAAAATTCTGCATTTCAGAATGAAATTCTCATTGAAACAATACCATTCTCATCATTGTGTTTAAAATTGTTGAAGTACTTCTGATTTCGAAATGTGTATACTGCAGCTAAAATAACAACAAAATTGCGAGAAATTATATTTCAAACCTCAATATATTTAATTCAAGATCATTTTGCATGATCAAAACATATTAAAACATTGAACATTACCTACAACTTACAATTTATATACAATAATGCAGTTTTCTGAATGCTTAACTTGCCAAACAATTAATCCTTTGCGTGCTAATTTATCAACATCTAGTCAGGAGATGCAAGTTTCCTATCCTTCTATAGAAGTCCTTATGTTTTCTAATAATTCAGGCATTATCAATTCTATATTTATGAGATCATATTTTACTAGTAATTCAGGCACTATCTATTCTATATTTATGAGATCCAGTTTTACTAATAATTCAGGCACTATCTATTCTATATTTAAGAAATCCAGTTTTACTAATAATTCAGGCACTATCTATTCTATATCTATGAGATCAAGTTTTACTTATAATTCAGGCACTATCTATTCTATATTTATGAGTTCAAGTTTTACTAATAATTCAGGCACTATCTATTCTATATTTGTGAGATCAAGTTTTAGTAATAATTCAGGCACTATCTATTCTATATTTGTGAGATCGAGTTTTACTAATAATTCAGGTACTATCTATTCTATATTTATGAGATCCAGTTTTACTAATAATTCAGGCACTATCTATTCTATATTTGTGAGATCCAGTTTTACTAATAATTCAGGCACTATCTATTCTATATCTATGAGATCCAGTTTTACTAATAATTCAGGCACTATCTATTCTATATTTGTGAGATCCAGTTTTACTAATAATTCAGGCACTATCTATTCTATATCTATGAGATCAAGTTTTACTTATAATTCAGGCACTATCTATTCTATATTTATGAGTTCAAGTTTTACTAATAATTCAGGCACTATCTATTCTATATTTGTGAGATCCAGTTTTACTAATAATTCAGGCACTATCTATTCTATATCTATGAGATCAAGTTTTACTAATAATTCAGGCACTATCTATTCTATATTTATGAGATCCAGTTTTACTAATAATTCAGGCACTATCTATTCTATATTTATAAGATCCAGTTTTACATATAATTCAGGCACTATCTATTCTATATTTATGAGATCCAGTTTTACTAATAATTCAGGCACTATCTATTCTATATTTATGAGATCCAGTTTTACTAGTAATTCAGGCACTATCTATTCTTTATCTATGAGATCCAGTTTTACTAATAATTCAGGCACTATCTATTCTATATTTATGAGATCCAGTTTTACTAGTAATTCAGGCACTATCTATTCTATATTTATGAGATCCAGTTTTACTAATAATTCAGGCACTATCTATTCTATATTTATGAGATCCAGTTTTACTAATAATTCAGGCACTATCTATTCTATATTTATGAGATCCAGTTTTACTAGTAATTCAGGCACTATCTATTCTTAATTTATGAGATCCAGTTTTACTAATAATTCAGGCACTATCTATTCTATATTTGTGAGATCCAGTTTTTTTAATAATTCAAGCACCATCTATTCTATATTTGTGAGATCCAGTTTTACTTATAATTCAGGCACAATCTATCCTATAATCATGAAATCGGGTTTTTACTAAACTTTAAGGACTTTGATGTACTTTACAGAACAATAAGCTGGAGATTATCACCTATTTCTTTATAGAAGCCAGTCCACCAAGAGATTAACATCATCTGTCTCAGATTATTCATGTTTTATAGATAATGAAACCCAGACATTTACAGATAAAATCAATATAAATTAAAATGATTTTTAAGACCATGGTAAGATGATTTTCGCATACAATGTGCCTCAAGTTATTTGTGTAATGAAATGAAAGATACCTTTTCAAATCATAAACTAGAAAAATCTGTACATTTCTGGGTTTTTTTTCATTAAGATTTCAAATCCATAGCTACTGCAGGTACTGAGGCTCACAGCTAACAAAAAGTTTTGTCTTAAAGTCTACTTTATTTTAGCTGTTGTGGCAATCTTGGAATTCATTCGGAACAGGATTCTCACATTTCTGTTCATAATTCCCATCTTCCATGATACATGAAATCTTTCTCCCCCCGACCGGGATAAACTCCGAGACTAGATCTAGACATTCCAACACCTCAGACATGGAAACTCATAATGGATTCTTATATTATTTCACAAAACTACACAATCATCATAAGCATTGCACCTTTCTACTTCAACAAAATTTTATCAATATGGTTTAGCATAAAAAAATAAGATGAGAATTTATAACCTTAAAAATGGATGTCTCATGTTCCTAATCTCAATTAACCAAGCCTGAGTGATTCAAAGTCTCTACTTCGGACTTGAACAACTAAAAGTTGTGGGGGGGTGTTTTACATGTACTTTCTTCAAATAAATGAGTTTCTATGTGGGACTTATGAAAACTACTCTAGTTACTTTGTATTGAGTGAATGTGGATGAAGTACTCTATACAGTACAAATACAATAAAACCTATATAAGAGGTCACCTCTATTAAGCAGCCACCTGCTTTAAACAACCATATTTTCTATTCCCCATTTCTATGCTTGCAGAGTAAATCAACCTGTATTAAGCAACAACCTGTCTTAAAAATCCAATTTTGCTCCTTCCCTTGACTGGCTGCTTAAAACAGGTTTGACTGTATGCTTAGCTGTATCAATTTTCGGTAACAATTACTCAGAATGCCACTTTAGGTATCCTACAAATAGTCACATGGTGTTAAAACAATTGGATAATTTCAGAAGAATTAATTGGACGACCAAAGTTGAAAACATGTTATTTACTAATGGGTTTGGTTATGCGTGGGATAGTTCAAAATGTTGGTAATGATCAAATGCTTTTAAATTTATTTTCTCAACATTTGAAAGGTAGTTATATACAAAAAACTAATAACGATCTGCATCATTTATCCAAGTCTCATCATTATATTCATTTTCAATCACTTTTAAATGCCGAAACGTATCTAACCATTGATTTGTCTTTTAAATATAAAAGCATTTTAGCTAATTTCATAATTCCTTTATGTTAGAGACTGGTAGACATATCAACATTGAGAGGAATCTAAGATATCACATACTTTGTAAAAAAAAGAAGACAAATTTCAGTCAATGACGACAAATTCCATTTATTTTGTCAATGTTATACATACAATTCTTTACACGAAATCTACTTTGAAGGGAACATATCAAGATTTTTCAAAAAATTTAAATTGGCTAAAAACATTTATTTCCAATATAGCATCTCTATATATATACTAACTGATCCTGCATTGCCAGAAGGATATCTATTTAGACATGCCACAATATTATATTAAAAAGTGATCTCCCAACTTGGGTTATATGCCTAGGTTAGACTAAAATAGATTACACCTTAAAATTGCAACCTATTTTGTGAGTATTAAATGAGTCACTCGACCACATTTTGATTTCAATATGATCCATTTTACAGGTTTACAGGTTTACAAATAATTTCATCTTTGAAAGTGTCCGAATGACATATATCAATATAGGAATATTTTTGTTCACCCTTTCAAGAATATTGTCACTTATGTGTTATTTCATTTTGAATTAAGTGGCCTAAATTATGAAAAGTAATAAAAACTTGAAACTATAAGTAGCTAGTATGGGAGTCTGTCTGCACCCCCGACGGCATATAATCTTACACGTGTTTTAAAATGTTACACATGTTTACACCACAAAGTGCCTGCCTGTGTAATGTCTGTCTGCAGCCAACAGCCTTAACTGCATGTGACCTTGAGATGCACTAATCACATCTCTACGAAAGTAATCTAAAAATAAATCTAAAAATAAGTTCTGGTGTCTCCACGGTTGAGTGGTCTAAGGCACTGTTGACCACCGACTTTTCCCAACTGAGGTTACGGGTTCAAGCCAAGCTCAGTCCAAACATTTTATGCTAGTTATTTGTGGAAGGATGGTTATTCTACTCAGATTCATTCCGACGTCATCCGCCTACAATAAAACTGAATATATCATGAATAACCTGTCATGGATCGAAAATAGCATTCAACTGCCATTAAAAAAGTTTTACCCCAAAGTAAAATCATGTGTGAGAAACTAATTGTATGACATACATAAAGATTTTAAGTTCAAAGCAAAAACATTTAAATTAATAAAGAACACTTACAAGACTACTGTAGTACAAGAAATAAAATCCTTAAAACAGAAATGGGCTAAATGTCCGACTACAATCACAAATAAACATATACATGTATAAAAGTTTCCATCTAATCTAGATCATTAAAACAAACACATCCTTCATTTTTACATAATCAACTTTCCCTCATTAGTTGTCTCCAATTCAATTTTTACTCACTTATACTACTGTTCTTAATTGACTCACTTATGTACTGTTCTTACACAGGAATGAGTCACATCCATATCACCCAATGTAAATAAGACGTGGCTGCGAATATTCCCCAGAACTATGCAAATATCAAATATATCGTTTTTCCAGCCTCATAAATATCTGCGATGCATTATTCCACTGTGGTGCCGTGATCAATATGTGCCTCAGACAGGATACATGTACAAGACCAACCTTCAAACAATTATATTACATTATTACAATAAAATAACATTGACTCTTTCCATAAAAAAGCACTGTAAGAAACTATAGCTGAGGTGTCAAATGTTTAATGCGGGGTATTTTGTTAATGGAAACCTAGCCATGCAGAGGGACCATGGCTCATCTTTAATTTATGCAGGAGTTGATAAAAATGCATTCTACGATGATCAACCTCGTATAAACATGCTCCATAAACAAAATTGTTACAAAATGAATCCTTGCATTATATATGAAGATATTATTGTTGTTGTTGTTGTTGTTTTAATTTGTTTGTTACTAGTTCAATAATTTTTAGGACTGCTAACAGTGCTGCAAAAAAAATGACAACAGCATCTAAAAGCAAAGTGGATTAAGCACATTGTGGCTTCACAGTGATCATTCACAGCACATTTTGTAACAAAATGGTCTTTGATTGTGGAGAAGAAGTATGGGCAAGATTTATTCATTCTGAAAATTCAGTACCATAAAGCAGCCAAAAAATAGTGAACCGGAATGTAAAATGGATATGCAAGTCAGACTTCAGGCTGATCATTCCCAGTAGGTCTCGGTGAATTTCAGCAGATGATTCAATAGAAGATGTGTTGACAAGATTCTTCATTCCAACTTTGAAAAGGACAGTAACATGGCTAAAAATCATTGTAACGGAAACACAAAAGAGACAGGCACAAATATATTTCGTACTTTAATATTAAGAGAGGAATTACACACAAGATTTTTAATTCCAAAAATGCAAATGGCCAGAACTCAGTAAAAAAACAATGAATGGGATTGCAATAGGGATAGGTACAACTAGACCTCACACTGATTCTTCCTTATAAGTTTTGGCTAATAACAACCACAGATGTCAGAGAGTTTCTCCAAACAAGATGAAAATACAAAAAGTTCAAAGGGCCATAACTCAGTCAAAAAACAATGAATGGGATAGCAATAGGGATATGCACAACTAGACCTCACACTGATTCTTCCTTATTAGTTTGGGCTAAATCTAACAACATATGTGAGAGTTTCTCTAGACAAGATGAAAATACAAAAAGTTCAAAGGGCCATAACTCAGTAAAAAATCATTAAATGGGAACACAAAAGGGATATGCACACTACAACTTATCCCAATCCTTCCCAGCAAGTTTTGGTTAAATCAAACCAGACACTGGTGGAGCTATCTGGACAAGATTTTGTGACAGACAGACAGACATAAAGTACACATAAAATAAATCCTTGACAGGGGAAGACATAATTTACTGGCAAACTTTTTACAATGTTTTTTTTATCAGTAGTCCTTAAAGTCATTCTATTTCTTAAAACTGTTTCATAATTCAACAACAACTACCTAATTTTGAATGATTCAATTGTTTTATAAATTTCTAAATAGTTAAATCCTTTTCTTTTTTTTCAGAGATAAAGGAGAATGTTTTTTCTTCTTTCAAAGATTTTGAGCATTCTCTTTTCTGATCATAATCACAGGATATGAAATACTCCAATCATTTAAAACAAGCTTTCATTTCAAATTGTTATGACATAATATAAACAGCTTGAATTATTAAATATTAATTTAATATTGCCATGACAGCAGGCTGCCTCAAGCATAATGACTTCACTAAATTTGACAGGGAAGAAGCCAATTATGGCGCTAAATTACAAAAAAAAACCATCATGAACCATTTCCAAGAATAAAACACATTCTGAGTTTAGTGTACTTTAATATTTTAGATCCATGCTAGTTCAAATCCCCACTGTGATGATTGATAAGATCTAATTGTAATTCATTTTTCAACACTGATTCAAGTACAGCCATTGGTGTACTCATGCACAAGTTACCCTTCCAGGAACCTAGGAAAGAGTGGTTTGGTTAATTGATCATCTGTTAGTGTTGGATGGCATCAAAATGATGCTTAATGTGCAAACAAACAAACAATCCTTCTATATACAAAGGTTGTCTAAAAATCCGTGTAGTTCTTTGTAATTCACAATATTTAGATCCCACTAGAGTCTTGACAACTCTTGGTCATCGTAACCCAGGATCAGAATGTCATGGGTTTGATCCCTGGACATGGCTGTGTGTTGTGTCCTTCAGCAAGACACATAGACACTCCTTTAGCACTTGCACTAAAATTATAAATACCCAAAAAGATACAAGCAAGATCTGTATAAGTTACAGCACATGGTCTAGTAGTAACCCAGGATCAGAGGGTAGTGGGTCCAGGAAGACACTGGACTAGATTTGTATACATTCTAGTGATAACTTGTTTCACAACCAATGTAAAAATAAAGTTTTAACACTATGATTCACCCTATCATTGATATACAGGACCAGTGTCCTTCACATTGCAACCAAGACTGCAACCAAGATATAAGGGTATTATTAACCCTTTACTTCATAAAGACGCCTTTGGACACCTCTAATATTGAAAGCATTAATTCACCTCTTATCAGCAATGGGTGAAATATGTTTATATTA
The DNA here is from genome assembly GCA_029582155.1 of Panopea generosa. NCBI lineage: Eukaryota > Metazoa > Mollusca > Bivalvia > Adapedonta > Hiatellidae > Panopea > Panopea generosa. Next base: position 20,000,736 of record CM055894.1, on the reverse strand, counting down.
ACTGACAGAGTGGAAAACAGTGCAGGAAGTGTTCAGATTGCTCGTCACGAGCAATCTGAACTCTTCCTGCACTGTTTTCAATGTCCTTCTGTGATTGGTGCAGGAAAACATGTATCTATGGAGTAAAGGGTTAAAGCCATGCTAGCTCCAGAAATATGTCTAATTCCATGGTTACAATATTAAAGGTTTTAATTAATACATCATTTTGATGTAAATGTAACTGACCATAAAGCATTCCTCCCACAACATAACTCTGATACATGTATGCCTACAATGCCATGTGCATTGGTGCCACAACACAAACCAGTGAGGTCATTTTAACAAAATATACTATTAAAAAAAAATTTTACACATTTTTTTTTTCTCAAATAATATTTTATGTCAATTCTGAGTACATGGGCTACCTTTGCCTTATTAAATAAAGCATGGACATAATCCATGTTTTATTAGACGTATAATCGACCTTTAACAGAAATAAGGAGAGAAACAATGAGAATTATTTTATTTCGTTTCAATACACTTTTCTAGGCATGTTGTGGAATACTTTATAACTAAGCATAAAACATGTTTAAACCAACAGAAATGTTATATTAAAAAAAGCTTCTTCGTGACTTGCAATGAGTTGCACTTATGGCTACCTGTTAGCTTCACTCATACAATATGATTCATAAAAGTTGATTTTGTATTGATTGCAACAGGCTGTGCTCAATGCATACTACAGGCAGATGATACAAATCAGCCATCACATTATTGACAGGCTTCACTACAATCATTTAAGTCATTCATGAAAATTGGAGAGATGAATCATTCAGATATTTTTCTGGAAACAACAAGAGTGAAATTTGCCCATAAAAACTATAAACCATGTCAATTACAGTACAATGAAGAAAGCTTCTCTTAAATTTAAAATCTCTGGACATACCCACATATTTAAAACACACTTTTTAAAGGAATCTGTTGACCTAGACCTGTTTTGCCTTAAACCAATCCCCGAGTCTTCCTTCGCAGGCTAGGAACCGTATTTCTCATGGTAACTGATCAGGCTCCTGTTTCACCAATATCTTAATATTCTTAACTTAAAATCAAACTAACTAAGTAAGTTTACTAAACTTACCCAAAACCTGTTTCACCAACATTTAAAACTTAACTAAGTATTCCACTTAGTCTGTTGCAACTATTTTAAGTATTTAAGTTTTTGCATGTGAATTTAAGTTAGCTTTGACGTCGACTTAAATTCTTAAGTATTTTACTTAAAGTTAAGTTTTTAAGTATCGGATTTATGTTGGTGAAACAGGTTTAGCATACTTATGAAAACTTTGTAGCAAAACTTAAATATAAGTTTTTTAATCGCTACGTATGGCCTTAAGTTTGTTGGTGAAACACAGTGCAGAACTGGCTGGTTATTGAACTTGACCTGTAAACTACTGTTATACATATTCTGTATAAATTTTGTTAGATACTCTAGTTATCAAGTGAACATCAACTTCTATCTGCCAGGCCCAATTAGCTCAGTCGGTTATGCATCTTGACTATCAATCAAGGGGCTGTGAGTTTGAATCCCCTCCTGGCAACAGTCTCCGTTATGACTGACATATGACACTGTGTTTCATTATCATTCATCTTTCACTGCTGGTTCATATGGGAAAGTTATCAGTTACTTACGGAGATGGGGTATATCCCCGTCAAAGCAGGTGTATAAAAATTAAAATTAAGTACCCTGGTTTTTAACTGCTGTTTCCACGGTGTTCCTTACCCAAACATGTATGATTTTTAGATTTCCAAAGATTTCAGATGTCTGTGAGAAGAAAGATGAGCAAAAGATAAAGTCAATTCTGATTGATAAGGCAATCGAGACAGAGCAAAAGTTGCACATATCTAGTCAGTGACAGAATTTCTTTTTTTTTTAAATTTCATTGAAGTTGCATAAAGTCACTTAGTGCTTGTAGAACTATCAAATGACAAATAAGAGGGTTACATGCAGGTATTAGACTATAGATATATGCCAATAAGTGTATATTTAAGGTCATTTATTAAATAAAGACAAAAATAGTCCGAGATATGATTATATTTACTGTGTAGTGTAGTGTAGTGGCTAGTGTGTTAGCCATTCAAGCAAGAGGTAATGGGTTTGATCCCAGAGTAAACCCTGTGACCCCTCTAAAATCAACATACCGTACTCAGGTTCTCCAGGGAAACTGGCATGTGATTAATATACTATACAAATGCATTTAAATAAATTGGTTTAACACATTTTGTTGCCAGATATATACACATATTCATACTACAAGCATTCAGGGAACATACAAATAAATAAAGGCAAAAGGGTTTGTTTGACCAGTGCTCAAAACTGGCTAAAACATTTTTTTCCAATATAGCATCTCTATATATACTCACTGATCCCACATTGCCAAAAGGATATCTATTTAGACATGCTGAAATATTATGTTGAAAGGGGATTTCCTAAATTTGGCTACGAGCCTAGGTTAGACTAAATTAGATTTCACGCTTAAAATTGCAACATATTTTGTGACGTATTAAGTGAGGCACGTGATTACATTTAGATTTCAATATGATCCTTACATGTATTACAATTTATTGCACCTAAGAAAGTGTCCGAATGATGATATAAAGGTAATTAAGTGCTGTCTATTTTTAGAATGGGGATTTCTTTTCAAGTTTTGCACTCTAATTAAAATATTGATTATGTCATCTTTTGGTGAATTTGACATACCAAACCATTTGGATTTTATTTATTATTAAATGGCAATAAGATGCTCTTCATCTATTTTTTAAATAATTTTAATTTTTTGAGACATTTATAGTGTTTTTCCTGGTATTTTCCCTTAAATTAGCAGAAGGGTTATTCTCCAGTCGAGTGGAATCAAACTCTGTCATCTAGCAGCAACTTAAATCTCGCCACTAAGGTCATGATAGCTCAGTCTAAAATCTTCATGTGAGAAAGTTTTCAAGTTATTTGCAGAAGGAGAGCAGATCCAATCAGTTTCATTACGAGTCTGAGGTACACTTCCACCATAAAAATTGGACATACAAATATAACTTATTATGAACATGCATTGACAATGGTGCTTAACACTATTTTTTTTTTTTTTTTTTTTTTTTTTTTTTTTGGGGGGGGGGGGGGGGGGGGGTTAATGGGGTTTAACACCATTTTCAACACATTTCAGGTTATAAATTATGGCATATCGAGTTTCACTGGTGGAGGAAGACCTCAGACTGAGCCGGACTGAGTAGAACCACCATCCTTCCGCAAGTAAAGTTTTTGGAGCGAGCGGGACTCGGAACTACCACCTAAGCGGTGAGAGGTAAGTGATCTTGAGACGGCGCCTTAGACCACTCGGCCACGGAGAACCTTTAAACCCTATTCAAAAACTAAATAAAATAGTATAAAAAATAATGGACAATATTAATTTTTCAAACTTTTATTTTAGGATTAACTTCCTTTTATTTTTTACTTTAACACTCTTTCTACTAAGATGCACAATTATCTTCTCCCTCATTTTTTGTGAAATCTCAAGCATGCAATTATGTCACTTTTCTGCTATTGAATGAGATGGAGAAATGTCAATGTCTGGATTCCAACGCCTGTATCAGACGATTTCTACACATTGTGTTGACATAACTGCGGTCTTTAAATGAAAAATAAACACCCTGCAATTTCTAGTCATCATCTGTTTTTAGTTTGGGTGTGTTGAACTTTAAATAATAATTAAAAATGTTTATGCGTATGTTACAGCCAGCAGAACTTCCTTATGATTTCACATTTTACCACATAGAACAAGGAAAGCCTGAAGCTGTTCAAAGATTAGATAAAATTAGAATAAATGAGTGAATTTGGGTTATACGACACACAACACAGACAAAAAACATCAACAAATGAACCTTAATACTTGCAAAACAACCATCAAATAGTAGAAACAAGCAGTAATGTTGTTGACTGAGTGATTAACGCTCATGCCAGAGGTTGCAGGTTCAATCCCAAGCTCAATCCAATGTGTCTCAAAAAGTTAAACACACAGGTAGTTTTTATTAGCTATGAGCTTTCTTTAAACACACAGTACTGGTTGCATCTAGGAAGCGGACTCAAGAGCAGTTTTTATAAACTATGAGCTAATTTCTTTGCAATCAAACTAAAATAGATCAGTATAAACTAAAAACTTAATTAATAGTAGTTAAGACATTCATTTGCCAAAGTTGTCCTATTTTTGCCTTGTCTTATCTAAACACTGGAGTTTATGAGTTTAACCACAACAATTATTATTGACAAAACAAATGACAAAATGGAAATGATGCATGGAAATCCTACACTTTTGCAGAGACTGCCAATGAGAGCAAATGCAAGATACAAACATCTCAAGCAAGCATGCATCAGCTAATACATGTACATTCAACATATACTTTTATAAAAGAAAACAAACTGAAGCACTTTACCACAGGGTTAAAATCCATACCTTCAAACAAAAGTTCCCACAAAATGCATTAACCTCGACAGGCCATAAAAAAATAAAGAGGAGAACTCATCAACTAGTATTTCAGAGCGTAAACATAATGAGTGAATGCAGAAAGCGTAACATAAGCACGCTGTGATGGGGTCCTTCACGCTTCACGAAACGTAATGATCATTATCTCTTTATATATGAATAAAATCCCTGATGTAACTTACTTTCAGTCCACAGTGAACACACACAAAAACACAACACATAATCTTAAATAAAGCAGTAAATCACAAAGAGAGTGAGCTTAATGCCGACTTAAATTGACAACACACATGCCACAGTTTGTTAACAAACTGGAAAACAAAGCACTTTTTAAAAAAATTTTAGAATACAAACAAATTGACATTTGCTTTTAATTCAGTGTAGCCAACTGCTTTACAAAGATATATAGGAAGGTTTCTAATATTGCTTTGGTTCATTTGTTGTAATGGTATAAATTGTTAGCTTTGTTGTAATAATATAGGTTAATGGCTTTGTTGTAATGATACGGCTGTATTTTAATGTTACAGAATGCAAACTTTATTGCTATGGTATAAATGCTGGTTTTGTTACCTAAAGGTTTCACAGAATAGTACAATAGTATAAATAAGACCTATTACTACCCCAACATTACAAAATAAGCAGTCACACCATGCCCATCTTGATGTTGATCACGATGCACAGTACCAAGTCAATCGCCTGAAAACTGTGAAAGTAGTTCACTCAAAGGAATTGAAATATGGCAAAAACAGCAATGTTACCAAGTGCAAGGGCAGGCATAACTCAGTATTTAAGTCAGTGTCACAAAATGTGCGTTACACTTAATGGTGATCATGTATGCAAAGTTTTAAGTCAATCACCTGAAAACTGTGGAAGAAGTTCATACCGCCCAGACAGATCAACTAACATAGCAACTCCTATCCACCAGACAGATCAACCAGACAGTTCAACCAAGACAGCAGCTCCTATTCCCCAGACAGATAAACCAACACAGCAAATACTACCCCCTAGACAGATCACCCAACACAGCGACTCCTATCTCCCAGACAAATCAACCAATGCAGCATCTACTATTCCCCCAGACAGATCAACCAACACATCATCTCCTATCCACCAGACAGATCAACCAACACAGCGACTCCTATCCACCAGACAGATCAACCAACACATCATCTCCTATCCACCAGACAGATCAACCAACACATCGACTCCAATCAACAAGACAGATCAACCAACACATCGTCTCCTATCCACCAAACAGATCAACCAACACATCATCTCCTATCCACCAAACAGATCAACCAACACAGTGACTCCTATCCACAAGACAGATCAACCAACACATCATCTTCTATCCACCAGACAGATCAACCAACACATCATCTCCTATCCACCAGACAGATCAACCAACACATCATCTCCTATCCACCAGACAGATCAACCAAAACAGCGACTCCTATCCACAAGACAGATCAACCAACACATCTCCTGTCCACCAGACAGATCAACCAACACAGCGACTCCTATCCACAAGACAGATCAACCAACACATCATCTCCTATCCACCAAACAGATTAACCAACACAGCAACTCCTATCCACCAGACAGATCAACCAACACAGTGACTCCTATCCACCAGACAGATCAACCAACACAGCAAAGCCTATCCCTCAGACAAATCAACCAGCACAGCATCTCTTATTCCTCAGACAAATCAACCAACACAGCGACTCCTATCCACAAGACAGATCAACCAACACAGCGACTCCTATCCACCAGACAGAGCAACCAACACAGCGTCTCCTATCCCAAAGACAGATTAACCAACAGATCGACTCCTATTCCCCAGACAGATCAACTAGCACAGCGTTTCCTATCCCCCTGACCAGATCAACCAACACAGCATCTCCTATCCACCAGACAGATCAACCCAACACAGGGTCTCCTATTCACCAGACAAATCAACCAACACAGCAACTCCTATCCACCAGACAGAGCAACCAACACAGTCTCCTATCCCCAAGACAGATCAACCAACCGATCGTCTCTATTCCCCAGACAAATAAACCAACACAGCGTTTCCTATCCCCCAGACCAGATCAACCAACACAGCATCTCCTATCCACCAGACAGATCAATCAACACAGGGTCTCCTATCCACCAGACAGATCAACCAACACAGGGTCTCCTATCCACCAGACAGATCAACCAACACAGGGTCTCCTATCCACCAGACAGATCAACCAACACAGGGTCTCCTATCCACCAGACAGATCAACCAACACAGGGTCTCCTATCCATCAGACAGATCAACCAACACAGTGGCTCCTATCCATCTTCTTAAACTTTGTTTGGAGCACATATTTAATTTTGTTGTTGTATGGTGTTTAGGGTAGCTTTCAACAATTTTTCAGTCATCACTACGGTGTCTACTTGAGACAGTATTCTAAGCGCTGTCACACTGGAGTATCATGCCGCAGACACACGGTATGATACCCCACCCAGTCACATTATACTGACACCGGGCCGACCAGACATAGAACTCTCCTCTTAATGCTGAGTGTCAAGCGAGGAAGCTTCTATACCATTTTTAAAGTCCTTGGTATGATCCGGCCGGGGATTGAACCTACGACCTTCCGCATGCAAGGTGGATGCTCTACCACTGGACCACGCCGCAGTCGCACATATTTAAACAGAATATTAGTTTATATGTTTTGTATGAACATTTATTGAAGAAAGATTTTTTTTTTTTTTATATTTCTGAGGGCAAGAGTTATACCAAACTTTTATCAGTGTTTGTTAGTTTTCATATAAACTTCAGCAGAGGACTCAAATCAAAACTGAGACAACTCTCAGGTCATGGAACCATAAATACTTTAGGTATGTCGAAATGACACTCTCCTTCATACCTCACTTATCCTTACTTGTAAATTAAACTATATTGTATCAATATTATTACCCTTTACTTCCATTTATTACATTGCAAAGATAGGCAGTTGTAGCTCGGCTATAAGTTCTGTAAGATAAAGGTCGTGTTGACTTTCACCTAAACACCACATAACTGTTTGCTTAATACTCCAGATATCAACTTCTGATATATTTACTTAAAAATTCACAACAAAAGAGTTGAACAAGAATGCGCAGACTTCGATACAGAGGTAAAGACAACTTTTTCCATTAACAACCAGAGAGGTTCAGTTTTAGAATGTCTGCCTGACATGCAAAAAGTTGCATGTTGGTTTCCTGCCTTGTACACAAAACTGGTTACACCAAAAACCTTAAAAACTATAACCAGATGATTTCCACTCTTGTTGCAAAGTTCCAAGTAATTATTCACCCAATTATCACTCATTTTAAGCGATATAATATGTGGGTGGGGTATTGTGTAATGTACTTATCTACATAATTATTTTGACTTCACTGCTACACTGCTTTAAAGGATATGACAAAAAGATAGCTAGTAAGAAATGACACAAAACATCCGACCTACAATACAGTAAAATATATCACAGACAGTGTTGTAACGACATTTGCACTTCATACAATTTGACCAGATATTGGTGTTATGTTCTCTGGTGTGCTGTAAACCTTCCATAAGTTCGTTAATACGAGTGGTATAATGCAAGATTGAACTAAAGTATTCTAATCCCCATAATAAATGGACTTCGTCTACTCTTAAACATCACAAACTACACAACATAAACCAGCATTAGCATTCAGTAATGCCTTTCTCAGATCAGCATCACAGTCATGTCTGATATAATGTGAATGTTTATCACATTACAAATTATACCACATCATCTGTGCCCAAATTGCATTATCACTACCCCTGGAAAACTATCACTATCACACAAAAGTATCACTATCCTCAACAACAACAATACAATACTCTACAAAAGCACTATTGCCCCAGTATCACTATCATCTCAAATATCACCATCAACCACAACAGCACTAATAGTACTATCATCAAAATAGTTCTACAACCCTAATATAACTTTTAACCCCCCCTCCCCCCCCCCCCCCCCCCCCCCAGCCCCCATCCCCACTCCAACCTCTCACCCACTCCAATGCCAATTCTGCCCCTCCAATAGCAATATCATCACACAATATACCTCACACTTTCAGATGCTTTCACTTTGCAATCCCTTACACACTTTGGAAGATATGCTCCAGACAAGCAAAAAACTGAAATAGTTAAGATAATTCTGTAATTACTTCAAGACAGAGCTTTTCCTCTGCACTTTCATACATTGTCCTCTTTATTGTAATGACTATTCCCTTACACAATTTTGAAGATTTGCTCTGGAAAAGTAAAAATACCTCTCCCCGCCCCCCTCCAACCATCCGCAAAAAAGTACAAAAGGGGAGATAATTCTGTCATTATTCAAGATAGAGTTAAAGTTAATTCTCTATGTACATCCACGCATTACCCTCTATACATGTATTCAAGTCACATACATACTTATAGAGTTAAGTTTATTCTCTCTGTACATCCACGCATTACCCTCTTTAAATGTATTCAAGTCACTATATATACTTATAGAGTTAAGTTTATTCTCTCTGTACATCCATGCATTACCCTCTATACATGTATTCAAGTCACTTTTTATACTTATAGAGTTAAGTTTATTCTCTATGTACATCCACGCATTACCCTCTATACATGTATTCAAGTCACCATATATACTTATAGAGTTTAGTTTATTCTCTCTGTACATCCACGCATTACCCTCTATACATGTTTTCAAGTCACTTTATATACTTATAGAGTTAAGTTTATTTTCTCTGTACATCCACGCATTACCCTCTATACATGTATTCAAGTCACTATATATACTTATAGAGTTAAGTTTATTCTCTCTGTACATCCACGCATTACCCTCTATACATGTATTCAAGTCACTATTTATACTTATAGAGTTAAGTTTATTCTCTCTGTACATCCACGCATTACCCTCTATACATGTATTCAAGTCACTTTATACACTTATAGAGTTAAGTTTATTCTCTCTGTACATCCACGCATTACCCTCTATACATGTTCTCAAGTCACTTTATATACTTATAGAGTTAAGTTTATTCTCTCTGTACATCCACGCATTACCCTCTATACATGTATTCAAGTCACTATATATACTTATAGAGTTAAGTTTATTCTCTCTGTACATCCACGCATTACCCTCGATACATGTACTCAAGTCACTTTATATACTTATAGAGTTAAGTTTATTTTCTCAGTACAGCCACGCATTACCCTCTATACATGTTCTCAAGTCACTATATATACTTATAGAGTTAAGTTTATTATCTCTGTACATCCACGCATTACCCTCTATACATGTATTCAAGTCACTATATATACTTATAGAGTTAAGTTTATTCTCTCTGTACATCCACGCATTACCCTCTATACATGTTCTCAAGTCACTTTATATACTTATAGAGTTAAGTTTATTCTCTCTGTACATCCACGCATTACCCTCTATACATGTATTCAAGTCACTATATATACTTATAGAGTTCAGTTTATTCTCTCTGTACATCCACGCATTACCCTCTATACATGTGTTCAAGTCACTATTTATACTTATAGAGTTAAGTTTATTCTCTCTGTACATCCACGCATTACCCTCTATACATGTTCTCAAGTCACTTAATATACTTATAGAGTTAAGTTTATTCTCTCTGTACATCCACGCATTACCCTCTATACATGTATTCAAGTCACTACTTATACTTATAGAGATTAGTTTATTCTCTCTGTACATTCATGCATTACCCTCTATACATGTATTCAAGTCACTACTTATACTAATAGAGTTTAGTTTATTCTCTCTGTACATACACGCATTACCTCTATACATGTATTCAAGTCACTATTTATACTTATAGAGTTTAGTTTATTCTCTCTGTACATCCACGCATTACCCTCTATACATGCATTCATGTCACTATTTATACTTATAGAGTTAGTTTATTCTCTCTGTACATCCACGCATTACCCTCTATACATGTATTCAAGTCACTATTTATACTTATAGAGTTAAGTTTATTCTCTCTGTACATCCACGCATTACCCTCTATACATGTATTCAAGTCACTATTTATACTTATAAAGTTAAGTTTCACACAAGATTCAGAGGGAAGCAGAACAGACAAAGTGGCAACCATATGCTATCGCTTTGGGGAGAATAAATCGTAACATTTTTTCACTTTCTCCTGTAATCCCTGTGAAGTTATGTTGATACAATTTCAGTGCAGTGACCTAAGAGATCAATATCAGTAGGTCCTCATCCATCAATTACCAGCTCACCACAGGTGATACTGCTAATTGCCTGATATACATCAACATGACTGTTATCTGCAGTTATATGTTAAGTGATATAATACATTTTCTAAAACATTTACAATCTGTTTTGGAAAGTTTGTAAAATTTATAACATCACATAAATAAAATAGCTATAGGAATGACACAAGTTGTGGTTTTAAAAAACAAAGACTGTTTATATTGAGTAATGGGCACTTACAAATTGATATATGTTTATTTTTTTATTTTGTTTTTATTTTACGTTTAATATTTCTATTACTGTCACAGTCTTTCTATTACATCACTAAAATGTTCATTATTATTATCATTATTATTATATACACAAATACATGTTTTCAAAAAAAATTTCAAAATAACTCCATTTTACTTGATGTATTTTACTAGATTATTCATATAATGTTTTACTATTATTTATATTTTATCATCTATTCCTAAAAATGTCAAAAATTGGGTGTGGTATGCATTCCAACATGCAATTTCCCCTCGGGGTACAATTTGACCATGTTAGTTTATAAAGCATTAATTAATCAATTAACCAGAACCAACCCTAATATATGATAATTAGTTTTTATTTGTTTAAATTTTATGTGTCATTGTTATGCCAATGAGGTCTAACAGACGATCAGTTAACCTAACCGCTCTTTCCTGCGATCCTGGAAGGTTAACCAATACTCACACACACACACACACCCATATCTGCAAGTAACTGATAGCTTTCCAACTTGAATCATAGGTGAGTGACTAATGACACTGATGAGACTCAATGCCAAATATCAATGATCATGAAGACTGGCCAGGTGGGGACTCGAACTCGGATCATCCCAATCGGATACTCATCTCCCTGACCAACCCAAATAGGTATTCATCTCTCATACTTACCCAAATTTCCCTCAAACTGACTTTTTTTTTTTTTAATGTGGTTTAACGCCATTTCCAGGTTATATATGGCATATCCAGTTTTACTGGTGGAGGAAGACCTCAGACTGACTCAGACTGAATAAAACCACCGTCCTTCTGCAAGTCACTGGAATCTTTCTCACATTTTTGGTATTAAATAGATTTAGAAAAGGGCCGGTACTTTTCTCCCCACTATTTGCCAAGCCTGATACTAATTAGAAACTTATTGATTTTACTGACAACTCAACCCACTTAACACTAATTATACACAAATAAATCAATTTAGGCAGCTGTGTTTGTACGAGTAACCCTGAGACAGACCCTGATTGTATTATACCAATTTTCCAATACTGACGATATAGCCGAAGACATGCCAGGGTCTCATCAGCTGACTTCATAATGGGATCATCTTTGTTATTGACATTGATCTTACTATTGAATTGAATCGAAACATAAATAAAAATCTGAAATCAAAATTACCAATCTGTCATCCATCATTTTTCAAGTCTAGGGGAAAAAATCAATTTTCAATTTTCATTTTTATTTGCTCTGCAGAGACATTTAAACTGAAAATATACTTTGACAAGTTGGGTACTTTAAACAGCATCCAGTGTTAAGGTGTTTACAAAAGTAACTGCATATGATATCAGAGCACAGAACTCAATACTTTTATCACCACTTTTATTTTGCAAAATACGAATAATGTACAGTGATAACTGAACTTAGAATGAAAACCAGGGGTCGTATTCACCAACCATTCTTAAGAATAGTCTTGGGCTTGAGCTTGAAAATCCAAATTTCAACCCTAGATATCTAGTTTACCATGACAGATAGGGTAATTGTGAGAGTTGTTTTGACTATGTATGAGGTGTCCCAACATGTTTGCAAGTTTTGGTCTGAAAATTGGTCTCTAAGTGTGTTTTTCAAAATCCATTCTTCAGTTCAAGTCTAAGAATATTCTTAAAACTGGTTCGTGAATACCAACCCAGGTATACCTCCATAATTTTGGGTTCAGACTCCGGTGGACCTAGTTAGGGACTCTTCCAAGCTTTCATGCCTATTGGATGAGAAATGATGTCACACTGTTGTTTACAAGGCAACATTCAATAATTCAAGGGCCAAATCTCTGTTGTTTCTGACCCAGTCTGGCCCCTTCAATTTTCTAGGTCATTAACATTCTGACCGAGTATGGAATGGATCAGCAGATAACTGATGGTCCTGAAGTATTGACAAAAAAAATCAACGGACAGCCGACAGAGAAATTACAATGATATATTTTATTTCTTTGGCCTTTGGCAGTGACTTAATTTGTTTATATGTCTCTGCTTCTGATCAGTAGTGGTAATAACTTAAAGGCCCATCGCCGGTAGCTCCTACACACAGTATTATAGGCGGGGCTTATCACTAGCAGCCGACAAGTTTACTACAGTTATTTGATAATACTCATGTCCAACATAAGCTGTAACTACCAGCATAGCCATAGACGATACTGCCTGTTACAAGTTAACACACACTGAATTTCTTGTAAATATATTTCATTGATATTATGGAAGTTAATCTAAGCAACAATGTTTCTTGTACGTGCAGGTTTCTCAGTATTATGGATTAAAATAAAGGTTTCCCCAGATTTAGTACAGCAAACACAGCACTCAAATATATTGCAATGGACATCTTATCTGCATGCATAATAAACAAAATTGCTAATTAGGTACATCCAATTTACAGTATCATGCTGGGTTACATATAACACATCTCTGGTCATGATCAAAGAGATAAAGTGAAATTATTTGGGTCAAGTTCCATGGATTAGTACATTATTTACTGAGAGAGAATGAAACTATTTATGAAAAATGGTTTATCTTATTTATTATGGACTTATAATATCAAACAGGCATACATGTTGTAATGAATTGTAAATAAATTGCTTGGACACAAGTAAAGGGCAAACAATTATTTGTGAGACAAAACATACAAAGATTGAAAAATACAGAAACCCCTTTGACATAATAGAATGACCCATTCCATTTAGGTTCACAATTTCCCTGGCAAAACTTACAAATGGAAGAAAATCATGGAAATACTTTGAAAGTTTCGAGGGAACAGTTTTGTATATTATTCCATTTATTTGATTATAATGTGTGATTTTGAGGATCATTTAGTTACACCAGACTGGTCAATTAATGTTGATGAAAATAACTATAGTTAGAAACAGAACATACTTGCAGGAATATTTATTGTCAGATGGCAATCAGGACAAAAATTGAGGCACAGATGGGGAAAATGATAACATGATTATTGATGCTGATGATGATGATGATGAAAATAAATGTGGATATTGTTTTCATGTCCGTTTATAACATTTCAACATCAGTTTTGGCTAGGTGAATTTTCATTTCCTAATCAAAGAAACAGTCATTTACCAAAACGTAGATACAGAAAATACTGGAATATGTTTTCAAATGTAGGAGTTTGGTTCCTACTTAATTATGTAATAACAAAAGCAAAGAATATTGAACCAACCAAGATCTAAATTATGCCAAGTTGTGTTTTGAACCTAGTACACGGTGCATACACATACATCCAATGCCACCTATATAGCACTAAGTGGTTTTAATTGAAGGCTGTGATATAAGAACTGTATAAACTATAAAATGACATTTATTTGCTAAAAAACAAAAACTTAAAGTTATTTCCAAAAGTAAGCTATTGTGAATTATGGGATTCAAAACAATGATCAACCAAGGTTAGTGTGAATAGTTACTTATTTGCATCCAAATAAAAAAGCATGTATGCATGTATCTGAGATAAGCCATCAACTACAATGTATAATCATTTGTTTATAATATGAAAAAGGCAGAAATATTATGAAGATTAATCTTCCTAAACATGTAATTCACAAACTGAAAGTCAAACACATTATTCTACTCTGAGATATCAAACACTGCATGGCTCCTCAAAGTGGGTTATACACATCTCCAAGCAAGTGTTGCTGTTTACACCACGTGACAAGGGTCAGATAGGGTTCAAAATTCAAATATTTAACAAATTTTCCTTGATATTTCAATTTTGTAAGGACTTCTACTCCTTTGTTTCAGGGAGCTTTTGTGAATAAAGGGTATTTTTATAAAGACAAAATATGTCCCTTCAACTGCACTTCTTTTTGAAAATAATGACAACTTTGTTACTATGTTTTACAGAAAAACATCTCCCAATTCAACATTGTTGCAAGAAAGTGCCACCATTTGAAATTAGGCTCCTCCCATTTCTTTTTATAGAAAAGTTTGGGGTTTAATTGCTCCTAAACTCCATCCCAAGTTTCCAACCAAGTTTCCAAAAATAAACTGCATTTAAAATGCAATCCACTAGTCAGTCTCAGTTCATTATTGTTCTCTATTCAATTTATAGATTTCCCTAGCCATCAATTCAATCATTCAATCATCCAATGACATCATTTTTCATTACAGTTGTTTTCAAGGTTAAGAGTGCATATTTCCTAGATCTGTTCCCATTTGCTCACATTTATTCAGTCGAGCCTCTGATGATCTTGATGAAGTTTACAGTTTGATGTCAAGGTTTTTTCCAAAATTTATAAATTGTATATGACCAACAAATTCTGGATAATTAGAACCCTATTTATTATTGTGGATTCATAAGTTTGCTAGCTTCATACCTATTATCTTATCTTATCCCATACATGTGAAGTAACACACTGAACCGGTACCTGGTAAGTTAATTCACATTGCAGTACACACCTCCTGCAACTGAAAAAAAACACGTTTTGAAGACAGTTCTGTATTCTGCGTGTAAAACCAGCCAATTATCTGCTGAAACAAATTCACAGACAATTTCATATATATGATATGTACCGATGTTAAGATATTTACCTTAAATATTGAAGATCTTAATAATTTTCCATCCTTAACTTCCCTCCAAGAACACAGCACACACCACACCGTTCACTTCTCCGTACCACAGGCGTATATTCCACACTTATAAAGAGATTTTTTTCTTTACAGAATAATATATGTTATATTCCCTGGAAATTGGAACAAAAACTAATTATGAAGTAGGATTAGAGCATGTGTGTAATGAATCAACAAAACATCTCAGCCAGAGTGTAGTAGAATACTTGGATATAAATAGATTACAGTACAGTAGATGTACTCCAGTAGATTCTGTACTACACTGTTAAAACACTAAGGCCGAGCCAAAATTACAAGAATATTAAATTAAATCGGTTGTAAAATGAAAGATGTAAATAATTTATGTTATGATATTTCAAAACTGCTTGTTTTTAAATTCCATATATTTTTGGGGGGTGGGGGGTTTAACACCATTTTCAACTCATTTCAGGTTATATATGGCATGTCGTACTGGTGGCGGAAAACCTCAGACTGAGTAGAATCACCATCCTTCATAATTTCCTATTTATGACGCATTGTGTGTATACCCTATAACAAAGTGTATCCTTCGAGGATCAAACCTGTGACTCTGCGGCAAACCAGTGACTGCGACAAACCAGTGACTCTGCAATGCTCAATATGCCCCTACAAAGACACATCACTCACTAAGTGAGGCTGTGCAATTGAGAATTCTGCAGTGCTGTCTCACCACCACTGATTTCTTACCATTGAGGTCACAGGTTCTAGTCTCATCTCATTTTAAGCAAGTATCATTTTTAGCTCCCACACTTTTGATTAGTTTGGGTTTGGGTTTATATTCTCACATTATGTACATGGGCTAACGAACATGCATCATTGTTCATCAACCAATTAATCTGTCAAGTCATACATCACGACGTAGAAAATACAATCTGGACCAGATTTCATCATTTTCAACTTTTTAACATAATTATATAAACTGTTGTCATTAAATATTTGAGAAAAATTTTCAGCTGTATTTGGGACATATGTTTACCCTCACCAGCTCCATATTTTTTTTATTAAAAGTGAATTATATATGAGAGTAAGATGAGGGAGTTCTTCAATGCAGTACATGTTTTCTACTTCATTTTTATTACAATTTCACTTTATATTAGTCGAGTGTAAAGATACTTCACCACTGCATATCTCTCACTCTCCTTTAGAACTCCACATTTCCACTTGAATCCCAGAACTTCTGTTTCACAGGGTGGTGTTGCTGCAGGCTTTCTGCAATAAGGCTCACAACTTTGATATACGAGATATTAATAATTTCAGGGGTGTTCTCAAACATTTTAAGAATGAAAAGTTACATACTTTCTCCCTATCCTGTGGCAGTAATTAACAATGTGACAGACAGGTGCTGGTTTAATTTAAAATTTTGCAGACAACACATGCACTATATTTTATGTTGAGATGAAAATTTGAGGCAGCAATCTACCAATATTGAAAAGAATTTTGTGAGCAGAATTTTGTGAGCTTTCATGTTACATAAGCTTGAGAAAATTCCAACAATGGAAAACAGTTAACAATCATAAAGACAAATGGACAAGCACAGTTACCACTAAATTATATATAATCTTACAACAGTTGTTTTAAAACGAGAAATTGCCATCCAACACAGCAATATTCCTCAACACACTTAAAAACGGTTTAACAGGCTCACATGTCCCTGTATTAAATTTAAAAGAAAGTTTAGAACATTTAATTACAAAAGCGAAGGTTAAAAAATCAGAAATTCAAGTATTTAAAACTCCTCAACAATCACAAAGGCCAAACAAAATAAAAGGTACTTCACTGATACCCGTAACATGGACTGATTCATGATAAACCTGTACATGATAGCATCTATTTTGGGTCTGATTTGCTCAGTCGGTTACGCATCTGACTATCAATCCAGGGGTTGTGAGTTTGAATCCCCGTCTGGCAAGTCACCTTTGATTCAAGTTGGGAAGTTATCAGTTACTTGGGGAGATGGGGTCTGCTCGAGTACTGATTAACCTTTCAGGATCTAAGGAAACAGTGGTTAGGTTAACTGATCGTCTTTTAGCCCTCGATGGCATAAAAATGACACTAAATTATCAATCAATCAAATATTATTAACATCTTTAAACATAGATTTTTTTTTTATAAAAATGCATAATAACTGATAGGTTGACCAGCTTGTTTGTTTAAAGAGGGTGCAGTGACACCCTGTGATTTTCTGGAAAAAAAAAACAAGTCTTCAAATGCTCATAAATACATGCCTATACTTAAATCCTATAAAAGTCACTTTTTTAACACCAGTGATGTCTTATTGTAGTATATGCTATGCCAACTTTTGCTCTACTCATCTGCTGCAAGAAATCATAACCACTATGAACCATTTTAAAATATTTCAAAACCAAATTACATAGGCCTTTTATTTAAGCGTAAGAATCATGTTACCGTGGGAAAAAAAGGGACGTAACTCTGTAGTGAGATGCAAAACTTATTCTTATTTAGATAAGAATATTTCCTATGCTTACAAAAGGTCTTATGATGATGTAGAGACATATAGAAGTCATTGGATGATGTCAGCGGAAAGCTGAATGGACTTCGTGACTGTTTTAGTTTTAGTAAATTTAAATCTTACGTAAGTTTGTAAAGTTGATAATGATTGCGAAACTGGCGACTGGTTCTTTAAATTGGGCCCTGTAAATAGTAGTTTGCTTACCCAAGGATCAAGTAAACATTCTGCTAGCAAATAAAAATAAGGCATTTCAAAGCTGTAGTTGGAAATTTTTACCATACTAGTACTGTAGTTTTAGTAAAAGTGATAATATTAAGGTATTGGTGGAGACGAAAAATCTAATCTAATATGCATCACCCAAAGAACATTGTGATCAAGTTTCAATAAAGTCTGTTTAGTGGTTTCAGAGAAGATAGAGAGAGAATGATAGACAGCTTACTACATGAATAGCTCAGATGAGCCAACAAAAATCATTTGTATAACAGACTGTAAAAACTTGCAACAGAGAAGGCTGTTTATACCCCTTCTACTGTTGTGGATGTAATGATTATAGTAATACTGTTGCCCGGTTAACAAAGGATCAATCAAATAACCAGTTATATGGTGTCTTCAATGGAAAATACATGTTGGTTTCTTTTATACTCACATATTTTAGCTCAGTTGTGAAGTAAACTAAGAGGAATCACTCTCCAGTCCATTTCCTGGGTAGAACCATGACTACTGCTTTGAGAGTGTTGCTTTCAGATGCCATCTGATCGAGTCTGGGATCAGACCTGTGGCCTCTGACATGAGCGACTAATGTCTCTGTAGCCCTGCCGAACCTTTCAGAACACTTTGTTTATTCAGCATGTTCTTATGAAATGCTTTTCTTAGATTAATAAAGATTATTTTTAAAATTTATATGGCAAAAGAATAACAGGAATCTGATTTTCATATCTCTTTCCCTACCTTTTTTCTCTACCATTTTTTCTGTTTCTTTTTTTTAAAATTTATATTTATTTTGAAATGATCGTAAAACAAGTTTTGACCATTCATACAAACCTTGCTGTCAATATCTTCCTGGGAAGTACAAGTACTAAGCATATGGGGATAACATGTCTTGTTCAAGGAAATAACTCATGGCTGTGGCTGGAATCAAACCCATCATCCTCCCAATTCTGGGTCCAATTCTTCACCACTAGATCACACGCCCATTTATCTCAGTCGGAAGTGCATCTCAATCCAAGGCCGGCGAGTTTGAATCTCCATCCTGACAGTCAGATTTGTATACAACATTGAGTCTCATTCTCATTCGTCTCTCACTGTGGATTCAAGTGGGAAAGTTATCAGGTACTTGCAGAGAAGGATGCTCTCAAGGATGCTCTCAAGTACTGGTTAACATTCCAGGATCCAAGGAATGAGTGGTTTGGTACAATTAACTGGTCATCTTTAAGTCCTCGATGGCATAAAAATGATGCTAAATATTCAATCAATCAATCTATCTTTCTATATATTTTTCTAAGAATTTGAGACAGAAGTCCTTATACATCAATGTCAACATTTTAAAGATCCTCAGTAGACCAGTCAGACAATCACAATCTGGCTTATCTTGTGCACCACTAGTTTTCTGATAGAAACTAACTTATTTAAAGAACATTAACTAATGACAGTCAGTTATTATCTGTGTTATGGATTGCCTCCCTTTGCTTGCAATAGCTATACACTATTACTTAGTATAGTGACTGCCCATTTTCTATAAATGGGTAAATTGGGTGTGCATTAATAAAAATGAGCTAAATAAATGTGCTTTCTTGAATGAAAGAACCCACCTATGTATAATATAATATACGAGGGGAGATCAGAAAGTTCATAGACTTTTGCCATAACTTTTTTTCATCTATTATGCAATGCATAATATTATTATTATGTTTGAAATAAATTTATATGGAACACATTATGAAAATTTAGCATGATACTTTTAAAGAAATAAGGCTATTTTCAAACCATAACAGTTAAATATGTCAGGGCAAATTAAAGATGTTGTATTCGCCAAAACTGACGTCAATATTATGAACAGGTGCTTTCATATATATCACATTGACTGAGTCACTCCTTCTAAAAATACAAAGATCCATTTTTTAATTCTCCAATGTCAAGTCGTTTCAAACTAAACGGCAAACTGTAACGTCATAATATTGACATCATTTTTAAGATGCACGTAATAATTGTACCGTATTCCTAAAGGATGTGGAAAAGCATACAATACAGCACACATTGATCTCGTTTATTTAAAAATAGAAACCGTTTTGGCAACACCACACTCATTTGAATAGAACAGATAGAAATAAGAAAATATCCGTGGAACCGATGGATGCTCCCAAAGTAGTGCGGACAATAATTTGGTCACAGACTCAATGAAAGGGCCATAACTCCATGAAAAATCATCGAACCGGAACATATAGACATTATGAGTATCTGCACTTGGTAATGATGCATCCTAGCAAGCTTCATAAAATTCCAACATGGGGTTGTAGAGAAATAGCGCAGACAATAATTTGGTCAGAGACAGAATGAAAGGGCTATAACTCCATGAAAAAGCAATTCAAAGTTCACAACTATTTGTGAATTTTATAAGCATATTCCAAACATATTTTTCACACATTGGAATGTCGATTATATGGTGATTTTGGCGATATCATAAACTACATAATCCCCCAAAAGTTATATGAATACTCTGTCTTTACATCTGTATAATATCACAGATGTAGGGTACATATCAGCACATAAACATCATACCTGCACATTTAACCCGTTACTTCATAGTTTTCCTGCACCAATCACAGAAGGCCTTTGAAAACAGTGCAGGAAGAGTTCAGATTGCTCATAATGCATGATGTCCCTTCCTGTTGACAAAATCAGCCTCATGTTCAGTAGGATCGTGTATTCTTTATGAATGTACCATCAATGTAACCAAAACTATTTGGAAATCCTGAAATAACATGGTCTTATTCTTTAAGTTTAAGATCTTACACATAATAGCAGATTATACATTTTGAAAAACATTTTAATTTCACAAAAATAAAAGAAATATCCCAAAACTGTGAGATAGCAAGATGGAGTACATTATTTAGAAATTGAGTTGTAAACAGTGGTGCACATAAACTGAGCAAATGAAAAGAAAACTCTGTAGACATTATTATATTCTGCAAGGTATTTGCACCACACACCCCTAAAAAAAAACCGTGTGATCGTCATATGAATATTTTCATGTGTAAGTTGTAAATCTTGTTTCACAATCCATGACGATTTTTACATAATGAACTATTTAAATTGTTTGATTCAATGGTAAAACCTATATTATGTTATGCATCAGAGATATGGGGTTACGAATATTCAAGTGCAATTGAGTCAGTTCAAGCTGATTTTTGTAAATACTTTTTAGGTGTTAATAGTTCTGTAAATAATAGCGTAGCGCTCGGCGAGTGCGAAAGGCTTCCTTTGTGCGTTACTTATCATACAAATTGCATTAAGTACTGGTGTAAAATAATACATATGCCAAATCACCGATATCCAAAACATTGTTATAGAATGCTTAAAGATTTAGATGATGTTGGAAGAAAATCTTGGGCTTCAAGTGTCAAGAAATTATTGTTTCGATATGGATTCGGGTATGTTTGGATTTCACATGAAATGGGGGATATTAATATGTTTATTTTAGCATTTAAACAACGACTATCAGATTGCATGACCCAGTACTGGCATGGTAGTATTGCAGAATCCACACATTGTGACACTTATAAGTATTTCAAAACTTTACTAAATCCAGAAAAATATCTTTGTATTGAAATTCCCTTTTTACATAAAAAATCTTTTGCCCGTTTTCGATGTTCTAGTCACAAGCTCAAAATAGAAACTGGTCGTCACGAAAATATTGAAAGGCAAGACCAAAAGTGTACATATTGTTATATTCATGCGAATATAAACGTTATAGAAGACGAATATCATGTATTTTTTCTGTGTCCGAGATATGCGGATCTGAGACTACAATGTTTACAGTCTTGGTATTCCAGTGAAAATAATGTAGAAGATTTTTATCAGCTACTACAACTAAATGACACCTTCAAACTTAGGAAACTAGCTGCATATATCCATTTTATTTTGATACGAAATGAATCACAATTATAATAGAAAAGAATATTGTAAAATATTTCCACATAAATTGTATGCCATATTTCATTTCATATTTTGACACTATCAAATGTTTGTAAATAATGATATGAATTTTGGGCCGGAGGCCTCTATTTACGAAATAAAGGATTTGTATTTGTATTTGTACTTTTGTGTTTAAACTAATAAGACAGAATTTAAGAAGGACTTGTCTGCCATTAAGCTGACTGAATTAACAATTTTTGGTACTTCCTGAATGGAATTTCCCTAGCTTTTTTTGCATGTTTACATACTTTTATGTTTTTATTACATTTTTCTTCACTGCTTTAAATGATCAAATCTACTAACTATTTTTTAAATTTCCACAAAATGTTAAAGTGTTATTTATTTTTCAGTTTATATGTCAGAGAGTTGATTTTCTGTTTATGTGCATGTAAATTGTAGGGTGGTAGGGGGAGGCCACTTTCTTTTACAGTGATTAAATGATAAGAATCAATATTTGATCAAACATATTTAAAAAACAAATCAAGGAGAATTGAAATGAAGCTAAACCGATGGTTAAAGCCTTTGTGTACCTCTCTTAAGATAAGTTACTAGTTATATTTATTTGATAGCCAAATGGAAAGTGGGCTTTTATTAAAGTACAAGAATTTTCTTTTAAAATGTATTGGTACAGTGACGTCACATTAGCACACAAGAGCTTTATAAGGACATACCTACCAGCAACTTTGGCACATTCGACTTTGCATCATTTCCTCTTGAATGAAACAGGAAGCCACTCAAATGTTTTACAACCTTCGTCACACATCTTCCAGCTGTTATCCAATTGATGGCCAGACTGTTAAAGACCAAAAGAGGTCAGCTTCTAGTTGCAAAATAATGCAAGCAAACCAGAAGCTGCAGTAGGGGTGGAAGAGGACTATGCTCGCCTTCGGGGCCAACAAGTTACAAAGCTGCCGGATGACAACCTGTACCTTTGAAAACAAATAAAATAAAATAATTTTTATATACAGTCGGATATAAACAGTAAACATGAGCTTATAAATACAAAGCCTTTAAACCGAAAATACCTCACCCTGTTCAAAATCTTCGTGGGAATTACTTCTATTGTGAAAAATATAAGGTCTTCTCGACATGGCAAGTGCTCTGTTTCTCTAATTTCAGACATGAGCCACCATCTGGTTTGTTGTGAGTACGCTTCTTGAGGTGTTAGCCCACCATTGACTTTTATTCTTTATTTTATTGTAAATGAAAAAAGTTTGCATGCTTGTCATTCATAGAAAGACCAAAATGAAAGATGTGAAACTAAACATTTTATTGTTTGTCAACCTCTGCACTTCCAAAATGTGATGAGAAAAATACGGGTAATATCAGTGTGTATGCTGTTGACAAAGTGAAAGTACCTCAGAAATGATGTACTCATATCCCAATTTCAAAGCATCAATTTTTTTTTTCTAAAATCACAATTCAAACATTACAATGGTTTCAAAATGTTCAAAATACATTAATAATACCATTCAAATAAAACAAGAGCGACAAATTGGCCCTAAAGCACTCACCAGTGGCAGAGGAGAAAATGCCAAAGAAGGCAATTTTTGATAATGCAAGGCCATTAATCAGACATTTATATTAATTTTGGTCGTTTGAAATATAACAGATATATTACTGCATAGGTTTGGTGAATATCAAATGAAAACTACAGGTGCTAAAGTGCACATAACTTCAAATAATGCAATTTTTGACAATTAAAGTGCCATAACTCCAACAGTATTTATTTAATTTGTACAGCTTTAAAACTCGTCTAAGATGTTATGGTTATATAGCTACTGTTTAAGATTTGTGAAGATCAAAATTTAATGATAAGTTCTGTGAGTGCTAGACTGCACATATAAGATCAATAGCATAATTTTTGTTGATTCAGGGCCATAATTTACTCTGATAAAAAATATACGATTTAGCCAGTTCAAACGCTTGAGTATTTTGGTTATGTAACTACTGCATAAATCTAATTAATATTGAATGAAAACTGAGAGCTAGAGCACACACACAATATATATTGGTCATACCTAATACCGTGAGTCTAAAAAAATTCAACCATATAAAGAATGGCATCAAAACTAAACAGTAATAAGGTTACTTAAATGTGCTGTGTAAAAAACAGTTGACGATACGAAATGAAAAAAAATCCGATGTCTTCCCAGATTGTTATTATACGGGCATTCGCGGTAATAGGTATATCCTTATATTAGGTATACAAAGGATACTGTCTATACAAAATTTGAGGATGCAACAGCCGCAACTTGTACACTAATTATCCAAT
Source organism: Panopea generosa (assembly GCA_029582155.1). NCBI lineage: Eukaryota > Metazoa > Mollusca > Bivalvia > Adapedonta > Hiatellidae > Panopea > Panopea generosa. The sequence goes on along the minus strand of CM055894.1, from coordinate 19,976,138 downwards.
TTTGCCAGTTCATGTTCTTGTCCAAGATATTACAGTTATATATTAACTACTGTGCTAGTTTAGTGAAAATCAAATTAAAAATTAGGGAGTGAGAGTGCATATATATAAGGTCAAAAAGTGCAATTCAAAGCGAGGACGGAAGTGTAATTGGTAGTGTTGGTCGCTCAAGCCAGAGATTGCAGGTTCGATCCCTAGCTCAACCCGATTCCTCTCATAAAACAACTGAGTTGAGCACAACATTTTCATTTACGCTTGAAATTGAACTCAAAATAGTTTTATAACCTCGGAAAACAGTAGCAGCATGTGCGTCGCGAAATATCATGTTAATTTTAAAATAACTTAAATTTTACGATTTTCTACTGTTCTTTATCGGTATTATGAATTACATACATTACATCCATGTTGAGAATTACAAACAAGCTGCATTAAACTCATACCCGTGATATTGTTTCATAAAGGTATCTGTGAATTCTTTTTTCTTTGGAGCGAGCAGAAGACTTTCCAACTTTCTGTAACAACAACTCTACCTACAATAAGAAAATAAAGAACTCATTAGTTAACAAATAGCCAAATGACATTGAAATAACCAATACAAAGCAAGGCAATTTTGTCAATCAGCTTAAAAGTTGGTAATGAATGTCCAGCATTGTAATTTGATTCTTCATAATGGTATGTAGCAATATTTCCAAAATTTCAAATGGAGGTTAAAACCCCTGTTCCCTGCTCCAAACGCACTCCCACGGTGACTTAAGCCCCGTATACATGTACAAAATATTTATACGTAAGTAATTATACATTATATGCTTATGTGTGCAAAAGTTTTACATCGCGTCATCGTCATCGTGCCATCGTGCCATCACCATCGTGTCATCGTACCATCACCATCGTGCTATCGTACTATCGTGCTATCACCATCGTGTCATCGTGCTATCGTAGATCGCCTTCCTGTATTTAAGTGGGATTCTTATAATAGTATCGGAAGATATAGTTATGTTTTTATATTAAAGTATGTACATGTCAGTCATTCAACTCGTTTTGTGTTTATGTGTTTAAATATACATATTACTGTAACATTGTACTTTGATGAGAAACTGTGTATAGTCTTCTTCTCCTCCTCCTTTTTCTTCTTTTTCTACTTCTTCTTTTTCTATAGATAGAAATGGAAAATCAAGAGGAACGCTTACTCGTGTATCTTATTTTAACACGACAATGAATATATAATAAATAATTAATATATTTAAATGAATTCCAAAGTGTTCGCAGTGAATTACTAGTCTAGTTGTCTAGAAGGTATTAGGTTCGGCATGATACTCATGTGTGCCAGCACTGAACAGTATTTGAAAACGACAATAAACACCAAACAATATAATACAATGTACATTCAGTCATATGTCACTTGAACAATGAACTTTCTCTTACCATTTGATTGTTGAGTTGAGTGTTTAGTGTAATTGTTATGCCATCGAGAGCTAACAGACGATCAGAGGGTCGAGGGTTTGATCCTCCGCCACGGTTATGTGTGAGACGGACACTATATTCGTATATGCTTAGTACTGTTTTCTACCCAGGAATACACCGAACGTGATTTATAATAATAACTTGTGTCACAATCAAAGTGAAATAAATACATTTTAAGCAAGTGTTAACAGACGATCAGTTAAACTCATTTGCGCAACTAACTGATATCTTTCCCGTTTGAAATGGTACAGGAAATAATTAATTGGGACGACTTGTCTTTTGATGTGACGAGTTGTCTTTAAATAGGGGACAAGTTGTCTCGAAACTCGAAACTTAGGACGACTTGTCAATAACTCTTTTGGAACAGTGGTTAGAGACGAATGACAATGAGACTGATAGTCGTTTATCAGTCATCACCTCTGCCTGCCTGCCTGCCTGCCTGCCTGTCTGCATGCCTGCCTGTCTGTCTGTCTGTCTGTCTGTCTGTCTGTCTGTCTGTCTGTCTGTCTGTCTGTCTGTCTGTCTGTCTGTCTGTCTGTCTGTCTGTCTGTCTGTCTGTCTGTCTGTCTGTCTGTCTGTCTGTCTGTCTGTCTGTCTGTCTGTCTGTCTGTCTGTCTGTCTGTCTGTCTGTCTGTCTGTCTGTCTGTTTTTGTTTAATTATCATGTAACAACAATCCTATAACTCCATTTGTATACATGGAATAAGATCAGTATCAAATGTAATTTTTTTCAATAAAATTACAATAAGGTACCTGTTTTAATAACGTTTTTTAGCAATTTTGTTTTTCTGTTATCAATATTGTTAGAGCGTCCGCCTCGCATGCGGAATGTCGTCGGTTCAATCCCCGGCCGGGTCATACCAAAGACTTTAAAAATGGTACTAGAAGCTTCCTCGCTTGACGCTCAGCATTTAGAGGAGAGTTCTAGGTCTGGTCGGCCCGGTGTCAGTATAATGTGACTGGGTGGGGTATCATACCATGTGTCTGCGGCATGATACTCCAGTGTGACAGCGCTTAGAATACTGTCTCAAGAAGACACCGTCGCGATATGACTGAAAAATTGTTGAAAGCGACGCTTAACACCATACAACAACAACAACAAATATTTACCAATCATAATAAACAAAAATATAATCTAGGAGATTAATCTGTAATAAAGTAAAACACCCATGCAAACAGATAGAGATAAAGGAATAGAGAAAAACACAACCTGTATCAAACAATGAACCAATAAGGTTTGCATACTACAACAATAATCTGAAGTATATATAATGATTATATGTACCATATATATATTTGTAAGGTACTTTGAGGGATGACACACCGTGACCCTCTTGCACCTATTACAGAGTGAATAAATGGGCCACCAGTTGGTGGTTGAAATTTAAAAAAAAAGTAATGTGTGGACAGCTTTTTTATTATTTGGATTTCCGATCTGCTATCCATAACAGCAGGAGAAGAAAATAAAAAAATATTAGTACTATATATGGTATAGACTATGCGGAGCGCGTGGCCGCAGAGCAACGGCTCCAGGATCGGAGAACTATGCGTTCCTTTGACACGTCTGGTTTTTTCCGCATTTGCTTAGTACAGGGCCGAAATTCACCAATACTTAGAGTCTGAGAATCGAACTCAAGATTCAAATCTTATATTTTTGTAAAACCCTGAAAACATGAACTTATGGCTAAGAAAGGTGATCCTGTAACATTTTCTGTTAAATAATCATTAAAATTGATTGATTCAGCATTTTTTAATGGGGTTTAACGCCATTTTCAATACATTTTAGGTTATATATGGCATATCCAGTTTTACTGGTGGAGAAAGACCTCAGACTGACTCAGACTGAGTATAACCACCGACATCCTTCCGCAATTATCTGGAAACTTTCTCACATAAAGGTATTGGAGCGAGCGGGACTCGAACCTACGACCTTAGCGGTGAGTGGTAAGTGATCTTCAGACGGCGCCTTAGACCATTCGGCCACGGAGAACCCTAATTCTGCAAATATATACAGTAATTTCCTTGTTTAATAAATGTTATTTGAATCTTAAATTTTGACATTTTGAGTCCGAGTCTAAATTTCAGACTCAAAATATTGATGAATTTAGGTCCTGGTTCTGCCCAGAAAGACGTCTTTAGAAGCTGTAATAACTTATTTCAAAATCGAAGTAAAACTATAAATTAGCGTCACGCAATTGTCAATCAGCGTCACTTTCAAGTTAACTTACTTCACAAGCATAAGAGAATAAATGTAAACTTGTTTAGAAATAAAATATAAGGTAATATAATAATACATACATGTAAAACTAATTATTCAACAGTTTGTGGTTATAGTTTATCGTACCTGTCTGTATCGCTACCAGGATTAAAAACAACCCATGGTGAATTATTTCAGTGTTGAAAACTGTATTGCCTCCCTTGAATCGTATTTGGATGATATATCAAATCACAATTGCTCTCTCTCTCTCTCTCTCTCTCTCTCTCTCTCTCTCTCTCTCTCTCTCTCTCTCTCTCTCTCTCGTTTGTCCCATCTTTCTCTTTCTTTTTCTCTTTCTTAACGTTCTCTCTTTTTCTCTCATACACGCACACACATACTTCACCACCTGATATTTAATGTTTTACGATCAAAGATGATTCCTCCGATAGTTTCTTACTTCGATTACTCTATAGTTGTTAGTAACACATTGGGAAAGGCATACATCAGTTTAATGTCCAATCCTTGGTATGTTAACGGGGTTTTAACGTAGAGTTTTACGTCTTTTATTACAAAATATAAGTATGCAGACATTTAAGCGATAAGTTTGCTAGAGATATTGCTATCAGTATATACTACTTTAATGTTTGCTGTTTTCGCACACGCAGCGCAACCATGCACGCAAGTCAGCTCAGCTTGAAAATAAAATAGTTTGAACTATTAGAAATGACACATGGCAATGTTGAAATCCATTTAAAAACATGTTTTAAATGGATTTCAACATTGCCATATCAAACCAATCTTAAAATCAGTGAAATCTCTTTCTTTCCTTCTCTTCAACCAATATTTTTTTTTGTTGAAATTTTCTGAATAAACCATTATTTCATTTATCAATTTTTGCACATTTTGCCAAATTGAAATTATTACGGAACAATACGAGAACGTCTGTATGAAGTTATGGAAGCAGATTTACACAAAGCTTCTATAGCATTTTTCTTATCCTTTTCACATAATCTGTTAAACGTATGATGTTATGCTTTATTGTTAAACGTATGCTAAATATATGATGTGGATATAATATTATTGTTTTAACTAATTAGTATAAAACAACAGTTACTTATCTCCCTTGCGTCAATGAACTATATAAATATTTATATATATAAAATATATATATAAAATGAACATCGCGCATGAAATTATAAAACATAATTCACCATAACACCAAATGACATATAAAGATAGGCATGTACTCAAGGCATGAACTTATACATCTACCAGACACGCAGGAACACATACCGTATTTGTACTAGAGGTGTATCTTTAAATGTATGAAAGTATGAGCAAAATAACAGATTTACACAAATAACTGTATAATTTACAACAGGTCATGGTGTTTCTTAAAACTTTTCCTCCATTTCATGCAAGCAATGCTTGTTATTAGCACTTCACATAACAAAGATCACCACACATAACCTAGATCACCACACATAACATAGATCATCACACATAACATGGATCAGTACACATAACATAGATCACTGAACATAACATAGATCAGTACACATAACATAGATCACTGTACATAACATAGATCACTACACATAATATAGATCACTACACATAACATAAATCACTACACATAACATAGATCATCACACGTAACGCAGATCAGTACACATAACGTAGATCACTGTACATAATATAGATCACTACACAAAACATAGATCACTACACATAAGATAGATCAGTGCACATAACATAGATCATCACACATAACAAAGATCAAACTACACATAACATAGATCACTATACATAATATAGATCACTACACATAACATAGATCACTACATATAACATAGATCATCACACATAACATAGATCAGTACACATAACACAGATCATCACACATAACATAGATCACTACACATAACATAAATCACTACACATAACATAGATCATTACATATTACACATATCATCACACATAACATAGATCACTACATATAACATAGATCACTACATATAACAGATCATCACACATAACATAGGTCACTACATATAACATAGATCACTACATATAACATAGATCATCACACATAACATAGATCACTACATATAACATAGATCACTACATATAACATAGATCATCACACATAACATAGATCACTACACATAACATAGATCTATACACAGAGCATAGATCATCACACAAAGCATAGATCATCACACATAACATAGATCACTACACATAACATAGATCACTACACATAATATAGATCACTAAATATAACATAGATCACCATACATAACATAGATCACTACACATAACATAGATCTCTCATCAAATACAAAATATAAATAAATGTAGCAATGTACCATTCCAATCCAACCGGGGCAGCAAAACAAAACGCAAGCAAAGTTCATGTATTACAATTAAGACGTTTATACACCTTTGAGTCGGCATGGAGAATGGTTATGACTGGTTAAGAAAACAAATATATTTATTTAAAATTAATTGCAAACCAGGTTCTACGTTAACCCAGTAACGATGTTTAACATATAGCCAGCTAGCAAACGTCGTACTTCACAAATAATCTTTTAAAACTATGATATAAATTTCATCCTCACCCTAAAACCCAAAAATGTTTTGTGAGAAAGGGAACGCGTTAGAAAGTGTACTCTCATGGATTCAGAACTTTTATCATTTGTTTAGTAACACAGTAGAAATAACCACATAACAAATTAACTGGCTGACGACACTCTTCTAAACTGCCCTGCCGAGTCTTAGTTATCAGTTTAAAGCATTTTGTATGGCACGGTCTGGATTCGGATTTATCGCCATCCGGATGTGACGACTACTCTTAAACACTAGACTACTGCTGAGGGTGGCCCAGTCCGGGTATTTAACTTGTTTCAAAAATGTATTTCAATAAATTAAACTCTCTATTTTTAATGTAATTGATATTCTTGTTTTCCGTTGTTTTTTTTCTAACGTTTTATTTATCTATTATTGTGTTCTATTCATTCAAAGTGTCATTTTTGTTAACTGTAATATTAACAACATAGATATTTTCTTTGTTGGTTGCTATTCTAAATAAAACTTTGTTTTTAATAGGTTTTAACGCCATTTTCAACACATTTCTTGTTATGTATATGGCATATCCAGTTTTATTGGTTATTTTATTTTATACAGTTTATTTTATTGAAGACTTCAGAATGAAGCTGAGTATAACCACTGTCCTTCCGCACGTAACTGGCAAACTTTCTCACATAATAAAAGTTTGGGAGCAAACGGGACTCGAACCTACGACCTTGAGACGGCGCATTTGACCACTCGGCCACGGAGGGACCCTTTATTTTTGTACTATGTACAGTACAAAAGGTGTCCCATAAACCAAGTGTGGCTGGCCCTTTCATCAGGGGTGACACTATAATAAACAAACACATTTACTATGTAATTCTAAATAAAACAACACATTATAATTCTTTGTTAAATGTAATTCTAAACAGCAAAGCTATGATGATATTTTAGATGTAATTCTAAAGAAAATGTTCCTGCTAAGAAGACCCTTCAGATAAACCTTTAGCAGCTTTTAATTGAAATTGCATGAATGATTGAAAGTGATCCGAGTTTTGTGTATGTTATCTCTTAAGATCAAAGATTCACCAATATAGATCCAAAATAACGTCAAAATAGGTTTTATTTTCATAACATACAGATAAAATGTTACGTGCTTTTATGTATTTCTCCGTTTTTTTTGTATTTTTGTATTTGCATTTTGTTATTAGAAAGAGTGCATCGTCTTTTGAAAAAACAACACAATTTTTAAAAACGTTTGATGAAAATGCATGCTTTGTCCTCGCAGTACAATTGGTATGTTTGAGAAGAAACGTTATTAAACATGTTTTTGCCGAATAGGTCGGTTGTGTTACACGTTTATTATGTGTATGAGTCAATAACGTGTGTGGAACTGGATAATTAACAAGACGGAATATTAATATTCATGAAACTATCTCCGTCTAATCTTAAATGGATAATGCATAACAGAACCCTATCAGGGGAAGCCAGATTTGAAAGCATGTCAAAATTAATTTTAATGTAGTTACAGAGATAATAAAACGCTTATAACGGCAGACTACAGGACTCACACCACTATCATCTCCCTTGAGTACTCCGGACCTCCGGACAGATGAAGGAGGTAGAAATAAAACTTTAGTTCTCTTTTTCTTTTTTTTTTCAGGGCTTTGTACTGCAATGTTTTGTTTTTTGCTAACATGAGTTAAATTGTCAGTAATTTAGAAATCACCACTGAAAATTTGATGCCGAAACCAGCTTTCTGGACAATTCTGTGTCATTTCAGAATTGTTGGTTCGAACCGCATCTAGGGCGAATAGTTGACATATAATTACTCTGGAAATTGATTGATAGGTCTCACATAAGCATTGAATTTAAAAAAAAAAAAAAAACCTGGTAAGGTATACTTTTTTTTCTTTATAATTGCATATCTTGAACCAGTGAAGAATTTGAGCCCAGACACATGCTGCATAATTTAATTTTTCACTCTGTTTTGGACATAAATGTTACAATGGAGCCCCTATGGGAAATGTAATAGTGGTGTGAGACGTACACGTTTTAAACAATTGTTGTCGTTGTCGTTGTCGTCGTCGTCGTCGTCGTCGTCGTCGTCATCGTCGTCGTCGTCGTCGGTGTTGTGTTGGTATTGGTGTTGGTGTTGGTGTTGGTGTTGGTGTTGGTGTTGGTGTTGGTGTTGGTGTTGGTGTTGTTGTTGACCAGACCTAGAGCTGTCCTCTAAATGCTGGGCGTCAAGCGAGGAAGCTTTTAGTACCATTTAAAGTCTTTGGTATTACCCGGTCGGAGATCGAACCCACAATCTCCGCAGGCGAGGCAGACGCTCTACCACTAGACCATGTTGCGGTCTCGTTTTAAACAGTGATATTTATGGATCTCACAGATTGTCAATTGTAAAAACTCGGACAAATCATGCATCCTTTTGTATTAGGTTAATTGGCGAGGTGTTCCGATGATGACAAATTGTATATCCAATCTCCAACGAATTCAAAAACATAAATATATAAATCTACCAACTTACAAAATGTTAGATAAACTTATTTTCAAATCATACTCAACAGTAATTTTAATAAATAATATAAATGTGTGTTTTTAATTAAAAGTTTACATAATCTACGATACAATATCCAAACATTTCGAGAGAGAAAACTGCATGCGGTATTTGGAAGGATGCCTATTACATTATTATATACTATTATATTCGTATATAATTATGTTTTTTTTTTGTTTGTTTTTCTGTGGATGAATAAACTATTATTGGTAATGCTACCTAGGAAAATTGTGAAATTATAAATAATAATTTCATTATTTTTAATCATAAAATAAAATGAAGAAAACTTAATGTTTTCATTTAAAATTTCACTTAATGTTCACTCAACGAAATAAAAATGATGTTATTGAAACCGAAATACAGTTAATCCTGTTTTAAGCAGCCAGTCATGGGAAGGAGCAAAAGTGGCCTCTTAAGACAGGTTGTTTCTTAATACAGTTTAATCTGCACTAAAAGCATAGAAATGGGAAATTGTAAATATGGCTGTTTAATACAAGTGGCTGCTTAATAGAGGTGACCACTTACACAGGTTTGACTGTATCTTCATTATATAATACACTTTTAATCAATTAACAAAAATGCTCAGTATCCCCATAGCTGTATAAAACGTCTCAAGAATACAAATACAACCAACCTGTCTTAAACAGCCACTCAATGGAAAGAGCAAAACATTACCCCTTAATGCAAAAAGTTGCTTAATACAGGTTGATTAAACCTAAAACTTTTAAAAGGGTAAATAAAAATTGTTTAAGAGAAGTGATTGCTTAATAGAGGTGTCCACTAACACATGACTGCTATAGGCGAAATATTGCCGGCATACAGTGTAAGGTCACGGTAATAGAGAGTTCTTCTATAGGGTCTTGGTCAGGTGTGCAAAACATATGGACAAAAATGTTGTTCGCAAACATCAAAAGTATGTGTTTTACCCCAGAAACATGAGATCATTTGATTATTTCACATATTTTTTAATGAAATTGGGTCCTATTTTTGCTGTGAAATCTACCTTTTCATAAAAAATACATTAGATAGCCCATTATTTATCATGGGGTATAGTTTTGCGTAGTAGTGCAAAAGGCCAATGGTCACTTTTTTGTTTTCCCGTCAACAAATTCAGGACAGGTGCTGGACATTAACCTTGACAGAAAGTTCAACTCTTCGCCAAGTTTAAGTCTTGATTTATGTATTTGTATAATTTACCAGTGACCAAGAGGCGGACCTAGAAGTTTTAGTCGGCGACGAGGGATCGGATGGGGTGGTCGATCGAATACGGTTCGGAAATTCTCAGAGAAAGTCTCCAAATCCTAGAGATCCTGCTATTTCTTTTCATTTTTACTGAAATGTGTACCTTTTCAAGAATATTCAGGAAATCTCAAGACACTCACACATTCGCCAAATCCACTAATTCAAGTTTTACCAAAGTCCCATATTCAAAACACCGCTTGTTTTGGTACATTGATTGGCTGATTGAATATTTAGCGTCATTTTTATGCCATCGAAAGCTAACAGACGATCAGTAAACCTAACCACTGTTTCCTGGGATCCTGAAAGGTTAACCGGTTCATGAGCACACACCCATCTCCGCAAGTAACTGATAACTTTCCCACTTAAATCAGCGATGAGTGACGAATAATAATGAGACACAATGTCTATATCAATCATCACGGAGACTGCTGCCAAACGGGGATTCGAACTCACGACCCCTGTATTGATAGTCAGACGCGTAACCGGGCCCAGCTTTGTTTGGTACAAAGTAATGTACATGCATATAAACTATATCCAATATATACATTGCATGAAGTTGGTCTAGTGGTTAGAATGTTTCTCCAAGACTCAGAGGCCTCGGTTCGATTCCCGTCTGGGGCCATATTCGGGTTTTATCAAACGTACTCCCACAGTGCCTTTATCGGACAAGGTTCGGTGAAAAGATTCCATCTTCCGGGAGTGGGAGTGTAATGCGCATTGAGAAACACAACCAGCGCATACAAACCAACCCACTGACGTTTTATGTTATTCAGTGATTTAGATCCCCTATGGCCAAGTGGTGCAAAACGCTGTAGTCTAATGGCCTACCTCTCACCGAAAAGGTCGAGGGTTCAAGTCCCGCTTAGATCCTTGACTTTTATTTAAGAAAGTTTGAGAGTTATTTGAGGAAGTGGTTTTCCCACTCTAATTCAACTTCCCCCAAGGGTCCTCCGTGGCCGATTGGTCTCAATAACACCAACCTCTCACCGCTTAGGTCATAGATTCGAGTCAAAATACTTCATGTGATAAAGTTTGCCAGTTACTTGCGGAGGAACGGCGGTTCTACTCATATTCATTCTGAGATCTTCCTCCATCTATAAAACTGGACATGCCATATATAACCTGAAATGTGTTAAAAATGACATTGAATCCAATTAAAAACACACAAAAAACTTCCTCCATCAATAAAACTGGCATAATGGATTGGAAATGACGTTAGCCCATCCTCAGCTCATTCTGAAACATGTATTTTGATTATATATGTACACGTGTCGATGGTTTAACTCAACACTGTTTTATTTCCTTATTGTATTGATATGTTGATAGAACAATGTTGCACTGAACCCGCGATATGTGTTTAACCAATTTGCAGACGATGCATCTTTTGTTGTGATCGTTTTTCACACTGCCGTTGTGTTGTTTTTTTACATCGATTGTGAAACAAGTTCTTACATCTTAGACAAATGATGCTCGAGGTATTCTTGAGTAGAATCCGTACTGAGCATATGCAGATAAAGTGTCTTGCTCAAGGACATTACACATAACCGTGGCGGAGGATCGAACCCACGACCCTCTGGTCATGTTTTGATGCTCTACCACTGGACCACGCGCTACGATTGTTGTTTTGCTGGTGGTGATTTCGCCTTTAGTCTATAGTAATTTCTTTAAGCTCAGAGCTTATATGAACCACTCTCGAGTCAGCTTCCTGGGTAGAGCCAGTAATGAGTGTTGTCCCTTGAGAGGCTCCTGATCGAGCAGCTGGGGATCGAACCCGCAACCTATGGTGTGAGTGGCTTTTGCTTTTGACATACATCTCATTTTAAAAGTAAAAGTTTAATTTCGTCTGCAACAATACGCATTAAAATGAAAAGTTCTTTCCTGTGTGTTTAAATTTCAATGAGATTCTCAATTTGATACCTGTATTCAGACATATCGTTTTATTTAAACAAATTTTCCTAATATAACATTGTAATAATACCCAATCAAAAGTATTTAACAGATTTCGTCTTAAAAGAGTCTCAGCCTGGGCTGTTCAAACTTTGAGATCAGATAACCTATCCTGGGAGAGTATACCTTACTTTTGTGGTTTGAAAATGCATTCATTTTTCAAATTCCAATCATTTTATAATGTTGGAGGAGATAATGAGTCTTATTTTGCAAACATGACTTGCGAAATTATAATGAGAAAGATTGATTTTCACTTTAGGCGTAATCAATGGTTAAAAATTGTACATATTTTTAACAATGAAGATCCTACGCAAAGCGACAAACCTGCGGTTGCTAAAAGCCACCGCACATGTATTTATATATTCAAATGTGTTTTAGTTATTTATACGCATCTATTTAACTAGTTTACGTAAGCTCAAAGCGTTTGTGTTTTTTTTGGCTCGCTCTTATATCCATTTTCTAGTCTGTAGTACAAACCCAGACCTGCCGATTGTGTCCGTTAATTAGCAATGTTTGGAAAGCCACATTTGAGCACGTTGATTGGTCAGTTATTTCGACTGAAAGTTTGAATGACGTCACAGTTTAGTAAGCGTTCAAATGCTTTGAACTGTGGAGCAGACATAGAATTCTGTACTTTTTTCAATGGTGGTTACTAGACCTGATTCAGGAGATATCAAGTTCTGTGACAGATTACTCAATTTTCTGTGTAAAACCAATACTGGCTGTTGTTTCTTATAGAGAGTCGTCTCGAGCATGGTAAAACCCCGGCTTGGTAAGTCCCCCCCCCCCCCCCCCCATGCAAAGGATTTACACTTGGATCAGTTCTACTTGAATCGATTCTCCAGAGTACAGTTATGTCACTGAACGTCGTTTTATTCTCCGTAACTGATTGATGAAAAGCAATTATTCTACACAGCACAGTTATGTCACTGAATGTTTTATTCTCCATAACCGGTTCATTTGAATCGGTTTGTGGAAAGCAAATATTTTACGGAGCACAGTTATGTCACTGAAAGTTTTCTCCTCCATAACTGATTCATTTGAATCGGTTGGTGAAAAGCAAAAATTCTACAGAGCACAGTTACGGCACTGAATGTTTTATCCTCCATAACTGATACATTTGAATCAGTTGATGAAAGGCAACTATTCTAAAGAACACAGTTATGTCACTGAACGTTTTATCCTCAATAACTGATAGATCTGAATCAGTTGGTGAAAAGCAACTCTTTTACAGAGCACAGTTATGTCACTGAACGTTTTATCCTCAATCACTGATAGATCTGAATCAGTTGGTGAAAAGCAACTCTTTTACAGAGCACAGTTATGTCACTGAACGTTTTATCCTCAATAACTGATAGATCTGAATCAGTTGGTGAAAAGCAACTCTTCTACAGAGCACAGTTATGTCACTGAGCTGTTTATCTTCCGTAACTGGTATATCTGAATCAGTTGGTGAAAAGCAACTATTTTACAGAGCACAGTTATGTCACTGAACGTTGTTTTATTCTCCATAACTGATTGGTGAAAAGCAACTATTCTACACAGCACAGTTATGTCACTGAATGTTTTATCCTCCAAAACGGATTCATCTGAATCGGTTTGTGAAAAGCAAATATTCTACAGAGACGGTTACGGCACTGAATGTTTTATCCTCCATAACGGATACATTTAAATCAGTTGATTAAAGGCAAATATTATAAAGAGCACAGTTATGTCACTGAACTTTTTATCTTCCATAAATAATATAATTGTCTGAATCAGTTGGTGAAAAACAACTATTCTACACAGACCACAGTTATGCCACTGAACGTTTTATCCTCAATAACTGATCAATCTGAATCAGTTGGTAAAAAGCAACTCTTCTACAGAGCACAAATATGTCACTGAACGTTTAATCCTCCATAACTGATACATTTGAATCAGTTGATGAAAAGCAAATAGTGTCCCTGAACTCGTTGATCCACCCTCATACAAAGGATATGCTTTATCAAGTAACCCGATACGGTCAAACGTAAATATTTTGGCAACATGGTAATTTGTCCCTGAACTTGTTGATCCACCCTCATACAAAGGATATGCTTTATCTGGTAACCCGAATTGCCTGGTCAAAAGTAAATCTTTTACACAAGACAAGGTAGACATAACTATGGCACCAAGCTGTTTTAATCTTACAAGGGGTATATGTCACAGATTGTGATTTAATGCTACCGCATTGGAGATTAATAGATTAACAACGACTTGATAATCTCTAAATGTTGGTAAGGATTAAAGGTCAGCTGAAGGGTTCAAACAGTATCGTATTTAAATAAGGATAGTGGCTAGGTTAGTAATTCGTCCATCGCTAATGTGTCAGAAAAAAAATAATCCTATATTTGAATTAGCTTACAGGCATGAAAATAAGATCAAAATTGATTAATTAACACACAAACACTGACACATTAACAGTTTGATCGTATGTTTGTTTTTATTTACCACTTTCGGCAAATAGTTTCACGGTGACTTCTCCGATGATTAATGATTTAGTTACCCCTGGACGAATGGTCTATAGCAGTGACCTCAAAAGCAATGACCTCTCACCGTTGAGGACGTGGGTTTGAGCCCGGCATGTCAATATATATATATTATACAATTTGAGTGTCTACTTAGTGGAACGAGTGGTTCAGTGGTCAATCATCGAACCTATGATCTGGGATAGATGGTTCGATCATGGCACGACTATGTGTAGTGTTCTTGAGCTTGACACTTCATCCGCATATGCTTAGTACTGATTCCTCACAGTGTGTAGTCACAGTGCGGTTAGTGTCAAGTCTCAGTGTCTTCCTGCGGGTAAAAAGTACAAAGCATAATGCGGATAATGTGTCTTGCCAAAGGACACCAAACATAGCCGCGGCGGAGGATCGAACGCACGACCCCCGATCTTGGATCCAATACTCTACCGCTTGACCACGCGCTTCACAAAACGCCAGTTAAACGATATAAATAGTTTTGGTTATAAAACATATTGTTATTCACCTTATATAAACGTGTGTCGTACTTTGAGCGTGATTTGTCCAAGTTGTAAGAACTCCTGTTTCACCAACTAGCGTCAACGCTAGATTTTATTAACTTTGAAACAACTACGGCTATGCTTTGATAGGTGTAAAGATTGGTTTGATATTAGTTTCACAATCTATGTAAAATGAATAAGTTTAAAACTTGCAGAAATTCGGAAGGACTGAGTTCTACTCCTATACGTGTATATAACAAATGTATCTGATATCTTATAAGATTTCAACATTGTCTTTGCAACTTAAAATATATACAACAAGTGACGGACACGTTCTTGTCTTGCTGTAACAATGACAGCAGCATATAAGTTCTACGTCACATACTTGATCTTATCAAAGTGATCATTCAAACGCTTAAAAACCATATCAAAAGGCATTACATTCACGGTGAAAATGCATGTGATGTATTTAAGTGCAGAACACAGACAACGCTAATTGATAACCAAAAAGGTACGCACCTATCAATAAAAGCAATAAATAGTATTTTGTGCAGTTAATGCACATTAGTATTCACACTTTGAAATATAATCGAATATAATTTGTTCAATAATTCATTTTATCCGGGTGCTTTGTAATTTGAATAATTTGAATTAGAGAGTTTAAAACAGCAATTTATGATTTTAATTTTCAAAATTCAATAAATCAAAATGGTATAAACGTGAAAAAAAGCAGACTTAACACACGTAATTGATAATTTTAATATCTAATAAATATAATAAACTATAAAAGGAAACACGCAATGTTGCCAAAGATAAGCAAGCAGTAGGATAAATGATATTCTAAGTAACGTGCAACGTAATTTGAATAGACAAAGTTCATTGCGTTAATGTTATTACTGTATTGTGTTTAGCGTCGCGTTCTTTTTTTTCCTTAGTCATCATCTTGGGACAGTATTCTCAACGCTGCCACACCAGAATGTCGTACCGCAGACGTGTACATCGTATGATACCCCACCCAGTCACAGTATACTGGCATCGGCCGACCAGACCTAGAACTTTCCTCTAAATGCTGAGCTCCAAGCGAGGAAGCTTCTAGTACCATTTTTCAGGTATGACCAGACCGAGAATCGAATTCACGACATTCCGCTTGCGAGGCGGACGTTCTACTGAGTGAGCAGGTGAGTAGGTGAATTTTATTTGTGAGTGGTTGAATGAATGAGTAAATGAATGAATGAATGAATGAATGAATGAATGAACGAATGAGTGGAGTGAGTGAGTAAATGAGTGAATGAGTTGAGTGAGTGGTGAGTGAGTGAGTGAGTGAGTGAGTGAGTGAGTGAGTGAGTGAGTGAGTGAGTGAGTGAGTGAGTGAGTGAGTGAGTGAGTGAGTGAGTGAGTGAGTGAGTGAGTGAGTGAGTGAGTGAGTGAGTGAGTGAGTGAGTGAGAGACAGCCAGTCAGCCAGTCAGTTTAGAGTCCAAACTGAGCCACTAAGCATATGTGCGTCCTATATAATGTAGTGGTGCTCTAAATGTTAAGTGGCGGTGTATTTTATGTAACCTTTAGCCATGGCAGTATTTATTTACATAAATCAAGGCAGTTCATTAATCTAAATTAAAATAAGTATCATGTCCTTTGTCAGATCCACAGTTTATAATATATGTATTGGTCCTATTTCAGTTTCTTACACATATCAATAAATAATTATGCACCTCCTGCCAGGCTCACGGTCACTTTTTGCGTTGTTTAAATAAGTAACAATCTATTCAATTTCTTCAATTTTATCAAAAGTATTCCCAAAACAGATAATTATTTCTACCCCACTGTATAAACCGACCATTTACATGCAAATGTTTACTAAACTGAGCGTGACTTTGCAATATTGATGGTTCTCCACATACAACACCTGTACACTACGTGGATACAAACAGACGAAAATACAAACATTTCTTCCCAGGATTCCTTGATTATGAATGAGCACCCATATCTCGTCTGTTACCAACCATTGCAACCGTAAGTATTTGACGGTATTGCGGCAATATAGTCGAAACAGCCGTCCGATTGAACTGTTCGTTAGCGTATTATACCGTGCAATCATAGAGGAGAAATAAAAAAAAACAAATCATGTAGCTCTGCATGTTTTTTTCTCTGTTTACAAGACCGTGACAAAACTCTGATGAGGAGGGCTTTGATGGCTTCAGAGAATTTCAGGGTGAAAACAGGCGATTTAAGGTGATTAAACCGAGATTCATTCACGGGAATATTCTCACAGTAAAGGGTAATATACGAGCCAGTGTTTATTCACATGTACGCGTAAAAAACGTCAGAACAAAAATTGAAACAAGCATGTGCTCGTGTATGTTTTTCAATAGGATGGACAAAATGCTAATCTAATAAAATATGGTCGTTCTCGCTTCAAATGTCATACACAGAGATCAGCAATATTTGCATATGCATTGTTACTTTAAAACAAATCCGTTTAAGTAAATGATGGGAATTAGTTAAAACTTTCCGATATATGTATAATACAAAGGTCTGTATCCAAACAACACTACTCCGTCACACGTACCAGACGGTGATATCGAAGAGTTACGTAACTTAAATATCGAAATACGAAAAGCAAATGACAAACTGATACAAGTAATAACTGTATTTACAAATGGTGTATATATATTCGTTGAAAGCTTCTTATATTGAAGAATTACTAGATGAAAGTTTATACAAGTATTATCATGACAGCCATACAAATGGCGATGAACATGTATATGTTTTTGCTGATCAAATCTTGACTTGAATTGAGTAACATGGAGCAAGCAAAACAATGCAGTAGCGTTGCGCATATGCGCGCAGGCTTTCATTTACTTTATACTACTTTATTTTAACTAGATTGCGAAGGAAGCTCAAAGTTTATAAATGAAACACTTTCAAGTTCGATCCTTGGTAGAGCCAGCACTGAGTGACGAACCCGCAACATCTGGCGTGAGCGGTCAACACTCTATCCACTACACTACCGCCCCGCTATAGCCATTAGTCAGCCTGTCATTGGACCTACATAAATTTTAGTGAATGGAGGGGGGGGGGGTGCATATAATACCAAGACACAAATACATGTATTCAACCCATACGCCTACATACAAATGCGCGACTACACAAACGCATACACGTGTACGTAAATACACTGTAACTGTGTAGTATTACATATATATGTGTTAATTACTTACCTTTTTTGCATGCTTTTGTTTATCAAAATTATTCTAAAATTTTACTTAGACACTTAAAAATTAACTCAATTTTCAGTAGGCCAGAATAAATTACTAGATTTTCATTCCCGTCCGCCCCCTAAATTTTATGCCGCCCGACTGTTTTTATTTTCATAAAAAAAAAATAAAATGAAAAAAAAAACATCAAAAGAAATGTACTCCTTCAAGAAAAAATGGATGATAACCTAGCTATTCATTCATAATGGCCCTAACATATTAAGTATTCTTTAATTAATATCAATGAAAGCAAATGCAGTTTTGCAGTTTTAATGATCCAGTCTAACCATTATCATGGTCACCTTGATGTTTTTCTTTGATTTAAGTTTAAATTTGTTGGTGAGTCAGGAGCCAGACATCCATACGGTACCATCTGTGTTACAAGAGTGTTATTCAATATTAGTTATCACTCTAAAACATTGTCGTTTAACGTAACTGAACCACAGAGTGATAAACTTTTCTAATCCCCTAAGAATTTTCGAATCTCAACCATAGCTTCGAGACAGAACAGTTCACCAGTTTCTATCACATCGGCTTATCTCTTTTGGACGTTTTAATGCCTGTTTCGCAATTTTGTTCCCACGTGCCTAACGAGTTTTCTAACCAGTGATGTTATTTTCGTGTTTTTTTCATTCTGATAATTAGAAACAAACATAGCCGGTAGGTGGCCATTAACATTAACTTTAAATAAACGTCAATCACCAGGAGAAACGGTGCATTGTGTATTGCAGTACTTTCTGAAACAATGCTGAAGTTATATTGATATTGATTGATATAATTGATTTAATAAGTCTACAATGTCATCATGTTAAATTTATAGAAAAGTGCATCATAGCATGATTTATGGAGCTTTCTTTCAAATGTGACCAGTCACTTGTCTTCGATCTTGAAACATGTAGTTGCAAGCTCTTGTATTGTCTTTGTTATATCACGTTGATATTTTTGATATTGCAACGACAGGGCTCATACTGTCTTTGTTATATCACGTTGACATTTTTGACAGTGCGACCTCAGTGTCAATATTATCTTTGTTATACTACGTTGATATGTGTGACTGTGCGACGGTAGTGTCCATACTGTCTTTGTTATACCACGTTGATAGTTTTGACTGTGCGACGGCAGTGTCCTTACTGTCTTTGTTATACCACGTTGATATGTTTGACTGTGCGACGGCAGTGTCCATACTGTCTTTGTTATACCACGTTGATAGTTTTGACTGTGCGACGGCAGTGTCCTTACTGTCTTTGTTATACCACGTTGATAGTTTTGACTGTGCGACGGCAGTGTCCTTACTGTCTTTGTTATACCACGTTGATATGTTTGACTGTGCGACGGCAGTGTCCATACTGTCTTTGTTATACCACGTTGATAGTTTTGACTGTGCGACGGCAGTGTCCTTACTGTCTTTGTTATACCACGTTGATATGTTTGACTGTGCGACGGCAGTGTCCATACTGTCTTTGTTATACCACGTTGATAGTTTTGACTGTGCGACGGCAGTGTCCTTACTGTCTTTGTTATACCACGTTGATATGTTTGACTGTGCGACAGCAGTGTCCTTACTGTCTTTGTTATACCACGTTGACATTTTTGACAGTGCGACCTCAGTGTCTATACTGTCTTTGCTATACCACGTTGACATTTTTGGCAGTGCGACCTCAGTGTCCATATTGTCTTTGTTATATCACGTTGACATTTTGACAGTGCTACGGCAGTGTTCATACTGTCTTTGTGATATCACGTTGACATTTTTGACAGTGCGACGACGGTGTCCATATTGTCTTTGTTATATCACGTTGACATTTTTGACAGTGCGACCTCAGTGTCCTAATTGCCTTTGTTATATCACGTTGACATTTTGACAGTGCGATGACAGTGTTCATATTGTCTTTGTTATCTCACGTTGACATTATTGACAGTGCGACCTCAGTGTCCGTATTGACTTTGTTATATCACGTTGACATTTTGACTGTGCGACGGCAGTGTTCATACTGTCTTTGTAATATCACGTTGACATTTTTGACAGTGGGACGACAGTGTCCAATATCACGTTGACATTTTTGACAGTACGACCTCAGTGTACATACTGTATTTGCTATACCACGTTGACATTTTGACAGTGCGACAGTAGTATTGATATTGTCTTTGTTATATCACGTTGAAATCACGTTGAAATGTTTGACAGTGCGACTGCAGTGTACACATTGTCTTTGTTATATCACGTTGACATTTTTGACAGTGCGACTGCAGTGTCCATGTTGTCTTTGTTATATCACGTTGACATTTTTGACAGTGCGACTGCAGTGTCCATGTTGTCTTTATTATATCACGTTGACATTTTTTAGCATTTTAACGGCAGGGCGCATTGTCATTTTATATATTACGTTGTATGCTAATATTTTGTATATATATAAACAACATTCTGTACAACGACCCGGCATGCTGCAATGATTATGGTATCCTGGTATATAAAAATTTGCGATGCTTCTTGATTCGTGGTGTATAATATATACTTTCTCTCCAGATAAATAACCGTTCTATTACATGAAATAATAACATGCAATCAACTGTTGTCTTCAAGAAAGAAAACGTGACAAATTCGTTATTTTACTAAATATTTTCGTAATTAACGGTATAATCGTGGCAGACAAATTACATGGTGTGTTCACTTTATGAAAACACAGTTCATGTACCGGATTCAGCCTCACTCTGAAACATAGGAATATAGCGAGCTTCAATTCAATTTGATTCTAATCACGTGATATACCGTGTAAGATCTCGGACAGTCTCTACAGATGGGTGGGATCCTCCAAATGGCTGTTATTTCGAGTATAATATAATGTTTGTCATATTTATTGTTGTGATTAAAGTATAAACATATATTTGAATCCAGGGTGCCAAATGATTGATGCCAAAATAATAAAACCACTGTAATGCAGGTCAGAACAAACGACAACTGAGGTTGTGTGGGTGTGTGGGACGGGGGAGGGGGGAGGGGAGTTGGGGAGAAGGGTGGGGGGGGGGGTAATAAAACCTTATGCAATAAGATGTCAATTCCTCAATTAATTTCGTTTCCGTTCCGTTCCGTTCCGTACCGCCGCTTCGTTCGATTCGATTTGGTTTAACTCCACACAGTCCAATTCTATTCATCATTCAGTTAAACCCGGCATAAACATCATTTACTATTCATTGTTTCTGCAATGCTGGTGAATATATTACAACCTATAGTTTTTGAATGGACATAGTTACAACGTGTGTGGGGATCAAGCAAATCGACAAATCATCACGTTTTCATTCCACAATGTTGCAGTATTACTACACATTGGCTTCTGTAAAATTAATCCATTTTTTTTCAATCATTTTGGGCGGTGATTTTTCAAAACAAGTTATAATGTACCTTAACGTGACATAAATGATCGACAATGAATGACAATGTCATTGATTTAATTTCGTATTTCGAGTAAAACTAAGAAGGCTACGACATGTAAATAGTATTCAAACTTTAAACAATTTTCAATAATAAGGGAGATAATTGGATAAATAGTATTTAAATTTTTAACTACTTTCAAGAATAAGGGAGATAACTGGATAAATATTATTTACATTTTAAACTACTTTCAATAATAAGGGAGATAATTGGATAAATATTATTTAAAGGTGAAACGAATTTCAGTAAAAATGGTGATAGGTGGATAAATGTTCATAAAAGTGTAAGCGATTTTCAATAAAACGGGATCTTACTGGATAAAAGTCATTTAAAGGTAAAACAAATTTCATTAAAAATGGTGATAATCAGATAAATGTTATCTTATAATTGCTGCAGTAACCAATGACAATGAGTGTTTTAATCAATATTTTGTTTTGTAATATGTCATTCAAATTTACCTTTCAAAAAGTGTAAAGTTTTAATATATATTTTTTTACTGGAATCCTCATTTGTAAAATTTGAACAGAACTGGCGGGTTGTGGGGAAAGCGTATATCTGGACTAATTGTCTACCGGTTGGTACTTCTGAGTCCTAAACTACGTATTAATGCCTCGGATATTAATGTTCTGCATACCTATTAATCTGAATTCCTATCTCGCATATAACATTATTCACCAAAATAACAGAATGGTGTCTAGCCTGTAGTCAGAATTTCTCCACTTAAGAATAATTATGATATACATTTATTAATGATAGATTGCTTTTCCGTCGGACGCCGTGTGGATTTAACGTTGACTGTATAAGAACCTTGCAATATTAAACGACCGCGAGTTGAATGACCCCTTTATCACGTTTAGTAGCTGTAGATGTAATTTATTTCATTTTTATTCCCTGGACAATGTAAACAAAACTATAATAGATTAATTTATAAAATGGGAGTTTTTTTATATATACAAAACATTAATTAAACACGAATCAAACGTTACTAGGGCAAATACTGAACAACGTCATGGTAGAAGACAACTTTTAGTATAATGTAGGTTAAATCTATATATGACATCAGAGTAGGATTTTCCTTGGGAAATAATAAAATATCAGTTTACTGACATATAAAAGGTGAGAAAAAATAATGAGGACAAATATTTACAAATGACGTCATCGCAAAAGAACGAAAATATTTTGCGATTAAAAGTATAAATGAGATGTGTTTATTCTGTTCAAGTACTCGAATATTCTCGAGAGCGGTTCATGTAAGCTCTGAGCTTTCAGTCGAGCTAAAATAAATTAGTATTAACTAAACTATTCAAACTATATTCTATTACTTTTTGTATGTATAATGGCTCACTTACCGATTATAGTTCTAGTGCAGCTGACTGGTTTACAAAACAGCGTCTTTTCACAGATGAACCCAGTATGGGTGGTGGGTGGTTAGGAAGAGGAGAAAAAGAGATACTTAATCCGAGCGACCTTTTATGCATATTCTAATGAGAAGAGTGGTGGTCGCACAAATGCAGAAATACAATACGCAAAACATCTAGTGTGCATTTTATAAAATAAAAAAAATAAAAAAATAAAGAAAATCTCAGTTTACCGTGGTTGATACCTTTTACCTTCAGTATCTTCTCGGACCCGCGTAGATTTCTACTATTCAACAATTATATAGATTCGTTACATACCAATGTTACGGTATCAATTAAGTAAACGCGTTTTGCAATAGTCGATAATTGTATTTATTTATTAAAAAAAAATGATAAAAAATGTGTTGCTTTTTTTTTATAATGGAAGGTTGACAAGTCTACCCATTTGACTTTGATGATCGTAGAGTTCGATATAATCACTAATAATCTTAATGGCAACTTGTACACGATGATGAAAGATCTTATTTAAATTACCATATTTTTCACTTTCTGTTTCCAGCAAAACACAATAAAGTTAAATTAAGATGTGTTCATGTCATGGATCATATGAATGAATTAAAGACATTGTTCAATTCTCGCCAAGTCACATGCATTTTAAAAAACAATATTTAAGTGTTTTTATTTGTAAAAGTTTCTTATCAAACGTTTCGTCGCAGGATTAGAGCATATGTATAATAAAAAGTTCAAAGTGATTCTTTGTATCCCGCGTTCTCAACTTCGATTCTAACCTTTGGATATTTCATGGATCATATGAATGAATTAAAGACAATGTTCAATTCTCGCCAAGTCACATGCATTTTAAAAACAATATTTAAGTGTTTTTATTTGTAAAAGTTTCGTCGCAGGATGAGTGCATATATGTTTCATAAAAAGTTCAAAGTGTTTTGTATCCCGCGTTCCTAACAGCGATTCTAACCTTTGCATATTTACCTAAATGGTTTTACAGATATGAGTGCACGTCAAAGATAAACTAATTGCAAATTAGTGTATACACTTACTAGTTTACGTGTATTGATTGACGCTCTTTTGATGATAATAAGCAGTTATTATGGGAGGTTACTTCTCCGATAGCGAGAAGAAACATACGAATCTTTAGATCACGCGCGTAAAACACATTCAGCACTTTCTAAACATAAATACAATAACGTAACTGTGCCCCATGAGCAACGAAGACAACTGTTATAGCCATCGATAACGAAATATCAAGGACGTAGTGATGCGAGCTATGTTGGGATCACAATATCAAGCGATTACTGTTTTCAAGGCCTACAATTCAGACAGATTATACAATTTAATCGAGAATGGAAACTTTTCCATAATATGTTCAAATCAAAACAGAAATGAAGTTATAACCAACGAACATCAAAAACAAGTGACAACAACAAAGACAACCGATGACAACAAAGGTCAATCACGACGACAATCAAAGACACCAACAACCATAGACAGCAAAAAAAGACAACCACAACCACTAGTAAATACGGACTACAAGAACGATAACCAAATAGAATGACAACAAAGGTCATTTTTGGCGGCAACCAAAGACACCGACAACCATAGACAACAAGAAAGACAACCTAGACACCAACTAATACGTCGACAATAAAGACAACCACAAAAACCAATAAATATGGACTACAAGAAGGATAACCAAATAGAATGACAACAAAGACACCGACAATCATAGACAACAAAAAAGACAACCAAGACACCAACCAATACGTCGACAATAAAGACAACCACAAACACCAGTAAATATGGACTACAAGAACGATAACCAAATAGAATGACAACAAAGGCAACCAAAGACACCGACAACCATAGACAACAACAAAAAAACTGAGACACCAACCAATACGTCGACAATAAAGACAACTACAAACACCAATAAATATGGACTACAAGAACGATAACCAAATAGAATGACAACAAAGGCAACCAAAGACACCGACACCATAGACAACAAAAAAGACAACCAAGACACCAACCAATACGTCGACAATAAAGACAACCACAAACAACAGTAAATATGGACTACAAGAACGGTAACCAAATTGAATGACAACAAAGGCAACCAAAGACACCGATAACCATAGACAACAAGAAAGACAACCAAAACACCAACCAATACGTCGACAATAAAGACAACCACAAACACCAGTAAATATGGACTTCAAGAACAATAACCAACTTGAATGACAACTTTCGTAGGACTTTTTGTATTCGCAATTATCATGTTACCGTAGCAAAAAGGGGCACAACTGTGTAGTGAGATGTAAAAGTGCAGATTGACAGACAAAGTTGACAAAAAGGTATTTAAATGTTTATTGAAAAGTTCTGTTATCTGGCAGTTTATTGATCTTTTAAACAGTTTGTATATAATTGAGTGGTAGGATACTAGCTAGTCTATCATTAATTACTTTTATCCAGTGTACTTTTTCCTCTATGAATTAAGGGAGCTTATGCAAATTTTGCTGGTTTTAAAATGGATGGTTTGGCTAGTCTTACAAGTCTTAAAGAAATGTCGTCGTGACCAGTGGCCTTTTTGTGCAGAGATTATCTATTTGCATTTCGATTTTGTTTTTCATTTTCAAAGTAAAAATCAAAGTGTTGTTCGACTATTATTATTATCTTTTATATTAAATATGCTAGGATGATTTTCAAGGATGTCTAAGGACTCGTTGGGCTACGTTGAACAAAATATTATTAAAATGTCATTCTCACATAAAAGTGTATTATTCTTTTAGTTTCATATAACCCTTCTTGCTTAGAAATGGTTTGGCAGTTGTTCAGAAACCTTATGACAAACACACCCATCTATAATGGAATGGAATGAAAGTCTTTATCTAAAGTGGATAGCCCAATTAGTTTGAAACTAATCTTCTTAGGGGCCCTCATAAACATTTATGATTGATTTTCCACGTACATTGGTGACTGAATGTCTTTGTATTCCGAGTTTTTTTCCAATTTCTGGATTATTTGTTTGAATTAAATTTATTAAATACCATTTTGTAAATACTCATTTTGTAAATAGCCCGTTCAGTGTCTTGTTAATAAATGGGATTGACGTTGTTGTTTTTCATTAGATCACGCTTATTAGTAACGCCCTCCCAATCACTGTTCCCAGGATCTCTTTAAGAAATAACCATTGTTCCCCAGATCCCCAAATATTTTTGCCATAATTCCCAAAAAGTATTTCCCCCAGATTTCTAAATTTACGCCTATGATCCATGGATCCCTTAAAGTAATGGTAAATATTCCTCGGATCCCCAAAATAATTGGCCATGTTCCACCCAGATCTCCAAAACCCGTGAGAGGTCCTCATTAGTAACATTTATAGATAGATCAGTAAAATCTTTGTAAATGTCATCTATGCTATTTCAATTAAAGATAAAACAACCAATTTCTGGATTAAGTTCAAAATTAGTTTTAAAATGTTAGAATAAAACATTATACAATATATGCATTATATAATAAAATGGTGTGCGAAAAAAACCAAAAACAGATATATCGACACGACTTGTATGCACACAACCTCGATAAATATATACGTACGTGTATATAGTATGTTACTTTATATACCAAAGCATGGTTAAGTATTACTTTATAGTATTACTTTAGTTGTAAACCCATCATTGATTTTTGTTCTTTATTCTATAGTAAATAATAAAAGTTTGAAGGCTTGTCATTCATAGAGAACCCCAAATTAAAGAAGTAAAACCTACATTTTGCTGTTTGTCAACCTCTGCACTACCAAAATATGATGAGAAAAGTAGGGGTCATGTGTCATATAAGAGAGTTTTTTCTGCTCAGTGTGTGTACACTGTTGACAAAGTGAAAGTAGACTTCCGAAATCATGTATTAATACCCCAATTTCCAAGCATCAATTTTTTTTTTCTAATTTCACAAATCAAACATGACAATTCTGTCAAAATGTTCAAAATACATCAGTAATGCCATTCAAATAAAAAAATAAGCATTAAAATAAGGAAGAAGAAGAAACGAGGATTGTTTATAACCGCCATTATACTTCATTTTTCGAATGGTGGTACTATGCCTTAATAGAACGTGTATGAAGCAACACGTAAATAACCGAAACTGCTATAGCTATGTATGTAACAGATAATAACAACAGCCAACTCAACATACTGTCTGTACAATCGTAGACACAATTGATGACATGTAACTCAAAGTAAAATAAATATAATCAATTTTAAAAAATTGATACTTTTTGCAAAATTATTAAAAATTATAATGTTCAAACACTTCATATAAAAACCAAGTACATATATACAACGGAAACTGTTATAGCCGTTCAGGTAATAGATTAAAACAACAACAGCAAGAACAACAACAACACTAACTATAATTGTAATTAAAACTGACATCCCTGGACATAATGGTCTGGGCGGACCACAAACTAAATGTTGCAATGGAATGCTGGAGCCGTGTTACCCACTGGGCAAAATAAACTACATGTGAAAGTGTCCGCTGACAGGACAAGTATTTGCGATGTCATCAATACAGCATATGGTGTCAGTCAAAAGAAAACAAGACGTGTACACAAATTGTCTCCGATGTGATTTATATCTCTTGGCATTACCGCTATCTGCAGCGAAATCTTGTTCCGTAAAATTGGTGTGAAAACAAAGCGTAACAAGACCTTTGCTGGCATTCTCCTTCCCAAAGATACGGATCTGAAGTGAGAAAATGCGTGTTTTGTTACATTCGATTTGATATAACGATGTGATAATTATATCAATTGTTATAGAATGTCCGGTTATAAAGTGTTATATAATTATATAGATAGGAATATTTATCATATAGATACGTATATAGATCCACCATGGCTATAATAGTATAATGAAACAGCATCCACACAATGTCAAACCCATGGCATGCCCAAAATTTATATTAATGAAAAATTACTTTAAGAAAGAATTTATGAGTGGAAGACAAAAAATAATTACCGACACGACCAAAATGTTCTCCTAGTTTGTTTTGTATGTATTAGTGCTTATATACGACGACCGATTTCTGGAAATATTTTTTAGTTTAGATACTTAAGCAGTTTATATGTAACAGTTGATACAATGTGAAAGTATGGAAACGAGCGTACCCTTGAAGCTAATGGCACGTAGCTAGTTCACTGACAATATGTAATGCAACACGCACTGGGAGGCTACAATCATTGGTACTGTGAAGTAAAAATTGTTGATATTTTTATAATTCATTTTAGTTTTTTTTTCTTTCATTTAGTGTTTTTTATAAATACTTTATATCTGATAGGCACACTTTTGGTACATGGCAAATTTTATTCGAGTAGTTCAATTCCATATCGGAGACAATGTTCTATCTTGAAAACAACACCGGATTGTTTGTCCTTGTGAAAGCATGTAATGGAAAGTTATAGAGTGCGGGATTCTGTCCTTATCTGTATGACAGTGCTCGACAAGTTTCCTCGTTAGACGCTCGGCATTTAGTGGGTTGTTCCAAGACTGGTAAGCGCGACGTCGACACTAAACTGTGACTGGGTGTGGTACCATATCACATGTCTGCGCAACGATACTTTAGTGTGACAATATACTATTTCCAGCAGACAGCAGCGTTATTATACCGACTGTAAGATTGTCGAACGTGACGTCAGACACCATAAAGCGTAAGCCCACCATCGATTGTCCTTATTTCCATAGTGAATGAAGCGTTTTTATAATTCCTAGAAAGACCCATACTTAAGAATGGAAACTTACATTGTATTGTTTATTATCTGCAGTGCCAACTATCATAAGAAAAGTAGGGGTGATGTTTCACCCGAGTGATTTTTTTTCTTTTCAGTGTGTACAGTGCCAACAAGGTGAAAGTAAAACTATGTATTCATACACAAATTTCAAAGCATCATTTATTTTCATATTTCACAATTGAAACATGACAATACATTTAAAATGTTCCAAATACATTAACAATACCATTCAAATAAAAAAAATGAGCATTGAAAATAAGGAAACTGCATTTTTAAATAGGAAGAAACACGGATTAGCTTTCTCCGCCATTATGCGTACTACTCGCGGATGCACTTCCTGTTTCCAGTGAGTGTATTATGCCTACAATGCAGTCGCTTTATAGATAATACGTATACAAACATACGCTCATTGATTTGACATGCTGTAATCCATGTTGTCGTATGTTTCTTAATCATTATAAAAAAAATATGTCTAGTTTTCTGTAAAATGTCAAAAATTGTTTCGTGTCTAATTGTTTTCGGTACATCAGGCTGTTTTATTTTGATTTAAACATGACCTTTGCTTGTTTGTCTTTACTGTTTGTATTGGTAATATTATGAAGTCCTCAGAATTTTAGAGTGAAATTGATGTCAATGACAATGGTGAAACTGTCAGAGCTTACATTGTAATGACAATGCTGTATGTAAATTTTTATACAAAAATATGTGTCAATGAGGAGAGCAACAACTTATATAAAGTTTCATACATATAGTCTGTGCCGCTGAGGAGAGTAATAACTTGTGTAAAGTTTTATACATATAGTCTGTGCCGCTGATGAAAGGGATAGCTTGTGTAAAGTTTTATATATATAGCCTGTGCAGCTGAGGAGAGCGATAACTTGTGTAAAGTTTTATACATATAGTCTGTGCCGCTGATGACAGCGATAACTTGTGTAAAGTTTTATACAAATAGTCTGTGCCGCTGAGGAGAGCGATACATTATGTGAAGTTCTATACAAATATTATGATACAGTTTACTATAATTTTGATATGTCCAAATCACAACTTTTAAGCTGGCTATACTGCATTTATTTATATATTGTTATTCAGATGGTGTACGGACTATAATTTCATTAAATTTAATTACATGTAGTTTTAAAACATGCGCAAGTACACTTGTTCTTCTACAGCAATCGACGTTGTCTTGTCGGGAAATCATCGCCTGTCAAGGGATTTCCCGTTCCAGTGTATTAAATCACGCGAGAAGAAAGAAGACATTCATAATGTGTCCTATAATGTCCTTAGTGGACAGCTGGACATGCGCATTTGTAAGGAGATAATGTATACACCGCCCTCTAATGGACACATTTCTATCAAACAGTCATACATTTAACTATACACTAAAACATGACAGGATTTTCACATTAACTTTAATGGTACTTTCTAGTATGTACATTTTTTGTTATGTTTTATGAGTTGATGAACAGATACATTACACAAAAATGAACTTATTAGTATTGAGGTTAATGAATTAGGCCTCTCCCAAATACACTTCTTTGCTGTGATGTTTGTCTTTCGTTAGTCATAAAAAAATCTTACCGAAGTGCTCGTCTCGTACACGTAAGCTGTAAGCCCAGTCCATTCGTCGGACGGGACATATATACATGAAATAAAACATTGATACGAATAGCTCAAGAACTTGATTTGATTCTGCTTTTGGACTGGTTAATTATCAGTAAAACATTATCGATTTGTGACTATGGTGTATTGATATTTCTGATCCACCCAACATATGATATTTCTGCTCCACCCAACTTATGAGATGACTCTGTCCAACATATGAGGTGATCCTACCCAACATATGAGATACTCTGTCCGACATATGAGGTGACCCAACCCAACATATGAGATACTCTGTCCAACATATAAGGTGACCCAACCCAACATATTAGATGACCCGATCAAATATATATGAGGTGATCCTACCCAACATATGAGATGACTCTGTCCAACATATGAGATGACTCTGTCCAACATATGAGGTGATCCTACCCAACATATGAGATGACTCTGTCCAACATATGAGATGACTCTGTCCAACATATGAGGTGATCCTATCCAACATATGAGATGACTCTGTCCAACATATGAAGTGATCCTATCCAACATATAAGATGACTCTGTCCAACATATGAAATGATCCTACCCAACATATGAGATGACTCTGTCCAACATATGAGATGACTCTGTCCAACATATGAGGTGATCCTACCCAACATATGAGATGACTCTGTCCAACATATGAGATGACTCTGTCCAACATAAATGGTGATCCTACCCAACATATGAGATGACTCTGTCCAACATATGAGGTGACTCCATCCAACATATGAGGTGATCTTACCCAACATATGAGATTACTCTGTCCAACATATGAGGTGACTCCATCCAACATATGAGGTGATCCTACCCAACATATGAGATGACTCTGTCCAACATATGAGGTGACTCCATCCAACATATGAGGTGACCCCGCCTAACATATGAGATGACCCGATCAAATATATGAGGTGATCCTACCCAACATATGAGATGACTCTGTCCAACATATCGAAGTGCTCGTCTCGTACACGTAAGCTGTAAGCCCAGTCCATTCGTCGGACGGGACATATATACATGAAATAAAACATTGATACGAATAGCTCAAGAACTTGATTTGATTCTGCTTTTGGACTGGTTAATTATCAGTAAAACATTATCGATTTGTGACTATGGTGTCTTGATATTTCTGATCCACCCAACATATGATATTTCTGCTCCACCCAACTTATGAGATGACTCTGTCCAACATATGAGGTGATCCTACCCAACATATGAGATACTCTGTCCAACATATGAAGTGACCCAACCCAACATATGAGATACTCTGTCCAACATATAAGGTGACCCAACCCAACATATGAGATGACCCCATCAAATATATATGAGGTGATCCTACCCAACATATGAGATGACTCTGTCCAACATATGAGGTGACTCCATCCAACATATGAGGTGATCCTACCCAGCATATGAGATGACTCGATAAAATATATGAGGTGATCCTACCCAACATATGAGATGACTCTGTCCAACATATGAGATGACTCTGTCCAACATATGAGGTGATCCTACCCAACATATGAGATGACTCTGTCCAACATATGAGATGACTCTGTCCAACATATGAGGTGATCCTACCCAACATATGAGATGACTCTGTCCAACATATGAGATGACTCTGTCCAACATATGAGGTGATCCTATCCAACATCTGAGATGACTCTGTCCAACATATGAAGTGATCCTATCCAACATATAAGATGACTCTGTCCAACATATGAAGTGATCCTATCCAACATATGAGATGACTCTGTCCAACATATGAGGTGATCCTACCCAACATATGATATGACTCTGTCCAACATATGTGATGACTCTGTCCAACATAAGAGGTGATCCTACCCAGCATATGAGATGACTCTGTCCAACATATGAGGTGACTCCATCCAACATATGAGGTGATCTTACCCAACATATGAGATGACTCTGTCCAACATATGAGGTGACTCCATCCAACATATGAGGTGATCCTACCCAACATATGAGATGACTCTGTCCAACATATGAGGTGACTCCATCCAACAAATGAGGTGACCCCGCCTAACATATGAGATGACCCGATCAAATATATGAGGAGTTCCTACCCAACATATGAGATGACTCTGTCCAACATATGAGGTGATTCCAATAACATATTAGGTGACTCTACCCAACATATGAGATGACTCTGTCCAACATATGAGGTGACTGCATCCAACATATGAGGTGACCCTACCCAACATATGAGATGACCCCATCAAATGTATGAGGTGACCCCATCAAACATGTGAGATGACTCTGTCCAACATATGAGGTGACCCAACCCAACATATGAGGTAACACTACCCAATATATGAGGTGACCCTACCCAACATATGAGGTGACACTACCAAATATATTAGGAGACTCCAACCAACATATGAGGTTACTCTGTCCAACATATGAGGTGACTCAACCAAACATATTAGGTGACCCCATCCAACATACGAGGTGACTCTACCCAACAAACGAGGTGACTCCATCCAACATATGAGGTGATCCTACCCAACTATGAGGTGACCCCATCCAACATATGAGGTGTCCCCATCCAACACATGAGGTGACCCTACCCGACATATGAGGTGTCCCCATCCAACACATGAGGTGACCCTACCCAACACATGAGGTGACCTCACCCAACACATGGGTGACTCCACCCAACACATGAGGTGTCTCAACCAACACATGAGGTGACTCCACTCAACACATGAGGTGACCCCACCCAACACATTGGTGACTCCATCCAACACATTAGGTGACTTCACCCAACATATGAGGTGACTCAACCCAACACATGAGCTGACTCCACCCACCACATGAGGTGACTCCACACAACACATGAGCTGACTCCACCCAACACATGAGGTGACTCCACCCAACACATGAGGTGACTCTACCGAACATATGAGGTGACTCCACCCACCACATGAGCTGACTCCACCCACCACATGAGGTGATTCCACCCAACACATGAGCTGACTCCACCCACCACATGAGCTGACTCCACCCATCACATGAGCTGACTCCACCCAACACATGAGGTGACTCCACCCAACACATGAGGTGACCAGACCCATTTATATAAGGTCAGGGCTCAGCTTCACAACCACATATGTCAAGTTTCTTTTAATAATTTCAATAGAAATGAAAGCGATACTACTTCGGTATACATGGATCTAATTGCAGGAATAGCTGATGTCATGATGTAGTTGTGACGCAACAAGAAAAAATAACATCACAATGCAGTTGTTATAAAACACATAATACTTATATCACCATGCCGTTGTAATATAGAATTAATTTTATTAAAAACAAAATAGAAATAATTAAGATCCCCCCCCCCCCCCCCCCCCCCCCCCTATATCGGTTGCATTGTTATCGCGTACGAAAACATAACTAGAAAAGTAAAAAATAGTCCGACTCATGGGATTTTATTGAAGAATAAAAGTCTTAAAAATATTGGCGTTATTAAATGGGGATGCTTCAAATACACAATATACGAAAGTGAGATTATAACATGGAAACTGATATCACCGCCCAGTTGTTATATATATAGAAAAATAATACAATCTTTAACACTTAAACACAAAAAATGAAGTTTTTGCAGATTCTGTTTAATGTAAAATTATTTCAGATGGAAATTGTGGTCTATAACACATGTTTATGACAGCTGCCAGTTTAAATTGTGATTTTTCTTCTTATATTCGCAGTCATTCATCTTTTCCCCCCGGATATTTCTTATCTATAAAATATTTTACTTTTTATATTTCGTCGAGGTAGATCTAGTCAGATTGATTGCCATTCGCAAAAGCAGCAACAATAACAACATCTTAACAACAGTATCACAACAAAATGGCATTGACGAGAATATAAGACAAATCTATAGACAGAATATATTGGAAATGACTGAGTATATTGGAAATGACTGAGTATATTGGAAATTGAGTATATTGAAAATGACTGAGTATATTGGAAATGACTGGCAGACACGCTGGGATGACAGTTGCACTTTTTTTACAACGCTATTACACCATGTTGCGTTAAAAAATCCAATTAAACGTGTTATGTCAGACGAAGTAACGTCACGGACAATCTTGGACACAATCTGATTTACCGGACAATATGGCTAACGACCGTTATTGGCAACAATTAACACGTCCATCGCTATTTGTGAAGATCTGACCGATAATCAA
Organism: Panopea generosa; assembly: GCA_029582155.1. Lineage (NCBI taxonomy): Eukaryota > Metazoa > Mollusca > Bivalvia > Adapedonta > Hiatellidae > Panopea > Panopea generosa. Next base: position 19,941,480 of record CM055894.1, on the reverse strand, counting down.
CATAGATGACCATTATGCGTTATATGTTTGTATCGGTCATCCAAAAACATTGCACCAGCTTTGTGTAAGTGTTTTCTATATTGAACGTTTTATACGTGTTAATACTTTGTGTTTGAAATAGTTTGTAAACATTACGTTTACGAATGGCCCGGTAACCATGTGTTGATTCGAGAAGTCTTACTTCATCCCTTACATGTGGTTATCATTTCACATCTAACCGCTCGCATTATACCCTGCTCTTTATTACCCGGATGAAGATGTTAAAAGTAGTGTTTGGCCAGTTTGTTCCAAACACCAGTTTTAGCAATGGAGAAAAGTGTTTGATCAACTGATAATTTTAAACTGTAAATTTTCTGAAGTTCTTTAATAGTTTTTTACACTTTTTGTTTCTCTTTAGATAAGTGGTGTTCCTACATAAAGAACACGATCCATTTCAAGTAGACCTAATACATTATGGTGGACAGTTTAGTGTGATAATAAGTAACTATTCCCCTAAAACCAAGTGTCACCCCAACATTTATTTTGATTTTGTATTGCTTAAATGATAGAGTTTGTTCTCACATTTTAATGTAATCATAGTTTGAATTCTTCTTCTTTAAAACACAGTCAATAAATGCAGTCTATTAACCAATCTATTAAAAACTTTATGGTTATTTTAAAGAAAATATGATGTATATATACAACAGAAATAATCATTTTTGTATTATATATTTCTGTTTTCACTATCATTATTTTATTTTCATTTATTTGTAGCTGAATCAATATTTTAAATTATATATGTGTTTGTATATGTGTGTATATGTAAATATGGTGTGTATGTTGCTATTGATTTGCTGATTAATGTTTTTTATAGACAATTAATTATGTAATTGTTATTGTTAGAAAATATATATATATATATATATATATATTTACATATAATCCAATATAGTGTTTGTTATTTAGCAAGCTCAAATATTATTGTTTTTATGAAACATTCAATTTAGACATAGAATATCTTCTTAAATGGTCAACTAACGGTTATAATGTAACATATAACACCATAACTATGTGATGATTGAATAAACTTTCTAAATGATATATTTAATCATAAATCTAATTGTATATAATTATCACTTAAAAGACTAGCACTTGTGTAAATGCTATATGTTCTGTAAATTTAATCGAAATATTGTAATGTAATGTAATGTAATGTAATATAATGTAATGTATTGTAATGTAATGTAATGTAATGTAATGTAATGTAATGTAATGTATTGGAGAATAAAAAATAAAAAAATACGAATTATTTTTTTCACTATTTGCCATAAACGTGTAAGTTATAGCTTGAATAGGAGAATAATTTAATAGACACTTTCGTTCCTAGTGTGCAGCAATGTTGTTTTTTTTACCAGATTTGTATATAATGAGAAATAAAATATGATTAAACTAATAAATGAAGACAAGCAACTGTTATAAATCTTTTCATGTCCATAACTCAATGCTGATATACGAAAAATGTTTATTACAAAATAAACAATCAATCAAGGATACAAACGTACACTTCGTAAGTGCCAAGTCTTTGGCGAAATTCTGGCAAACAAATCTCCATTGATTGAAGCGGATTTTGACGAATACTTTACTAGTATGTAAGGTGTCTCAGACCAATGCTCTTATAGACTAAGAGAGATTTTTATGAGTAATATATTGACATTTATATTACTGTACAGTCCACATTACTTGAATTATTTAGAAAATCGTTGTCATAGTCAGGTGCTGTCATTTGGAATTTCATTCCTGATTTTATTAAACAATTAGCCCATATTTAACAGTTTAAATGTCAATATCTTCAATGGAGTAGAGCATAGCATACCAGTCGTATATATATATTATATATATATAGTCTTTAAAAATCAGTATATCAGATGTTCATGGGGGTAATTAATGTTCAACAATGTTCTGTTTTGTTGTTGAGGACCTCAGGGAAGATTGGACTTAGTCTAACTGAGTTTTCTCATAAAAAAGTCATTATTGTTTTTATTGTTGTTGTTGTTGTTGTTGTTGTTGTTGTTGTTGTTGTTGTTGTTGTTGTTGTTGTTGTTGTTGTTGTTGTCATCTCCATCGCCATCGTCATCGCCATCGCCATCGCCATCGTTATCGTTATTGTTATCATCATTATTATTAGTAGTAGTAGTGTTATTATTAGTAACAAAAATAGTCATGCTATTTTTTTTCTAAATAGTATGAATGCCATCGTATTTTAAATGCCATGCCTGTTTGTTTGTCTCCTAAATAATTCCCGTCGCCATGGGATGGCTGTGGTATGTGTTTTTTATTATGTATTACAATTTTCCAGCGGACATGCATGTAGACAGGCAGGTACATTGGCAAGCAGGCAAATAGTGACCTGCCTCCTTTTTTAATTTAATACTTAAAACAATAACTTACTTTTGACTGGAGGTCTTAAAATAAATTCTTTTACCAATGCCAATGAAACCAAATGCAGTTCTTATGGAGCAAGTCTAAAATCATGATCACCTGGATGTTTGTTCTTTTACTTAAGTTATAAGTTTTTAAGTATATACTTTAATATATTGGTGCCAGTATTTTCTTCTAGCATTGCATAATATACTTAGATCGGACTTCTGTTTCACCAATATATTTAAGTACTTAAAAAATCAAATAAGTGCAAAACAATCAGATGATCATGATTTTTAGGCAGGTCCTAGAAAAACTGCATTTGGTTTCATTACAATTGAATAAAGAATACTAAAGTAACCAGTCAAATTTTAGGTTTAAAGTGTTGAAGTGTATACTTTAATGTGTTTTTTAAAATAAAAAGCCTTGCTCCTGTTTCACCAACACATACTTGAAAACTTATATCTAAGAAAAGCAGCCAGGTGATCATCATTTTAGACTGGTTCCAGTAAAACTGCGTATGGTTTCATAGATATTGATTACATAATAGATGAATAGCGAGTCAAAACTTAGTTACGTGTTAATGTATTTAAGTAAAATGTTGGTGAAACAGAAGACAGGTGATCATGATTTTAGATTAAGCAACCAGTCAAATTTAAATTAAGTATATACTTTAATGTGTTGATGAAACAGAAGCAAGATATTATTTAAAAAAATCAGTTTTAAAAGGATTAAGGTGTAAAATTATTTTGAAATGTTTATATTTTTGCGACTAAAATAGCTGCTAGCCATATATACATCACTCGTACATAGTCCGTTTACTTGATTCATCCCTCGTTTAGCAGTTACTCTAGTTAAGTAGATAACATAAGTTATACACGTTTTATTATATGAATGATCTGGATATAAATCAACCGTGCTTCCTTGGGAAAATAATTTAGTCAGATTAACAATAACACTAATGCAAAAATAAAAAAAAGAACAGTAAAGTAACTTCATATAATTGCTTGTCTTATTCCGCCAATGAAAATAAATCTTTTAACTGTGGACATTGAACCGTCACATCGGATCGCGGTGTATCGGAGGGAATCCTCCAGGTAAATCAAGCGCTTGTACGATACCGGGCTGGATTCACTTGACGGGTTTCACTTGTGCAGTGTACACCTTAAGTAGATGGTTTTTCGCGTTAGGACTTATGCTATATAAATATATAAAAAAGATCGTTTTTCAATAACTCGCATACAGTGTAAAGATTGTAGAAGTTTTTTTTTTACTGTGTTTGATTTTATAAAAATAGATTCTGTGTGTTTCTTTCACTAGTGTTAGTGACATTGTGTGTTTTCGGCTAGAACTAATTAAGAATTTTATTTGGGGGAAAACGCGATAATAGATATAGAGACGTATATTATAATTTGATATTTTTAGTATATATACATTTTTTTTAGTTAAGGAATAGAGAGGTATATTGCATATAGAGTTGTTTGCATAAATATGAAAAGAAATGTAAATTCATATGGCGATATACAATGGAAAATTTTAACCCGCCGTGATGACAAGTTCTATAAAACCGAGTGAACTATTGGATTTAAAAAATCAATGACATATGATAAATATAAATAATTATAAATATCATACATATTATATTTGTTTTGTGATCTGCGTTTGGGAATAAACTGGATTAAAGGAAAATGCAGATTTACCAAGCGTTCGTTCTGGCGCTGGGATTCCTGACCCAGGTAAGTCAATGGCTTAGCGTTTTAAACTTATTTATTTTACATCGATTGTGTAAGATAAGTTCTTACAACTAAGATCAATCACACTGAAAGTCCTCATGGGGGAACTAGTACATATGCGGATAAAGTGTATTGCTCAAGAACAAACATATAGCTGTGGGGGAGGATCTAACCCGCGGCCCCTGATCTTGGATCCGATGTTTCACTGTCTAGTGTCATTTTCTTCTTCTAATCATTCACATATGACTACATTTCAAAATATAATTATATGATATCTAATTTAAAAAATTTCCAAAAAAGTATTAAAAGTACGGGTTCGTTAATGTTTTGTATCCATAAGTATACCATGTATTCGTATCCTATGTTTATGTTTATAAATATTATATACATTGTATGATAATTATATGAGTCGCTATTTACATTATCGGACACTAATCTGTGTTTCATCGTAATGTGTCAATGGATACGCAGGTATATTGTTTGTTTTAAAAATTGCACAATTCGTGTTATCAAAGTAATTTATCACATAGATTACGTGCTGTTAGGTGAGTGTATGTATTTAAATATCACGAACCAATCTGAAAGTTGTCAACATTTTGATATGAAAGACATTTATATAAATACAGTAATATTACACATACTCTCTCTCTCTCTCTCTCTCTCTCTCTCTCTCTCTCTCTCTCTCTCTCTCTCTCTCTCTCTCTCTCTCTCTCTCTCTCTCTCTCTCTCTCTCTCTTCTCTTCTCTCGCTCTATCTCTCTCTCTCTCTCTCTTTTCAATTACCTCTTTCTTTCTCTCTCTCTCTCTTTCTTTCTTTCTTTCTTTCTTTCTCTCTCTCTCTCGCTCTCTCTCTCTCTCTCTCTCTCTCTCTTTGTTTTCGTGTCATTATATTTATATAGCATCTTCATTATCATCACCACCATCATAATCATCATAACCATCATCACAATAGTTTTCTTATTTCTCTTCAAGTATTCTTCTCCTTCCGTTTCTTCGTTATCTCCTTCTCTATCTCCATCATCATAATGATGCTAGTATTCTGCTCGCCTTTCAACAAACGCAAGAACGCGTGTGTACTCTCTTTCTATAATAGGGATCGTGTCAGAAATGTTTGTATCTGCGTCTGGTTGAAATGAAATAGAATAAAAAACATAATACCCCTTTATACGTTTGACCTTGTGTCATACATTTATTTAAACAATCGACTTATCAAATATCATTTTTGCTACCATCTGCATATAGGAAGATCTCCGCGGTTGGTCTTTAATGTCACGGTATGCACTTTTTTGAAAGTATGAATTGCATATTTTATACTTTTCAGAATTTTATCTGATTTTCACACAACATTATCAGGTTCGTTAACCCGTATTTGATAATTGCAAATTGTTTTGTATGACAGTATATCTGTTATCTACACTTAATAAGAACACAAATGCCGCAGTTCCGAAATAAACCCAAATCTGTGTCATTATCATTGTGTTTGTTCGATATTTCGAAAAAAAAACTGATCTAATTTAGGAAGTGTTTAGTTTCTTACATAGTAGGCCAGATGTCAAACATATCAAAATTTGAACATGATATGATATTTAACATAATGAGAGAAATTCGCAAAGAATGTTAAAACGTAAAACGAAATACTATCGCCAAACCGATCGCTACCGATCCCTTTTTTCTTGACACAAACATTCGATATTTGATCTACATACGATCGTCTGAAACATCTGATTAAAATAAGGTGTTTTATTCCTTTTCATAATACATTGGTTTGTTATGTTGAAAGGCATTCCGACCTACCTTTTGGCTATCCATTTAATCCTAAAACAAAAAAATGAAATGATTTTGAAGTGGGAAATTCGTCAAAACCGCCACTGCTTGCTCCGCCTTTTTCTGGTGTAAACGCAGCATGTAAAATACCCATTGGCGACAGTACAGTAGTAAACCTTTTTAAGCATGTCGATTTTAATTACAGCAGATGATGCATCACTACCGGACTCACCAACTAAATACTTTCAAAACCCTCGCCAAAGAAAACAAGCTTTAATTTTTTAGGGCGCGTTGTTTTATGACAGTATTATAGTCGTAAAACGATGAATGCTGGTGTCGTAAAATGGTGTCGTAGTTGTCAATTTTATGGCATAGTTACCGATGGCTCTGTGTTTTAAGTTAAATAAATGTTGTAACCTTTGATCCCTCGCCGAAATGTCTGAACATAAAAAACGTACTGCCTAAAACTTCACACAGTTATTGCGTAATACCGACATACACAGGTATCTTGCGAATAATTATAATACTACTTAAATTGATTATACTTTTATCAATTACAATTATTATATTGAAGTACAAAAATGAGAAGATTGTATGTATTATTACAAGTGATTTAAGGTATTTATTTTCTAATCAGCAAAGTAAGAAACGATTAGGCCATGGTAATAGTACAGTATAGTTATTTGCGAAGCTTGAGTCACATACAAATATTGCTATTTGCGAGGATACAGTCAAATACAAATATTGCTATTGGCGAGGCTAAAGTCACATACAATATTGCTATTTGCAAAGTCACATACAATATTGCTATTTGCGAGGCTAAAGTCACTTTCAAAGTATTGCTATTTGCGAGGCTAAGCTCACATACCAGATTGCTATTTGCATATACGAATATTGCTATTGTGTCCAAATAATTAATTTCAGTCAAATGAAGAACTCCTTATTTTCAAAATACGCATATTAACAATGTTTCATAGGCGTAAGTAAATATGGTTCATATAAACCCATGATGACAATATACTTTAAATGTTGCTCATTTAATTAACATTTATTTCACATATTGCTATAAATCAAACTTTGCAATGAGTTTTAACAATTAAAGATGCATTTGTATAGTTAAAGATAATAAGCGCGGACAAGTACAATAAACACGTATTGTTTAATTGTTTAAAAACGTTAAAACTTATTACGTGTCGATATTTTCTGTTCCTCTATTCAAAACACAATTGTGATTTAAGACTCGATAGTGCATTATGTGCCCCTCGCTAAACAAACAAGCAGTACAACTCCACCTTAGTTAGGAGCACTTCCGTGGCTGATCAGCAAGGCTTTAATTGAGAAAACTACAAAGTCTGTGTTAATAGGGTGGCACTAACATGTCAAAGCACACAATGAACGCGCGAGAGAAACAGAGCCGACTGCCTGGGAATATCATTTGGAGAAGAGAAAACTATATCCATCAAAGAATCAGCAAGTCATCGAAAACCATTATTTTATTATTATTGCGCAAGAAAGCAATTTCACAATATTGGTATACGCGCCACTGAGAGTTTATAACCTCTTGTTTCTTGTGTAAAACCAACCGTTGTTTGTCAAAGATGTGACAGTCATGTGACCTTGCGGAATACAATGAGGACTTTTGATTTACTCAATGAAAAATGCGGACGCATATTTTACAGCTAACTAATACACTCTCTTCATGTGTTCGTTTGAATATATTAAATGGCTCTTGGTCATTATCTTTCATTCTTCGTTTTCTAATTGAGGACGTTTCAGATTATGAGAAACACGACGAGACGTTGTAATGTAAGTTATTAACCCTTTACAGCGAAACTCGAAAATGCATAAAATGTTATAGAATATACGAGACGATTTTTTTATACACATTAAGTTATGTATGCTTTCGTTTCACAACCGCAGGACTAGGTAATTAAATGCTATTTTCAATGAAAATTGTAAAGACATCATATATGGTTTCAGTTGATATAGTTTTCTTCAATGCGTTTCAGTTACTACACTATCTGAAACAGATCGCCTATTTAGCACAGCTCCATTTTCAATGTAACTGGTATCCATTTGTACCTGTATCCATGTTATGTAGTAATAAACAAACCAGAAATAAGTGCCTTACTCCGCTCTGGACTCGAACTTCTGACCATAGCGTTTGGCTACTAAATGTAATCACATCTGAAAGAGTAAATCTTTGTGAAATTCATCGCAGTGGCAGCTAAAGTAAAAAATGCTATACCGCCTAATAATTCTCTTTGATTTCATTCTCAATTTAAAAGTGGATATTTGATTTTGTTTGTCTTTGCTTAAATTCGTCTATGAATTTTAAAACGGAAACTTAAATGTAACATAACATAAAACAACCATTGAAAGATTAAAATTATTGGTTGATATATATGCATTAGTATATGTATGTGCGTGTATTCGTATCTGACGAGAAACTGTAAAGAGTTTAACTTCATATCTGACGAGAAACTGTATAGAGTTTGACTTCGTTCTGACGAGAAACGGTGTAGAGTTTAGCTTCGTTCTGACGAGAAACGGTGTAGAGTTTAACTTCGTTCTGACTAGAAACTGTGTAGAGTTTAACTTCGTATCTGACGAGAAACTGTATAGTGTTTAACTTCGTATCTGACGAGAAACTGTATAGTGTTTAACTTCGTTCTGACGAGAAAAACTGTATAGAGTTTAACTTCGTATCTGACAAGAAACTGTATAGAGTTTAACTTCGTATCTGACAAGAAACTGTATAGAGTTTATCCTCGTTCTGAATCCTGTTTCGTCAAATATAATCTAACACTTTAACACTTAAGTCTAGTAAAAGCAGCCAGGTGATTATGATTTTAGACTGGTTTCAGTAAAACTGCATATGGTTTCATTGACACGCATTTCATAATAGATAAATAACCAGTCAAAGTTAAGTTAAAATTGTAAGTATTTAAGCAAAACGTTGCTGAAACAGAAGCCTGTTCTGTTCTATTCACCTTAAAGAGTACTCATTACCCAATCACTGTCAGGCGCATGCTCGTCCGTGCACGGGAGAAGTTCAATCAGTTAAACACTGTGAATGGTGAACGAGCTATTTGACAGATATGATATATTATTTTTTTATCAAAATATTATGGCTGACCATCATAACCTTAATTAACTTTAAAAGAACAACACCGTATATATATATATGCTGATATGCTATAAAACCCTTCTTTTTTTTGTCACTTAAGGGGCAAGGTCACGTGATTAAAATGGAGCTTTATGCTAGGGTACAGGCGCCTATACCGTGTTACTTGTTATTAGTCCTGCATGCCATGTGTTTTCATTAAAAGAGTTAATGACTCTTTGTAAAAAAAAAAAAGAAACCACACAAGTTTGCCTATAAAATTATATTAACGAATCGTGCATTAAAAACACTCTTACACGCGGAGCCACCACACGTGCAAACCTGCGAAACAGGTAAAGTTAGCATATTTTTGCTGCTTCCACTTGCAGATTTCCTATTATTTCCACCACTTATTTTCACTTTATTCTGCAGATTATCCGGGACAGCGACAACTATTGCCGCAATACGATCTGTTTGTAAAACACTTCTTTGAGTGGTGCTTGACACAACAGGGTAAACATGTCCCTTGCAGAGATTTTCATTCATAGATCCGCTAATACTCAAATCTAACAAAATAATAGAATAATAGCTTCGCGATACAACAGAATCGCAGCATACACAGCTCTACTCTAGAGTCATAATGATCGTTTCTTTAATTTATTGAGAAATCAAACAGAAATACGATTTCATTTAATCCCCGTTTACTGACGCTATATAAACAACTATACTGATATTTGGTGGTTAATAGACTTGAACAAGTTACTCTAATATCGGTATTAGTTGAAATAGCCGCTGTCGTCGTGGCTTGCACCATATGTTCAAACATTTTTTACGCAATTATCTCTGTTTGATCAGGTTCTATACTATATGAATACTATATAACTATTTATATATAGTGGTCTGTGGTGCTGTCGTTTAACGACCACTTACCTCTCACCGTTCACTTTACGTGAGAAAAAAATGCCAGTTAGTTGTGGAAGGACGGTGATTCTACTCAGATTCATTCTGAGGTTTACCCCACCAGTGTAAGCTGGATATGCCATAAATAACCTTCAATGTGTTAAAATGTTTTTTTGGATTTTATCAGTAAATTAACAACGAACACTATAGCAGTTCACATCATCTTGGGCTGCAAGGGTTTGACCAGGCTCGAACCTTCCATCGCGAACCTCGTAAATTACATTACAGTTTATACGAATTTATTATAGCGAAGAACCACACTCGTGTCTGCTTTCTGTGAAGAACCAGTCGTGAGTGTGGTTTATCAGAGGCTTCTGGTCGAGCTCGGGATCAAACCCGCAACCTCTGGCGGAAGCGACCAACACTCGAATCGATTAGCCTCTTGTCTCTTACTAATATATATATATATATATATATATCCAAAATCCATGCAGACATTGGATTAATCCATGACTTATTTTTTTATTACGTGTACTTCATCTACACAAAGGTTGGAATTTTAGAAATTACTAAAGCACGTAAAAAGATATATAAACCTTGCCGGTTTTTGCCGCTGCGATTTGTCACAGTACCGGGGGGTACATTAAAGATAAAGTCAAATATTCATAAATGTTTTAGAAGTAATTATCAAGCACTTGATATGTATCAAATATACAACCATTAAATATAATTTAAAACAATTTTCCATTTTTTTATGATTTTATGATATTTGAAACTTTTCCTTTTCAAGCTTATAGTAACACAACGTAAATAAAACAGAACACACACAAACACACACACATTACACCTTGGCAAGTACATGTTCTGCATTTCGACTTCTATATCGATAACCGTTTTAAATCAAATTGTTGACAGCATTTACATGTTTATTGTATAAATATATACGAAATTAAATAAGACACCATTTTGAAATAAAGTTCAACAGTGCGCATATTCCGGATGACGCGTTAGTAAATCATTTTCGCTCCATCGATTTGAATATGTTCATTGAAAAACAGACCTTATATATCATTTTATTAAATTAAAAAAACTTCAAACAGACATATGGAATGGGGGGATAAAACCATACCACGTGATAGTATCATATTTTTAAAAATTGCCACAATTATAAAAATGAGTGTGAACACCACTTTATGTCAAATCGGACGCATTATTAATAAATCACAAACAGCGGAAAGTATTATGTATAAATGTGATTATACCATGTCACCCATAGTCTGCATACCAGTGTTATTATTATACCACCCCCTCTATTAAAAAGACATAAAAAGTGCATATATGAAATTTGTAATCATTTTAATGATAAGTACCACATTTTATTTCATAAAGAAATTTTACTGATCATTTTGCCGTCGTGACCATGAACTTTTGTACTGATTCACTCGATTAAAAATAGAACAATTAGTTCTGTTTATTATGTAATGATGATGCGCTTGTACTAATCGAATATTCGATGGCGACAGCGTGTCCTGAAATGTCTGCAAGTGCAGAGACAGACGGAGAATGATAGATACATGTGTATATAATAAAGTGAGTCACGTTTTACTCATCGCTGCCATCAATGCTCAATCAATTAATCTGAGGTTATGGCATTTTCTGTCGTGCATGTTTTATATAAACCGTAATGACAATGTATTAAACTAGATATGCGTGTGGGGATCGATCATTATATATCTTGCATGACCAAGTAAACAGACAGAAAATTTGTGAAAGCAAACACCATCAATGAATTTATCATGCGTATAATTTGGTTTATATTTTACATGTACGCATGTTTAAAACTCAAGGCAAGAACCATAAAACGGTGAATAAAAGTTACCGGATGGTCAGAAACGACGGACCAGTACATGATAGCTGGTTCACGTTTATACATTTTATCTCATTTAGTCTCTTGTAATTCTAATTAGCATGGTATGATTCTCTCTCTATATATATACTGATTATGTTTATGTACGTTTTATGTTGTTACCATGGTGAGACTTCAATAAAGAATAAAATCGTTTTATTTCATTATGAAATTAGCTACCATCTATACTATAGTGTTGTTTATTGACAAAACATATTACTTTTGTACTATTACACTTGTCTGATTTATGTTAAAAACGTGTCAGATGATCAGGTCTTGTTTTCTTTGTACAATATTTATGTGTTTGGGAGTCACAACTGAATGGTGTGATTTTAATTGACTGACACATACAGACAGACAAACAAATATAGTAGGCTATAAGTAGAAGAGTGTGAATGTTCTAGGTGTATATAGATCAAAATATCAAAACTAAGGATTGGATGCGCCAAATGAATTTAAAAGCAACACAGCAATTAATGACAACTTATAGGAGAGAGACAAACAAATTGAAAATTCATACTTAAAGGGATGACGTAAACATAATTTCAATATCAGTTTTATATCTCTTACTGCCAGCTCGGTGAATAATGCCGGTAACTATACACCATCTGAATGGAAGATACACGCTTTTTGTATTAATGTTACGAGTTCTTATGTAATATTTGTTGTGAGACAGCAAAACACGTTCTGCTCTGCTAACTGTCAATAATTACATTTTGCATGCACTTCAATACCTCCGTACGCTGTAATACAAATGCACGCCCTCTGTCTGTCCTTGGATTCAAGGTGTCAAATATAAAGTGTCTTACAGCAGGTCTGGTAAGTATATTAAACATTCAGTCAGTCTTTGATGCTTGTAACCCTGTAACCTTTCAATGACTATAATGTGTTTTGCGCCATTTTTTTAATTCGTTTAAATTAGTTTCAATTTAAGTCTTGTCTGCCCTCAATGTGTTAGTAGGTTACCGTGTTTTTTTGTGTTATCAGTTAAGGCCATTTTCCTTAATTCAAATATCAAAATGTCAGCCACCTCTATCGTCTGGGATACCGCTTCCACATTTATTGAAATTTTTTTATTAGCGTTTGATACTATTTTCACTATTTGAACTTTTGATTATTCGAAAACAGTTATTTCCATAGGTCCGATATAAAAACCATTATAATCTAAATTACGTCATAATGTTTTGGTCCGATATAAAGTTCGTCCTGATGAATTGGTCCGATATCAAATCCGTCCCGATGTTTTGGTTTGATGTAAGTCCGTCCTCATGACATAAAGTCCGTCCTGGTGTTTTGGTCCGACATAAACTCCGTCCTGGTGTTTTGGTCAGACGCAAAGTCCGTCCTGATGTTTTTGTCCGACATAACGTCCGTCCTGGTGTTTTTGTCCGACATTAAGTTCGTCCAGATGTTTTGGTCAGACATAAAGTCCGTCCTGGTGTTTTTGTCCGACATAAAGACCGTCCTGATGTTTTTGTCAGACATAAAGACCGTCCTGATGTTTTTGTCCGACATAAAGTACGTCTTGATGTTTTGGTTCTATATAAATGTTTTTGTCCGACATAAAGTCCATCCTGGTGTTTTGATTCGATATAAAGTTCTTCATACTGTTTGGTATTTGTATGATATCAATAATTGCATCATTCGAACTCAGTTTTGAACTCTGACCATTTTAACATGTACTTCCTGTTATAAATATGCCGCGGAGTGTAGTCGGAATTGCATATCTAATATATCATTTACACATTTTTTACCTTTACTGCGTCAGTTTACAAGAAAGTGTTACGTAATGAGTTCGCGTTTTTGTAAGTTTAACATACAACGTTACTGATTATACCCATTTTCCAATTTTGATACATTCAATTTAATGAATTTACTGATTTAAAGCGACCACGTTGTGTGTTTAAAATAGTATTTGTATTTTAAATCATGGATACTTTGTTATTTCCGTAAACTGTTATAATGTGCATTCAATGATTATTTTAAAAAAAAATCACGTGAAAACCCGGACAATAAAACAAGGGTCACATTTTCTGTCTGTCTCGTTTTATGCTAATCTGTTTTAAAACGTCTCTGACGTCATATAAGCCATGTGCATTACGTTCTTTGATATAAGACCTTAAGATCATAGTGAATTTTATTTCTTTACATTGATCGTGTTTGATTCCTTCTTTTCAATAAACCATATCATATCTTTTGATATCTTAGATATTCTTGTGCAACGTTCAATAACTGTCTCGCTCGTATTTCTGAAAAGGGAAACATGGTAAGTTTTACATACAGGGATTAATCGGCGATAAAGGAGGCGAGGATTAGGGTTAATCCTTAAAAAACCACCAGAAAATCACAGTAGAATTTAAATAACAGAATTACTTGGTAGAATAAGAATGCTATTTAATATCAAACAAAACTAGGATCGTCTGTATTTAGAAGATTTCTAACTGTATTTTGGTTTAATTCTTTATTCCGGAAACTTCCTCAGTATCCCTTAAAATGCTTAAACCCTCTAGTCTCGGTGTTCCCGATAACTTAAACTTTGCGTGCACGCAACAAAGCGGACAGGGTGACCCAGCTTAATTTTATGAATTGTCTCTTTTTTTTCTCACCAAATAAGAAGAGTTCGTAAATAATATACAAACTAGAATTATAGTAACATTTGTTAAATGCTTTTTTTAATTTTACATCAAAGTGTTAGATCTTGTCGACCAACAGTTCCATATACATTGCCCATTTAACATAATGTTTTTTTTTCTTCATAAAAGCCGGGTGGTGCGGGGTTAACATGAAATGTGAAGCTATTATTTCCCTTGTCTAATAAATCAAGAGACAATGCTCTCCCTTTATAAATAACGTTTGATTTACGTTGATTTGCCTGTCATTATGATAGTCTCGATGAATGAACCCCATTCCTACGTACTGTGCAGGCAGGGTGACAAAATGAATTTATCACATCTGAATGCAAGCGCTAATCTCTCCCTATCTCAATAGTTTTGAGGTAGGAGACGATTTGTAAGCGGAGAGATGGTGTTCAAACGGCGGTCGAAATGCAAATAGCGTTTTCCGTTGGTCAGCGCTTGTATTTCCACAAAGATTAAGATATTAAGATAGTATCGGCTGACCATTTGTATTTCACATTTTGATTACCCGTTTGATAGCCTATACTAGATTCATAAATATCATTTAATTCTTCTACTAGGCAATTTATCAGTAATTTAATTGGCAATAAGAGGTTGCGGATTATGGTGTGGACATTGGAAAAGTATCGGCAGGGTGGACGCTTGGTTTCCAAACAAATCACGATTGATACAGCTTAATTTTGGTAATTCGAAGTGGTGGTTAAGTTAGAATTGAAGAAGTGAGTGACATGACATTCTGTTCATAACTGCCAAAGATCCAATGTCGTAACACCTGCAGAGAGCGTCCGGAAACGGACTGATTTACAGCACAAACAGCAGACGGTCTGTGGTTCGGGTGTTTAGCGGCATAACTCAATGTCGAGTATAAAGTTACGAATAACATCTTTAATTTGTCAGGCGAAACATTAGTTTTGATACCCGATATACCAATATTTCAACTCAAACCCGACTTCTGAGGGGTTAATTAATATTGATTTATTACTTGCTCCGTCATTCATAAATAAGTCCTAAGACATGTTCTTTGTCCAGCGCTAATTGCACGCAAAATTTTGAACATTTAATAAGCGTTAAGACATGGTTTGGACACAAAAGAGCACCCCGATTAGACAGATATAAAACAAAACATGTAATTTGTGACCATTAATCGATTAGTATGACTTGAGATATATAACTTGATCAGTGAGCGATCCATACATATTCCAAATTGTAACAGTGTTTTAATTGTGCCCACACGCGACTTTTTCTCATTCCTTCTGGTGGTTAAAGAGCCCCAGCGGAAGTCATTAAGACACTTTACAGGTGACATAACAAAGAAGAAAATGAATCCGGTGTCAAGGCTTCTTTTTCAAAGTATAACATTTTAGAGAGAAAAGATACGGCCAAGAGGTTGGCTAATTGAGGCTCTAGTAATGTCACGAAAGGGAGAAAAATACACAAAAATATTCTGAATTGATATTGAAAGTATATTTCAAGAGAATCTTACAAAAATAAGTGTTATCAAAGATGAATATGAAAACATCTCTTTTATGATATAAAACTAAAAACAAAATTTAGCTGTACCTCAAGATAAAACTAGGAGCTTTATATATTATAAGAAAACACAATTATACAATCAGTTTAATATTTATGAGATATAATTTAGAGTTAGATGTAATGCCTACAATGTAATTATGAACCGCAGTGAATTTTAGATATTCTATCTGGAAGGTTATATATTTTTGTTTTGAAAAATATAGCAATTTCATTATCTGATTGGACCCGCAACAACGCCCCTTCTTTTATCTAAATTGGCTTATTTATTGTTTTGTGCTTCAATTCATAGGATGCCAACTGTCATTAAACCCTTATATTAACATATTGTCGATAAAACCTAAACTAATTTATAAACAATTATTTTTATTGCTCTATAAGTGAAATATTATGGGCTATAAACATCAGTTAATGTTTTCCATAGCCGCCATCAATACACACGTGTCAGTGCCCGGATGCTGTTTGACAAGCAAGGTTTACAAGACGGCACTTTATTAATCTCTGAAATTGTTTTCGTTTTTTTTTTACACGTTATGGTGCGTTTATACAAATATGTATCTTATGTGTTTGAAAAATCATATTTTACATTGTTCTTTTTCCTCAAACGTACACAGCGGTAGTAAAATAACCGTAGTGAAGCATTTTTATTTATCATTGAGTTTATCTGTTCTTTTTAATAAGCATATAATTCGTAACAGTCCCAATAAACATGTACTGGCGAAAGCCGAAAAAACATTTGGCTAAAACATGTGCCCCAAATAAATGCTCGTTCTGTAAATTTGCCTCAACATAAGTGCTTTAGTTAAAGTGCTATAAGAAATGACATGAGCATCTATGTAAATTAGCGTGAATTATGGGATTGCTGAAGAACTGTTACTAAAGAGCTCAAAGCAGTGTTTCACAATATTTATTGTTGTATTGTTTTGTCAAATTTGTCATAAACATTATACGTACTACTGTTGATTTAACTGCTCTATCTTTTGTTTATGTTCGCACACGGTATATACTTTACTAGTATTTGTTTTCTGTATGTAAGCATTTTTATAAAATATAACTGGTGAAAGGGGTTAAGTTGAAATGTCAGTGATCTATTTTAGGACAGGTAAATATTTATTTGATTTATGGCCATGTAATGTTATACTTACCGTGTTGACATACAGAATCTATAACTTATATTTCAACACCTCAGAGCATCACTGTGCTATGTCAATATGAAATATAAAGTCATATAACACGTTGTTGCTCCAAGTGGTCGATTTATCATTCGGTGGGAAATGGGACAGACAAGTAAACATACATATCCAAATATTGAACAAAAGTATTTTATTTCATGCATTTCGGTACAATAATACTATCAAGCAAAATACATACACGCAAGCAATATCACTCGGTTGGCGCTTACGCAAGTCTCGCGATTTTTATGTTTATTTACAAAGGTTTTGTCCTCAAAATGCAATAGCAAGAGGTATTTAACATCTTTGACCCTTCTTTGAAGTAGATATCCAAAACTGTCAAGCTGAGACTGCATCCACGTGCAGAAAGATTTCTGATTATGATGACGATCCAAGGTAGTGTTACCGCATATTGCTCCGCGGTCACCCAGCCTTTATCATTCGCCGGAAGCTTGTGTATTTTAATATGCGTGTCAATCATGTGACAGGACTATTTTCCCAAGTGATTTGTAATTCAGGAAGTTCGGCGTAAACTTAAACGATGCAACACGTTTTAATTCGAAATATATGTTCCGCATCGTTGTCCAGTAAATGGAAAAAGTATGTAGGTTCGAAAAACACGACCATTTCATGTATTACTACATTTGATACCGTGTACATACTTACTCATGATTTATGCTTTGGCGCCAAATTTGTCTCCATTAATTATTATTGTATACTATTCATCAGACGGGAATATTTCGCCCACATAAGGTATATTTTAATGTGACGTGCATAACGGACCTTAACGAATTGTGATATAATAATAAACGGTCATTGCAATTGGTATTTTAACAATTGTCTGTGGTTTGTGGGTGGGTGGTGTGCGGGGATGGTGTGTGAAGGGAGAGGCGGGAACGTGGCAATTTCTTTTATTCTTTAGAATATTATTTAGGCTCTTTTATACCAGTCGATGTAATTGTATGTACGAGCAAAGAGATGATATTGTGAACTGTTTTCTGTGTGCGTTAATTTCTCTATTTATCGGATGTTAGTTAATAATTAAGCGTTCGTTCTTACACTTCAGAATGGATCTTGCTCTCCCGATTTGGTCTTTTATACGACAATAATATTTGAGCACGTTAATTGGTCAGTTGCTTCAGTGAAAGTTAAATGTCATCACATCTTTGTAAGTGCTATGAATTGTGGGACAGGTATAGATATCCGGTATTGGGGTAGACTACTATAGTCTGTAAGCTAGGTCTACGTAAAGATGTAACGAAGTGCTTTGAAGTTTAGCCGAGTAGATACTAGGCTAATGTATGGTGCTTAAATATAAAACGGTAGGTACTGCCGTAAAATTTTAAAATTATTTCGATGGTTTTTAATACTTCAAGTTTAAACACTCAATAATGGAGTGCCTCTGTCTCTGTATCAGTTGAAAAACATAAAATATTACACGAATGAAGTTTATCTTTTGAAGCGATAAGTGGCTAGTTATCAATGCAAGTCTGGCAAAAGTTTCGATAACTCATTCAATAAAAAACCCAACTTTGTTGATAGGCCAGGTGTATGTCTGTTGCAGCACTATCTTTAACTGCGTAACGATCTAAGTAGCATGAATGGATGCACATGAACCGTCTGGACACCTTTCAAGAAACTAGTTCTTTGTGTACTATAGTGAAAAATATGGTAAACCAAAATGTGAAAGTGACGAATAACACATGACTGGTAAATGATTTATTAATATCACAGTCAGGAACTGTTTGAACTGAAATACTGTTGCAACACAATGCAATCAAACACATGAGACTAGGTCATAAGTACAAACAGAGACAGGTTATAAGTACAAACAGAGACGGGTTATACGTACGAACAGAGACGGGTTATACGTACGAACAGAGACAGGTTATACGTATACAAACAGAGACAGGTTATAAGTACAAACAAAGACAGGTTATACGTACAAACAGAGACAAGTTATACGTACAAATACTGATTTAACCTTCGCATGAAATTCATATGGAAACGGTTGCTTTTGCAATGCTTTAAAATGTCTGCAACTTGTTCAATAAATTAGGACACAGTTACTTAAACAAGTTCTGTACTCGTTTCAAAGATTTTTTTTTTTTAATTTCACCAAAAAAAAAATATATAAACAAAAAATATATGATATATAAGGCATATGCCAGGACCTTTTTTGTATACTAACTTGATCAAAGTGCCTTTTTTTCTCTCAGGCTGTTGATTGACAGAAACTCCATAGACCCATTCATCTCTCTCAATTATCGTGTACATATCAGACCCATCAACGTATTATACAATCTTTGCTTTTTGTTATCGGAGCACAGATTCACGTGATGTAACCTCTTAGCATGTCTGTTAACCATCTAGTTAATACCAAAAATAAATAAACATTCACCAATGTCTCTGATAACAGAATGTTATGCGAGTTTCTTATTTAAATTCATCACGGCAGCGGTGGCCTAGTTAGTCTGTCCCCTTCCTGATATCTCCCGAATCGGGTCAATGAAAAGGCAAGGATTAATAACGCTTACCGAAACTGTGACGTCATTCAACTTTCACTAAAGTAACTGACCAATCAGCTTGCTCTAATCTCATTGTTATATGATGGACCCAAGCGGGGCGAGAATTGTCCGTCATAGTCTGGGCCTAGTGGTAGATTGCGGTTCGATCTCCTGCCGAGTTACACTCGTGGTTCAGTCTTTGCTTCGTGGTCAGAATTAAAGG
The DNA here is from genome assembly GCA_029582155.1 of Panopea generosa. Lineage (NCBI taxonomy): Eukaryota > Metazoa > Mollusca > Bivalvia > Adapedonta > Hiatellidae > Panopea > Panopea generosa. The sequence continues at coordinate 19,921,607 of CM055894.1, read as the reverse complement.
ATTGATTCTAAGACCGGTTTAAGGTTTTGACACACCCAGTTGTGTATGAACATGTACATGTATGATTGATATCAGCGACCAGTGTATAAGTGTTTTCCTTCTGTTCCACAATCAATTTATCAGCGTTTCAAAAATACGTTAAGGAACTACATTGCTATAATTGATTACAAATACGAAATTGCAAAGATTAACTGTTCGAGGTTCCATTCTATCTTACCTGAGTAATAATATAATATACAAAATTTCTGTTTATCGAACATAAAAAACCGCTGTAATAACCTTAGATTGATCACTATGGCCGCTGATTGACTGTGATTATGTATCTGTTTAGCACTGAATAGCAAATATAAATAAATGTATGTTTGTTTCTCAACGGAAGCTTAATAATTTCTCTCGCCTTTGAATGCCTTCTTTCTGTGTATGATATAAACAAGATGCTATCTTTGTCTTAAAATAATATTAATAAAATAAATATAATCTGAACACATACAATATTGTCTACTAATAATCGCGTGTGTGTACGTTGCACGTGCTATCGTTTCTCATAGCTATGTTTTTGTTACCTCCGTCGATCACTCATTTTCAATAGACGGGTAGCAGGGTTTTACTGCTTTTATTGTCATTTGGTAATCAAAAGTCGTAACCCGGTCTACTTACCGGATAATGGCGGCTGGCACGCGCGCTGTCTTAAGGGTCATGACAGGTTATTGCAGTTTCTTTCACTTGTGCTGTAATTGATATTATTTATGTTGTTAGCATTATCATCAATAACCCACAGTGTGTATTGATGAGAGTTTTGGCGGCCATGTTGACGTCACAAAACAATTTATGACAGGCAGATATACAGACAAAAATATCGTTATGCTTACTAATGCTATGTTTCGTTATTTGCGGTACCGGTAAACAGCTTAAAGTCATAGAATTGCTTAAACAATAAGACTTAAAATTGAAAATGTAATTATTATAAAGTTCTTTCGCTGAACACTATAAACAGGCATGGTTTTAATGGAATGACATTTTGCTGTTTCGGTGTGTGTGTGTTTTTGCCTGATACTGCACACACTCGAATGTTGTTCTCCTTGTGAGAAAATTTATGGTCAAAAATCAAAAAGGTATTAGATTATTTAAATAAATTTTCATTCATTGTATTATTTTGTTGCATGTAATTCACCTGTTTTTGATTGATGCTAGCGTTAAGCCAGGAGTCCAAACCATAAATAATTAGTCGTTATCTGGCCTGTTGTAATGCGCATGCTCCAACAAACATATCCCAGCTGTTTTCTTTGACACGGTGCCATCAGAATATATACACAAAAAGTAATTTATATCACTTATTATGAAAACAGTTTTTCAGCAGTTTGGCATATTCACATACACGTTGAGGCGTGCTTCAGCCAGAAATGGATTGGGCAGACAAAAAGTAAAATGTTACATTTGGCTCTAATCATAACAAATATTAATTGGTGTAATTAAATCTACTGGGGTTTGCTGATTTTCCGGGTTCTGTTTTTTTTATAATTATGTTTGATGTATTTTAATAATTAAATTCAAGATTCAAGAAGCATTAGAAGCATTTAGATTTCCACATAAAAAACTGATACTATGGTATGCGACGCTTAACCTTGTATCTTACTAAAGACAGTTGGCTTGAACATGTGTCCGGTTGTGAGTTGTTGGTGAGCAGAAAGCAACTCAAATGTTAAATAAAAGACGGACTATTGAATATAAGGCTATTATTATAATATTATGCAGATACCCCAAACATAATGTTACAATTTTCAACAACAAAAAAGCTAGCCCAATATGGGACATGGATACGTTAGCCTATGGAACAAGCGTGTGTGACCACAAATGTGACGATACCGTGTATTAGTACGGATTTAATGCAATTTTCAACAAATGACATATTATATATGGCATATCCAGTTTTATTGGTGAATGTAGACCTCAGAATAAATCTGAGTAAACACACCGCCCGATCACAAATAAATAACAAACTTTCTCACTTAAAGATTTTTAACCGTGCGGGACTTGAAGCAACGACGTCGGCAATGAGAGGTAAGTGGCCTTGAGACGCCGCCTCGGGCAGCTCGGCCAAGGAGGTCCCTAGTGTATTGTAAGCCAGTCCAATGAAGTGAGGCGTTCCATTTATTACTACTACAACATTGCTGACTGCTGACTCTTGCTCTTGCTCCAATGCCAAAATAAAACGTATACTGACATTTTAATTCTTGTTTCATATCATTGTATACAGGTGCACGGGGTGAAACACGGCGTATACCTGGCTACAAAATGACTTGTTTCTGTTTTTAAGATAGATCTTAGCCTTTGATAAAAATGTATTATTCAGAGTTTTGAAATGCTCCATTTTCAATAGGTCTGTGTTATTTAAGAATTTTTAATACAATTGCACGTGCAGAATCAAACTAATGAACCACGTGTTTTTTTCAGGGGGGACTAATAAAATCTCATTGGTGAACCCATATTAAATGTTTTATACCGGTCACCGAGTTAAGTTGGTATTTAATGACACTATTAATTAAAAGTTATTTTTTATGATTAAATCGGGAAAAAAAAACAATAAAAAAACTGATTTAATTATTAATTAGTAAGTTATATACAGACATAAGTCAGAATAATCATAGTTTCTTTTTCTGATTGTGCTGCTCTCATCAGTTGTTACATGTTAAGTGCATCATTATAATCCTTTAAAATTGAAAATGTCTACCCATTTTAACCCCCTCCCCCCCCCCCCCCCCCCCCCCTCCCCCTCCAACCCACCCATCTCATTATCATGTTGGTAGATCGTAACCTATATTACTGTTTTGTTTTGTGTTGCATCACCCAATGCATTGCCACACACGCCTCTTTACGAATATTTAATTGACCACCAGTCTCGTAAATGTATAAATGTCATAGGAAAACAAGATTAATTCCGACATTACCGTTCCGTTACAAGACAGCAGGCTCCTAGGTTATACCCTACCCATTCTTATCATGGCGATTCAAACGTATCTGATGAAAAAAGTAATATTTAGGGAGAATTCTTTACGGTTTTATCAGTAATTGTTTATAAAATGATTTTTTACAAAGTGTCCTTGATTAACCCCGAGATAAGGGTCATTTAGATCCGGGTCACAGATTAAACTCAGCGTTTTATTGCTACAATTCAATCAAATATGCAATTAGAAGTGTATAAGTGCATAATGAGCCTGCTGTTGAGTCAAAGGGTATAATTGATTATGGGGATCTTTTGTAACATTGAAATAAATCTTCGTCTGCTATGGTGTAATAAACAAATAACGACCTCAAAATTATTGTTAATATGTTAAAGTTGATGCGTTCCAAGTGGCATTAGACCCTCTTTAAACAAGGGAAAAAAACACAGACACACATATATGCACAAGTTAAATTAGCAGGTAATTGTGAGTTGAAAATTCGAATAAGCAACTACCTACCAGCTGCCAGATGGGGATCCGGATTTGCTTTAAATCGTTTATTGTTTGTTTTTTTTAAACAATTTACAGCAATAAAAAAACCTAGACCCGCGTTGTTCCTTCAATACAATGAGAACATTCACCAGAAAGCGATTAAAAACTTCCAGTTGGGGATTCAGCCGAACTATATGATGCTGATTATGATAACGAAGCTGAATTTCCAACTGGCAACTGGTCGGTAGTTGGTTATTCGAATATTCAACTACCTACGGGTACTCCGTGGCTGAGTGGTCTAAGGCGCCGTCTCAAGATCACTTACCTCTCACCGCTAAAGTCGTAGGTTTGAATCCCGCTCGCTCCAAAAAAAATATATGATACAGTTTCCAGTTACTTGCGGAAGGACGGTTGTTCTGCTCACTCTGAACCAGTCTAAGGTCTTACTCCACCAGTAAAACTGGAAATGCCATATATAACTTGACTCAGTCTGAGATCTTCCTCCACCAGTAAAACTGGATATGCCATATATAACCTGAAATGTGTTGAAAATGGCGTTAAACCCCATTCAACTACCTACCAACTTTACACTCATGCTAAATGTAAGATACTTTTCTGACCGTGGTTGTAGATTTCTTTAAAATGCGTTTATATGACACAGTTATTTTTAACGAATTCGTGTTGGCATTTACGATATTAAATCACGACTGGGTGTATGTTTACGGTTGTTGCGTTTTATTAAAAAAGTTTAGTTTAACTGATATTAGTATGTACATAAATCAGAAACTTTTATAATCTACAATTAAATTTTATGACATAAAGTATGTAAGAAGTGATATTAGGACATGATTTTTTATGAATAAATGACAGTTTTTAATGAGTTTTTAATTGGATTGCGTATCATATAAAACGCTAACCATGCGTGACGTTTATCATAACAGCGCCAAGGTATGGTATGAACAAACTCGCTGTAAAATAGACAAGTTTTCTCAGATAAAAAAATGCGCCACGTTACATGACAACGTCGATTAATTTTTTCCTTTTTTTTATTGACGTTTAACGCCATTTCAGTCAGACTGAGTAGAACCACCGTCCTTCCGCAAGTAACTGGAAAATTTCTCACATAAAGTTTTTGGAGTCAGCAGGACTCGAACCTACGACCTTAGCGGTGAGAGGTTATTGATCTTGAGGCGGTACCAAAGACCACTCGGCAACGGAGGACCCTTCGACTAACCTAAATAGTTCTGTCAGCATAAATCATATTCAGAGAGAAAAAGTTCAAATCTTTTACATAGAATATATAAAAAAAATACGTTTTACATATAAAAAAAACATCATTTGACGTGTTCTGTTATCGTCACACATGATGTGCTGTGTCCACAGTTTCATTTAATTCCATTTCAACAATTCCATTACCTTTAAATACAAATTTAACAAAATTAATTCCGGTTGGCAAATATGAACTGTTCATATGTATAAGTCCTTCATGTATTGTTTGCAAGTTTTTATTTGAGTTTGAATATTATAAAAAATGTAAGTTTCTATATCTTGAATTGAAGGAGCCCTCCGTGTCCTGAATTGTCTATGGTGTTTTCGTTTACCAACCACTTACCTTTCACCATTGAGGTCGTATGTTCGAGTAAAGCTCGTTCCAAAAGCTCTATGTAATAAACTATGCCATTCCAGTTACGATGTTTCTTCTCAGATTCATTCCGTGAGGTCTTCCTCCACCAACACAACTGGATGTATCATATAAAACATGGTAGGTGTTGAACCCGGCGTTAAATCATTGCAAAAATATCTTGAAATGTAAACAAAAACACACACATCGAAACTTAGAGCGTGTAGTTAAATAAAGAATTGAAACTACATTGGTATCTTCAACTTTCATGGTATAAGGTGATTTTACGACAGTGTCAATGTGTTAATTTTTAACGTGGTTAAGGCTATCGGTGTTTCTTGTTTTGCTCAGTTGTATATGCTTCAACCAGGAGATCCCGATGTGATTCCCGGCGAGGTTTTATCCGGTGTTTTGTTTTCAAACGCACTCCCACAATGCCTTATTCGGGCAAGTACTGTGAAAGTATACGGTCATTCGCAAGAGATTTCCGACGATTGGTCCCGTGTAAACAGGGCGCGTCATACCAAAAAAAAAACGTGAACTTTGTGCCTGCACATATAATCCTCGAAAGAGGGCGTTGTACTATCAGTAGACAGATAGTAAATGCGCGCAGAAATATAAGTTGGACGGATTACCAATAGCTGGAAGGTGTTTTAATGTTACAAGTCCCGTTGTGATAATAATTAGGTCTGACCGACCTCGTATTTTCCAATTCTCCAAATTGTCGCCCATTTTCCGCCATCATTTTCACATGGCGGCCGTTTATTGGTTTTTAATATCAAAGATTCAATTCAAGGAAAATCACTCTTTTGTTACGTGGCAAGTTTTATGGTTTCTTAAGTACATGATAGGAAAGAATCAGCAGAGCAATCGATTAAAACCGTAATTAAATACACGAAATAATACTGTAATAAAATATATAAAATATCACTGTGAAACCTTGCTCAGTGCCCCTGTCTGAGGGTATTTTATTATTCGAGATTAAAAACGTAAACATTAAGATTTATATAAAGTTTGTATCGGCATATATCAGTCGAACAGTTGCAATTAAATTCAATGTACTTGATCTTTACCGCATGCGCTTAAAACTGCAAACAAATGTGGTTTGTTGAGATGAAATAAATATAAATTATTTGTTTTGTTAACAAAGCAACTACATAAATATCTGATACTGTGTTGTATGCTCCAAGCTCAATTACTATCTTAACGTGTTTTTTTCTAATGGATGCGTAGTAACATTTTAAGATATCCGAACATTTACATTAGAAAATATATTTAAAAAAGTGTAAGAACACATATTTTTTTATCATTTAATGCATTTGTTTAGTAAATCACATATCCATAAGCGATTGTGAATCATTGTATTATGACAGGTGTACGAGGTATGCGTTTGTTGAAAACATAAAACAGAGGTTAAGTACTTAAACACGGCCAGCGTGTATTTGCTTCCAGCTTCACGATTTTAGCGAATCTAATTGGTTCTCTTCACTCGTCATGGCCAAAATTCAGCAATATTTTGAGTCTGAGTTTTAAATATTAACATTATAATCGAGTAAATATCCCAAGTAAACGTCCAATTATAAACGGAGGGAGAAAAACTCTGACAGAAGACCAGTAGCTGCACATGCGACTCCGAGATAAAACACTGACAGAAGACCAAGAAGCTGCACATGCGACTCCGATATAAAACACTGACAGAAGAACAAAAAGCTGCACATGCGATTCCGATATAAAACACTGACAGAAGACCAGTAGCTGTACATGCGACTCCGAGATAAAACACTGACAGAAGACCAAGTAGCTGCACATGCGACTCCGATATAAAACACTGACAGAAGACCAGTAGCTGCACATGCGAATCCGATATAAAACACTGACAGAAGACCAGTAGCTGCACATGTGACTCCGAGATAAAACACTGACAGAAGACCAAGTAGCTGCACATGCGACTCCGAGATAAAACACTGACAGAAGTCCAAGTAGCTGCACATGCGACTCCGATATAAAACACTGACAGAAGACCAAGTAGCTGCACATGTGGCTCCGAGATAAAACACTGACAGAAGACCAAGTAGCTGCACATGTGGCTCCGAGATAAAACACTGACAGAAGACCAAGTAGCTCCACATGTGGCTCCGAGATAAAACACTGACAGAAGACCAAGTAGCTGCACATGCGACTCCGAGATAAAACACTGACAGAAGACCAAGTAGCTGCACATGCGACTCCGAGATAAAACACTGACAGAAGACCAAGAAGCTGCACATGCGACTCCGATATAAAACACTGACAGAAGACCAAGAAGCTGCACATGTGGCTCCGAGATAAAACACTTACAGAAGACCAAGTAGCTCCACATGTGGCTCCGAGATAAAACACTTACAGAAGACCAAGTAGCTGCACATGCGACTCCGAGATAAAACACTGACAGAAGACCAAGTAGCTGCACATGAGACTCCGAGATAAACGGTATTATAGTGTACACATCACTTCCGTAATAACGTAAAGGTTTTCATCAAATCTTGGTGCAATACTGTCAGTCTCCACTAACAATCGTTGTGTCATATAAACGAGCCAACATCACGAAAGAGTCCGTGCCGACGAACCCAACGCTGCGGGTGGTTTTTGTTTGTGCCCATTATTCGAGATATAATTTAATTTTGTTTGGGCTATTAAACTAAAAAAATGTCATACTTCTTAAATAACACAGGCATTAAACTGAAAATATCTTCTCATTCAATAAAATGATGAAAGAAGTTTTTGATCTTTATATATTAATGATACCACTGTGCTTGTTCAAAAAGCAAGGTATGGGGCTCACTAGGTTCGTCAAAGCTGCAACGTAATCTCCCATAAAACAACATTCACACGTGACCAGCGTAACCGAGCTTGAATAATGGGAGTACTTTAGGTGAAAATATTACTATGTAGAATAGAAAGCATATATGGTGTCATTTTAACTTCATTACCTCTACCCAAAAAGAAGTGTCCGGGTGTTCATATTTGGTCCAATTCGATAACATGATTCAGTTTTGTCGCCCATTGAAATGAATTTTCATTTAATTCATATTTTTGTTACCGGTTTAAACAACCCCCGCTGTGTCCCAGCTTACGGTATATGTCTTCATAAAGTGCTTAGCCATCGTCACAGCTGGGTTCCGGGCTACATGATTCGGGTTTTGAATATTTTGTAATTGTTGTAGAAATGAGAAATATGATCTTGAATATTTTGCGGCTACTTGAAGGTGTCAAAATAAACAGATTAGTGGGGGGAATAGTGTTTATGGTGTAATGTTATAGACAGAGGTGGAGTGCAGTTGAGATTTCGATTGCAGAGTGTTGTCGCCTTCGGAATGATAAACTGTGTTAGCGATATGGCGTTGTTTTACACCGACATTTGAGTATTAGATTTATCAGCTAGTGTGCATATATCGTGTCTGTATATAATATTTTTGATAATGTACTTTAGTTTAAACGTATTTGTTTTTTTTTTGCATCGATTGTAAAACAAGTTTTATTTCAATTTAGACATAAACGCTCAGAGTGTTCCTGAACAGGACCGGTACTTAGCTAGGGCACCACGCATCAGTGCCTGTGAGAAGGGTGACTCCCTGGGTTCCTGAACAGGACCGGTACTTAGCTAGGGCACCACGTATCAGTGCCTGTTAGAGGGGTGACTCCCTGGGTTCCTGAACAGGACCGGTACTTAGCTAGGGCACCACGCATCAGTGCCAGTGAGAGAGGTGACTCCCTGGGTTCGATTAAATATGGGAGGCAACACTTTCCTACAATTTAGAAGCATATGTTTTGGTATTAATGTAGTAATTTAAAAAAAAGAAACACGAGTAGAATTAATGAAACACGAGTAGACATTGCTGTTATGGCTTCAATGTCACTGCGGCTACTGTTACAGGGTTTAACCACCCGTGTTTAACATTGTTGTCCACTCAAATAGCGAAAAACCTCTAGACGGTATTAGTATTAAGCACGATTCAGCACTATGTGGCAGACAAAATTAATATACGACGGAATTTACTGTTATTGTCTAAACGTCCCTTCAGCCACCACATCCTAATTGCCTTTTTTGCCACCAGGACTTGTGTTTGCTGCCTCGATTTCTCCGACAGTTTAAATATCAGTTGTCGAGTCCTCAATAACTGGCTATGTGGTACGCGAAGATATTTACAAAAAACATTCATACCCTATAAAGAAGTAGGTTGGGGGTCTTTAATCGTCCCGCCATCTTACCCCCATATTGTAAGTTAAACAATTTCTTCTAGGTGACAATAAATGAAATTTATTGACATAACCCTCTGTGGCGGCATATAATTTCAAAGTCTTGCATCGCATTATACTCGTTAATATGAATTAATTCCCTCGGTGGATTCATTTTCACAGACGGGAATATAAGCTGTCAGAAAAAAAGTGAATAAAACTTGCTTGATGCAAAGTAAACTTTGGAAATTACAAATTAAAAAAAAATCGAAGTCAAATTTCAAATTAAAGCAAACGGGGTTTGCTGAAGGTATGGGTAGATATGTGATATCTGGGAAGTCGGCTATGTATCAGGGAAACATAAATAACAGTGGTAAGGGGGTATGTAATCTGTTATCTATTGTTAACAGCAACAATTAGAAAAGTTAAATATTTGAGAATGATTGATCATGTTATTGACAATAAGTTTGGAGGCCCGGGACAACAATCAGTGCAGTATGTAGAGAAACCAGAAGACCGTATACAGAAATCACTACATAACTACATATTAAACGAATGCTACATATAAATTAATAACTTGCTAACGGACATGCGTGGTTGGAATAAAACGTTAGTAACATATCATACACATATTTTTGAATATGTACTAAAATTTTGGGCTTTGGTTTGTCAGTATCTCAATACATTGAATTTAATAAGGTACTGGAATTTCAGTAAAAAATCGCGCGCTTCTACTATGGGACTTATTCGTGTAGGAAAATGAGCAAGTACTTCGGTTAATCCACTTTTTTTGTTCTCGTGGGTCCCGACTAAGAATCACAGCGTTAATAACATAAGAGCACATAATATGTACAAATAAATAACACCGTTAGTAACATATATAAGTACAAATAGACCACAGCGTTACTTATGAATAAAGCTATTTAAATCACATAAATATTTGAGAGATAAATGTACTATTTGAGCATTTTGACAACCTCCATTACTACCGTTCTGCCTAACAAATCTGCATATCTGATACTAACTCGCCTATATGTTATATCGTGTTATAATGATTACATTATAGCCTCAAATATATTATAAATTACAAAATATGACAGTATTCATGACAAACTGATTTTTCTCAACACGAGTTCTGGCACGCATCATATCGACCTGCTGGGAGCATAAAGGCATCATTTTCTTTTATGCTCGACATGCAAATGGCACATTTGTGCTCCAAAATGTCGGAAACTCGCTTTCATTTGCTATCCCAGTTCATCGTTACATTCCCAACACTCACGCTTCGCAATGTTATCAATACCTCATTCACTTGTTTCAGTTTGTTTTCATTTTCCGCTGTCACGTCCCGTTCAGGTAGCAACCCATTAAGCGGTAATTCGTCTTTTATAGCAGGTGTAGAGAGGGCGGTCTATTACATATACCTGAAAGAAAAAAGGTTCCTTTATTGTCATGTAATTTGGAATGTAAACTGATCTATTTACTTACACTTGTTACTCTTTGTCGCCGCTGTTTACCTGGCAAATGAAGTTTTTTGAAGACAGAAAACATCGATTCTGGGTGTCATACAATAATGAAAAAGACAAAAAATTCAACCAAATTACCACATTTACGCCGTAGAATATGTCGTCGGAGTAGTTTTAGAGGGAGAAGATTCGGTTTCGTTAACTGACAAGTGCAATTTTATTAAGATGTTTTTGAAATCTATCTGCAATAAAGATATGGGTGGTTTAACGTTGAATGGTTAAGTAATGGGACCGTTTTTTGTGCATAAAAGGCACAGTTGTACAAGTATTCAAATCAATAAATGATGAAAAATACTCGATAAAGAATCGTTCATGCGGTTAAAATAAAATCCTAACAGGTCATAAAATTCAATATACAGAAACAATATCTTAGTGATTTATATCAAATGCAAATAATATAAATAATAATTGAATATAATTTTTTCTGGGGAAGGACTGAAAGTAACATTTCCCACAGAGTTCTATATTTCATTACCGTTAATATCCGCAAGACAGTGAAAAGTCCAACTTTATGTCATGTCTCTACGTTGCAATTCTTCATCAAAACATGATCTGCAATAATAAACTGTGGTAGTGTGATGCTTATCAATTTTAGATGTAATATAACGGGAATAATGTCACCATGGTTTCTCTTTAAAACCATTTTCCAGTCGTCACAACGTTTGCTCTATTGTTAAACATACAATATAGTCCAGAAGTCTCTATTACATAACGAAGAGATACCTGATAGTGATACATGTATATTATATAGTCCGGAGTGTTTTAAGATATTAATACATGTTTATAGTACGGATGGTTTAATGAATTCAATACGTATATAAACAATAGTCTGGTGGGATTTGCGATATCAATGCATATATATGTATTCCAGACACTTGTATCTTATTTTGCCAGTGAGGTTACCTTGCTACAACTAAATAAATTACAACTAAATCAATATATCAGTTGACAAAAATTTGGACAAACACATACAGCAAGTATAAATTTACCGCCATGACAAAGCAAAATACTCGTGTGCTTTCATATTTACACATATTAACTTATCATAATGGCTACCCTGAATGAAAACATCATAATTTATTCCAACGCCTGAGTTTCTAACACGCCATTGACTTTACCCTATAGACGATTAAAATCACGATTTTACGCGCATTCTTGTGCAGTGACTTATTGCATATTTATTGAAATGTTTTACACACGTTTTAAATCATGGATTTAAAAGAATGCACAAACACAAAGTGAGCTATCCCGTCACAAGGTTGAACGTTGATGGATTGGCAATGTCTTTAGTTTTTTGTAATGATAAAAGTAAATGAAATGGCAATGGTGAAGTAAGTGTATCTATTATCATATATGATGCATATCGATATGTTTTAAACTTCAAAAACATACACACCTTAAGGAGATATTCACAGATTATGATAACATTTGTATAGCCATACAATACTATTAAATCTTTTAAGGATATATCTTTGATATACTGGTAATATTTATTTTTTTAAATTCAAATTTCAAATAAAAGATATATATTTCAACATTCTGATCGCAAAATTGACGCATATATCCCTTGTATACATAATACCGCGATATATCTGTTACCGAGAATGCCCGTATAATAACAATATCCCAGACATGCGCAAAGTTCCAACTTCCGTAAGCGTCGGCACTTGTTTACATTTTGTCCCGGCAACTGTTTATTACTCAGCACACTTAAGTATCTTTATTACTGTTTATTATTGATGCCATTATTTACATGGTTGACAAAGTTTTGGAGTGGCGGTAATAGGTATGACAAGTATATCATGTAAATACAATATTATCTGCTAAACTGACCATTTAGATGCACAGAAAACAAGCAAGATAACAAATAAGCAGACTCGGTTTTATATATGTTTAATGTACAGGGTGTCCCAAAATATTTGATACAGTTTTGAACACGTTAATATTTTATTACTGTTCATAATAAATCAAATAATATGTGTATCATGTTACAGGTTATGCAATAACGTTTTTTATATGCAATAAGAGGGACTAACTCTCTTTGTATACATATGATAGACGATGAAATATATAACCCGTTTTAAAGAATATGCTCCAAGTGACGTCCTTTTTGCTGTATCACGACGTCAAGACGATCCCTGAAGTTCCTTACAACTGATGCGCACGTGTTCTGTTCGATTAATCTTATTTCCCTTTATTTGTATTCATTAGTTCTTCTGTGTCGTTTGAAGAAGGGCAACATCATTTATAAAAAAAACATTGAAGAGCAAAGGTGACAAACAACAACCTTGGTTTAATCCAGTAGTAACATCAAACTAATCTGTTTTAAGACCATTAATTCTTAAACAAGATGAAACACAGCAATATAAAGATTTGATAGGCTTAAACATTTTTCCATTCCAACTCCTAAATTATACATTTTATTCCATAAGATATACCTTTAACCTATTGGTGTATTCAATAATTCATATAATACCCTCAAACCACTTCCCTTCCCACAACCAAAGATGATAATTGTTGGGACAAATCACACGCTGTAATAAGATCTGAAAATACGACGTCCATGGGAAATCAATTTGTTGCATGGTGGGCGAATGTAACGGTCAGATGACGTTGACCGACTGATCGCATAGCAGGTGGTTGGATGATGATTCTGTTTTAAATACACTATGCACCTGCATATAGTTGCATTTTGTCGGTATTTTGATATTACATAATGTATATTAATCTATTTGGCTGAATGAGTATGAAACATACTGCATTACATGGGATTATATACAAATGTATATATATTATATATATATATATATGTATGTATGGTAAAACGCACATCATTTGATACTGGTCATATTTTTTTATGATGAGTACATTTGAACATTTGAAAACTATTTAAATAGACTACAAAATGTACCTGTATGACTAACGGTGGCATGAACACGTGAAACCATGAATAGATCCATATTAATAATGCTTATGTCGTTTGACATGTAAGTTCGTGTGTTTGTGTTTTGTCTAGCCCAGAATGAAAGATAAAGTGGTACCCCTAGTTTCCATAGCCTTGTGTGTTTTCTGTGTACACTACGATACAGTTAAAGTTCGTGCGTCACCCTATATTCAACACCGATCTTACTAATGAAACCGAAGTATATAATTTTTTATGCATTTGTTATTCAAATTAGACATTAATAATAACCTCAACAATATTGGAACATTTTCTTAGTCATGTTATCGCCTCGTTTAAAAAAAAGAAAAAAGTGCCAAATGATAAAAGAAAGTTTGCTAAAAATGTTTTCGACTACCAAGACTCATGTGATGTAATGTGATTGAACGCTAGACATTCTGATTTAAATATAACTATGTAAATCTATGAGCGATGTACGTCTTTATCCCATTGTTTATACTATAAATCTCTCAATTCCATTAAAACAGTAAAATTAAACATCTACAAAAAAGTACTTATATTACAATTGTTATATGTCCTTACATTACGTAAATGTATCAAACACTTAAACTGAATAAAAACTACATTACAATGATGACGATGTAAATTTTATGTGCTTTGGGACCATGACGATTAACGGCCACGCTTGGTCGTTGTTCATATATGTAGAAACTTTAGATATTTAGATTTCAGTCACCCGCAATCTATTGGCTTGTTAAGAAATGTAAACCAAATAACGCAATATGTATGCATAAAGAACACATCAGGTGTGAAAATGTTGAATAATGTCTGCTTTGCTTACCTGCATGTGTGCTTTCAGCCCACTGCCCATTTCTGATTCAACTAGAGCACACATTGTTGGCATAAGCAGCATACTTTAACAGCATTACATACGAACACTTCATTAAATCACAACATGTTTCATTATAATTATTAAATACCGATGACAAAAGAAGAGAAAACATAGTTTACATTTTATTTACGACATCTCGTTTTATGATATGGCGGCCATGGAAAGAGCAAGGTTTGGTTAACGCGTTAGCAAGGCTTAAACTCCCAAGTGGCAGTTTTAGTTAAATATACTGAACTGAACAGCTAACCTGCCACTTTTATATTTACAATGTCTTCGTCAAAATATCGAATAGCGGTATTAGAAGTTGTATATGCTATTAACAGACAATCATGTATTCTTACATAACCAAAATGTTCTTCCTTATTCAAGTCCAAACTTTGAGGAAATTTCTTTGATAGTTTTTGAGGTACGTAAGATGTCAGGTGGCGGGTTAGCTGTTCCGTTCAGTATTTTAGCTCTATTGCGAAGAAAGCTCAAAGCTTATTTAACCGTTCTAGAGTCTGCTTTCTGAGTAATGTTATAGATGTATCGGGTCAAGCCGAAGATCGAACTCACAGTCTCTCACGTGAGCGGCCAACACTTAATCCACTACACCACTGTCCAACTTAGTGCTGGCGTTGCTGTAACCCTTTTTTCATATGTATGTATTACATTTATAAGATCGTGTTGCTTCTATATATGGAGCGTGTTTACGGTGTTGTGGTAGATGTGTCTTTTGAATAATACGTCTTTAGTTAGATACATTTGTTGTTATTTATCATTTGAAATATAAATATAAATTGATCTCCTGTATTTGCTTTTTTATAAATGACTGAAGAAATAACTAAAAAACCTGCCAACCTCTTTTTTGTCTCTAATAGATTTTTCAGAAACTTAAACATGTGCGATTCTGTTTTCTCAATAATGGATAAAAAAGAAACACTAAAACAAATAAAAGAAACATTGCACGTGAAGACAGACTATAAAAACAAACAAAAAAATATACAAGAACAACATTCAATATAGACAAGTTAATGTTGGGCTAATACATCTTCTTTACTTGTGGAGTGAATGAATTATACTGCCACAGGCATGTTTCTGTTTTTTATTTGGAATTCCACTCGGCGCAAGTGTAGCTACTGCTATTGCTGCGTAGTCGTAAACTCTGCGTGGAAGCCTATCTTATCATTGAACAAAACCTACAAATGTTTGTTTTTATCACGTTCAGGGAGAAGATAAATGAGCCTCATTACCCTCCCGACCAAAGAGGACATATGCTCTACATAAATGCTTTTTGCCCTTTTTTCATATTATTTATATTGCTAAACTTGTTTTATACTAATCTTTGTTATTAATTGCATACTTTATTGGCGCACGACTTGTAGATTTATTGCTGACAGCGTTTTTAGGCGGCGTGGATTTGGATAAAGTATGTATCAGAACTATTATTGCATGACACATCTGTGTAACGTACGTTATCGTTTCCAGCAATTACTTAACCGTTGTTATATGTTTTAGTGTTATTTCACATGTTACTGTCTCCCGTATAATACCAGAAAATCCAAACAAACGTCTAAGAATCCGTGGGATTTAGTTAATTAGATAGTTTTTTTTTCCTGTTCTATAACTTATATTTAAATGGTAGGTCTTCTTGTCACAAACTGATGTTTGAAATTTATAAAAAATAAAAATTTTTTAAGTCTGATTTCTTCTACACCAACTTTTTTCCTTAACTACGTGGTATTGGTTCGAAGTTTGCATGTTTTTCTCAACAAAAAAAGTTTTATCTGCTGTTCGCGTCTCCTTATCACACATATCTTTTACGCCTTCGTCAACAATTATTTCTGTTTTGTGATTCCATTTTATTATTTTTGTATATCACATCTTGTTAAATGTCGCACATACATTTGATTTAGTTTGATTTGTCGATATGTGAAAACATTCGTGTAAGTATGGTGGTGTTTTTATAGACTTAGTGTCATTTAGGATAAATCTATAAAATAAAATTGATGATGCTTCAAATACGGTACAGAGAAAGTATTATCAATCTCAATTTACTGCATTCTATGTGACTTTTAAATTTATTTTCAATTTTGTTATAAATCAAATGTACACAAGAAATATGAAAACAAGCTTTGTGCACATTGTTGAGAGAGATTTAGGCCCATAGCACCTTTTAGCATTGAAAAGGCGATTAATTTCTTTTTTGTTTCATAAATTATCTGTTGATAATCTCTCCAACCGGTTCCCTGTGCATTTCTTGCATATGAAGTTATTTTTTTTATATAAACTTACTAACCTTGTCAAAACATAAATTATTGAATAACTGATGTATTTCTTATGGGTTTTTAAATTCTGGTTAAAATTTCCATATAATTTAAATTCGCCGTAGAACGAAAACCACATAGAACAACGAGTGTTCATAATAACATAATATATTTTTCACCCTTGTCGTAAGCTCAATGTGGGTTAGATGGGGAAAACATATTTGGTGAAGTGTTGAATTTAGCAAAAATAAAATTCATTACCTTTTTTATATGTTTGTATATATGCAATTTCCATTGAGTGCGTTATTACTGGATATTGATACATGTAGTGTTTGGGTATAACAATGTAGCTTAAAAAGTGTACACTTACAATTTTGTCTTTGTGTATAATGTATTAATACATAAAAACGAGGTGATCGTGAAAAATACAGACATTCTTAGTAATGACAAGGAATACGAGCAGTATTCCTTTTATCATTTAATTACTTAATATATATTTTTTTCACTTTTATTTTCTGAAAAGATCAGAGTTCACTCTTGTTTTATAATCACGTTTAAAAACGTTTTAGCGTAGTTAATAAAATATATCCTTTGATAAATCATTGTAAAAACCCTTTCCCAAATAAACAAAATATAGAAACTAGTTTTTCCTTATAAATGATAATCCGAGTCAATATTGTATTCAAATATAAGTGTTTTAACCTGAACTGTTGTACTGTTACTTAATATGATAATCGAACATTTAATCATGAGAATATATAATACATTTATAAAATACACTGCAATTATTTCGTCATTATAAACATCAATATCTCTCTCTCTCTCTCTCTCTCTCTCTCTCTCTCTCTCTCTCTCTCTCTCTCTCTCTCTGTGTATATTTCTTCTTTTACAATTTCACTCTAGATATCTCCATGTCACCCACATACGCACGCACGCACGTACGCACACAAGCACACATATACATGTATACGAATAACACCTTTAAATTTCACGCTCACACATAGAATAACTTTACTACAATACTGCAATACAAAGTGAGAACTTGTTCATTTTAATGAATACAGGGCTACCATAAATTCCATAAATGCTGTAATCACTCGGAAGGAAAGTAAACACAAGTAAATAAAATAAATATAACAAATGGGAGCGAAGTGATAAGATATCCCTTTATTTATTTTTCAATAAGATGATAGTTTAATAGTGGCTAGACGCGTTATTCAATAGCCGGTGATAGTTGGGTAACGCTCTAACGCGACTCTATTGCTAATATTTGAAGAATTTATCCCCGGCGGTTTCGGTTTATTGTTTTCTTCATATATTTACTTCTTGTCTGCGTGGACAATGTACCAGCAAAGAAGTCTTGGTATATTACAACGTCTGTGTTTGTTGTATTATGATATACATGTTTATAAAGAAAACAAATGATTATTTATAGTTTGATACAAGATTCGTCAGATTTGTGTTATATGATTTATAGTAATTTTTTAAGTATAAAAGAGAAAAACAGAAGAATTGAAATGATGTATTTTCTTTTGTTTCATTGTTAATTAAATTATGTTTAACTTTGAGGAAACGAACATTAGTATATAAGAGACGTGTTTGTTTTTGACATGTCAACATTTATTTTTATTTTTCTGCTTTTAATTTAAAAAGTAATTCTGATATTTTTAATTTAATTTCTAACAAGTCACATTTTACAATGTGTGTATACGTGTTAGATAATGCTTCGTAAGCGGTAATTAATATCACCCAGTTACTGTTCTGTTTACTGTACGACCCAATCAGGGTTTTAACTAATAAACGCTGTTTGGACATATTTATTAAATTATTTCTGGTTTCCTCTATGTATTATACAACATTCCCTTTATCTCTTTACAACACCTTTATGTGCTGTCATTGTGCTACCAACTGCTTTTTCACTAATAAACACTTGATTTATCTTTGCCAGACATAATTATTATTTATTAAATAATTTTTAATGTCCTCTATTATACGACGTTTGGTTCCCTTTATCTCACCTTTATGTGACATGTTACTGTGCTACCAATTCATGTTTTTTCACTAATAAACGCTGTATTTATCTTTGCCAGACATATCTATGAAATTATTTCTAGTTTCTTCTATAATACGACGTTTGGTTTCCTTTATCTCACGTTGTACCTTTATGTGGCAGTGCTCTTCGTAATCACAGACACGACAATAACAACATTCCGTTTGGCCCGAATTTTAGATTAATGAAAAACAAATAAAGCACTAATGCATTAAAAACAATCTTATACTGGGACCTGCTTTCAAAACTATGGCCAGACTGAGCTGGTGCGTGATCAACATGTAGGTAAATCCCGACCCGACGTTATTCAGTCGTTGGTGTGGTAAGTGGACAAATGACTATAACTGACCATTGTTGTGGTGCGAAATACTTGCCATATCACGTCGTGTAGCACTTTGCTGACCCTTCAATTACCCGGAGAAAAAACTGTTAAATTAAACATTTCAAATGGATATACATAAATCTAATCTGAGAGCATAATTGTATTCGTTCAACATTAGTTTGAGAGGAAGTACTTTGAAGCACTTCAAGTACTTGACCAGTTCAGATATTTTTTTCGACAGTGTGAACTATCAAGAATGATATTGATACTGAAAGAGTTGCTGTGGTCACCATACATCTTTATACTAAAACACAACTGACGAAAATACATCATTTTTGTGTCCGGCGTGTTTTACTGGTCTAAAAAGTAGTTTCCGTTCTCGGTTAAGCCTCTTGGTTTTAAAGTGTATTAGTTTTCGTCAAAATAATGTAGTTTCTACTGGGATTTATGCACCCGTGTTGACATTAGTGCAAATGAAGAAACGCTTAAAAGAAATTTACAGACGTGATTCTTGTCTTCATGCTCGTCAATAATATAAACTAAAATCACTTTTTTATACATTAACAAAACTTATTTGAAAAATGCCATTTTCGTTTTCTACTTGATTAAGGTGTAGTTATAAAACCACACTTGGTACATTTTCGTTCTCAGTCTCAGCTTTTAAGGTTTACAAGAGACTGACAAAAAAACATGCTTTCTACTTGGATTTATATATTCATATTAAGATAAGTGCAAATGAAATATATTCGCTAATTTTATCCATATTCGATACTAGAGTAAACGCTAAAATAAATATGCAACCACTGAGTGGTTCTAGCTTTCTTCCTCGTATTTAATATCAGCTAAAATCACATCGCCATACAAAACGAACAGCAACATTTATACCTGCATACTGATATGTAATTATAAAACAAACGAGATACATTAACAGTAATCTATAAATACGTCTAAACCCATTGCAGCAGTGACTATGACTTCTAAAAGTGGAGCTGCCCGACTTTGTGTATAATATTATACTTTTACAAGAACCTGTCCCAGCGACATCTTGTGGCCATTAAATCGCAGTTGTGACTTTAAAGAACAAAAATCATCATACTATCAGATAAACAAAAATGACATATTATCCGATAAACAGAAATTATTATGTTCAGTAACGTTGCATATACAATTATTTAAATTCTGTAAAAAATTGTCGCAGTGGTCCGTGTTAAATTATGACTTTCAGAAGAGAGACTTTGTATGAGCTAGAAATAGCTTTCTTCTCAATTCTATTGCTATGTATCGCTGTATATTTGAATATATTTATATGTAATATGTTGAAAACGAATAAATATTGTTTAAACTAAATTATGACGCATTTTTGCCTCTGCCTTTTCATTTGTATATTACAGTATATTACATTATAAATATTGCTATAGTTATAATATTGCCAATATTTCGACCCAACGAGTCTTCATCAAGAGTAAAATACAATTAAACATCTCAGTGATTGGAATAGTCTTGACATCTATGGCATTTTTATAAGTTGTTGTGATAATAAATTAATATTTAAACGCACCCCGCCGACCTATATAATTTCAAAACAACACATTCCAGCAGCGTGCTCCCTCCTATTTTACACACAATTTGACAATCCTCGTGACCTTTAATTAGGGTATTTACAAACATGTGGGACTTTGATATCTAAACCGAGATCTTAACTCTCTCTCTCTCTCTCTCTCTCTCTCTCTCTCTATATATATATATATATATATATATATATATATATATTGACGGAATGAGATATATATATCTTATTACGTCAAAATGTCTGTACTTGTTATATTATACTGTTCATAATATAAACAGAGAAATGTCAGCGAGCAACAAACTACCGTCGATACACGCTCTTGTTTGTCCAGATTGATAAATTGCCGGAAATCACCCAGGAAACTGCGAAATCGGACTAGCCAGCAAACTCCATTGATTTGGATAATATGGAAGGGCGAAATAGTTGGTCGAATGTAAACGATTGATAAACATTCGTATTGTTATAATAAAAATATTCCTTGAATATGTATTGTAAGGCCCAATTACTTGCAAAGTTTATGACATGATTTCCAATTCCCTTTATCGTTTATGATATGATTTCCAGTTCCCTTTATCGTTTGTGACATGATTTCCAATTGCCTTCATCATTTGCGACATGATTTCCAATTGCCTTCATGGTTTGTGACATGATTTCCAATTGCCTTCGTGGTTTGTGACATGATTTCCAATTCCCTTCATCATTTGCGACATGATTTCCAATTCCCTTCATCATTTGCGACATGATTTCCAATTGCCTTCAAGATTTGGGACATGATTTCAAATTCCCTTCGTAGTTTAAGACATGATTTCCAATTCTCTTCATTATTTGCGACGTGATTTCCAATTTCCTTCATCGTTTGTAATATGATTTCTATTCCCTTCAAAGTTTGCGACATGATTTCCAATTGCCTTCATTGTTTGCGACATGATTTCCTATTCCCTTCATTGTTTGCGACATGATTTCCTATTCCGTTCAAGTTTTACTACTTTTTTCAATTCCATTCAATGTTGCGGACATGATTCCCAATTCCCATTGATGTTTGCGACATGATTTTCAATTCCCTTCACTTTTTTCAACATGATTCACAGCTCCCTTCAATATTTACGACATGATCTTTTAAAAGGTTTGATTACAAGTTGTATGTTACGAGTTTCGCATACATTTTACAAATCGTTTCACTCACTACTTTTGGTGATTTAACAACGTGTGCTCTTTTTATTCTAAAATGAGTTTTCAAATGAGTGTGTTTTTTATTAGTTCACTTAAGGGTCTTCCGTGGTCGAGTGGTTTAAGGTGCTAAAACCACTAAACTCTCACCTCGGAGGTCGTTGGTTCGAGCCAAATGTGTAAGTTACTTATGGAAGGAGAGTGATTTTATTCAGAATAATTCTGAGGTGTTCCTCAATCAAAACTGGATATGCCGTACATAACATGGCATATGTTTAAAATGACACTAAACCGAATTCAAAAAATATTTTTATTTAATAAGATGTCGATCCAAACTTGTTATAGATTGGTATACACTGAACAACCTTACCATGTCGCACAGTACGCTATTATATATAAAATATCTTCACTAAAGGCAAAGAAAAAGCATATTCATTCATAAAAGGGTTACCATCACCATAAACAACACGGGCATGACTACTTTGTAACAGTTTGGAAAAAATAACAATTCAGCTAATTTCCTCATTAAAAGTGCTAGGAAACAGTTAGAATTACACGGAACAGCGGTTGCACTAATGATATCGGTCGTTTTCCTGTGTATTACTCATATATTAGTTACAAAATGAGAACCTATTCATATTGTTTTGATTTACACGTCGTGTCTTTGAAACTGAAATACCAGGTGTAACCGTTTGTATATAGAGATGACTAAGAGAAGCACACTTTGAAACGTACGTCATATACAGTAAAATACTGTTGTTTTTTAAATTGGGTTTAACGTTCAACGTAATTTTCAAAAAATGACATATTAATTATAATTAATAAGTAGAGTTAAAAGATGCCATAAAATACTGTTAATATAAAGACAAACTTGAAATTTGGATTTTTCTGCCATTTTGAAAATGGGTCTCGGTGTTAAAATAATTAGTTAACCTTGTACTTTGTATGTGCCAAGTTTGGTGCTTTTCTAAGAAAGGCACAATTCTCTGAATATATTGCACCTTATTGTCCCACTATTATACGTTTCCATGTTTTATTGGTGGAGGGAGACCTCGGAATGAGTAAAGCCATTGTCATTTCCCAAGTAAATGGCAAACCTTCTCATATAAAGTTTTTTAGACCGAACGTGGTGTGAAACTGGGACCTCAGCGATGACAGGTTAGCGGTCGTTAGGTGACATTACCACTAGTTACATAGTTGCCATAGCTACTAATATCTAGTCACGATTCGTAAGAGTTGTTACGAGTATAGTTACCCAGTTTTCTATGCAAAGTATAATAATACTTCACATAAGGTAAAATCAAACACCAATGGATATTAAATTTGCGAGCTGTTTCCCTATTGGATGTTTAAATGTTTTTGGTCATTCATTTTAAATAAATTGAAGTTTGAAGTATACCCAGGCATTCACGTGGATAGCACTTACCAAAGTAAAATGACCAATCAGAGATCTGAGGACGTCCAATCAATACGTGTTCTGATTGGCTAATGCTAATGTTTTAATGTGCCCATCTGTATGAAGAATTACCAAAATGTAACATTTATTTAAAAAAAATATTTACTTCTTATAACATGCATGTTATATAATAATATATACACAATATGATTTTTACAATTTTCAATTTTAGATACTGTCAACATTTTTTTGTTTGTTTTAAATGAAATACAATTATAAATAATTATAAAGAACCGTGGTAATTTTTAAAGAACTGCAAAAATGAAATTGGCAATTATTAATTACGAGGGTCACATCCATATTTACCTTCATTCAAATTAGACTACCGTTAATATCATAGATCTTTATTATATTTGCATTGTATGTCTGTATGCAAACATCTCAGTATCAATCCCCCCCACTTGAAACTCCTTGAGTAGGAGAAACCTGCAAAGTAAATCCTTCGATAAAGATATTTCAATTACGATGGGTGATTTTTGTTTGACAATGTATAATAAGCCGATACATTGTCAAACAAAAATTACATAATCACACTATAAACATATGCCTCTCATTTGGGGCGGTTATTCTTAACAGGAAAATGTATATTAAGTTTCACTCAGATTTATGGATAACATACCGAGAATTCTTTTCACGACAATAATAGTAATATTCAGTTAAATTTTGTGGTTTTGATAATGATATAAGAGTCTCGGTCGACTTCACATAATGAAAACACACAGAAGTGGGAGAGCGACTCGCACCAAAATAGTAATCTGTCTTTTGATGTATGGCCATCGTTAAGTAATAAAAGAAAATTCATTGGAAATGATAATGTAACATAATCAGAATGTTCAAAAAAATAAGTAATTTAATGTTTAAGTGTAATAATATAAACCAAACTGTCGCGATTTAGCCTTTCAAAGTCTATTCGAGCTTAGAAAATATGATGTGGATATTATGTCGAACGAAGAGTAATTAATCATAGAAATATGTGTGTTTTTTTATTTTATTCAAATAAATGTAATTGATAAAATTGAATAAACAAGCCACTTTGAGTGAATAACAATTATGGACGCTTAATCCAGCCTTCTGGTAAATACCTGTACATATTAATCCTTTCGCGATGTGTCATATATCTTTTTGGTTAAATATCTAGAATATTTACACAAATTTTGTACTCTAAAAGTTTAAAAATAAAATCTTTAAAACTTCGCCAGGGACACATATCACTTTATAAAATGTGCATTGTCTGTAATATGTTTTAGTACGTAACATTTCAAGGACACAGCCTTATTTATATAACCATATTTATATGTAAAATATATGTAGGTTTAGTGTAAATACGTGTTATGATTTATCGTGTTATATGCAAATACAATAACACGCATGACTGTATGTAGATACTCTTGTGATACAATATCTTTATTTTCCATTCATCTACTAGAGAAATAAAATTGCATCAATTATAAGATAGAACATTTATACTTTCAGGCCCAGAGCACCCGGATAACAATGGACGAGAAAGCCCAAAGTTTATGTAAAGTAAGTTTAACCAGAAATATATATGTTTAGTGTTTTTTTTGAATGGGGTTTAAGTCATTTTCAGCACATTTCAGGTTATATATGGCATTTCCAGTTTCATTGGTGGAGAAGAAACCTCAGAGTAGGACCACCATCCTTCCGCAAGTAAATGGCAAACTTTCTCGCATAAAGTTTTTGGAGCGTGCCGGACTCGAACATACGTCCAAAGCGGTAAGAGGCAAATGATCTTGAGACGGTGCCTTCGATCACTCGGTCACGGATGACTCTCTATGTGTAATTAAATCATTGGCTTAACATAAGTGATTTAATTGTTTGGATATTCTATTCAACGAGCCTTCTTTAAAGGACCATAGATAATGAAACGAATGTTTTTGTATACATTTCCAAATCTTCGATTAAAGTTTAGTTTAATTTAGTATAACCTTTTATTGCAAGCGTCATTATACAACACACACACACACACGCACGCACGCACGCACGCACGCACGCACGCACGCACGTACGCACGCACGCACGCACACACGCACACACACACACACATACACACACAAAGTTATTCGAACATTAGTTACAGTCCTTCCTACAGAATAAATTATCTTTAACAGAAATTTGTAACGTTCATTTCAATATACTGCCTCTGTAGCATTTTTACTTTTATTTCTATTCCAGAAGTACAAAATGATGTGTAAAATAGGCAAAGTATGTGCCGTGCAGCATTTCGATTGGCCGAAAAATATAACCATTCCTGTGTGTATACCATTATCTTTCGTTCCAGGTATGTACAGCATTCATTTTTTTGTCAAATATATCAATGAACGTATTTATAATAACCGTCACGTAAACTACTTTTCCTTATAATTGGAATATCACGTATAGTTATGAAAAAAAGTGTCACTAAAATTGTTATTAACGAATCTTGTCTATAAAAGCTGTGTTTAACCTATTATGAATCTCGATCAGTTTATCCGTCACTTCAACAATTTTTTTTATTGGACAGCCGTTACTGTAATAAGCGTTATACATTCATATACACGTTACCTGGTGTTGCATCACTTACACAAACTTATAAACCATCAGTAATGATACAGCATTCATGTTCGTGGGAGTTTCCGTCACCAGGACCAGCTGCAGAGCTGATACAAATTAGAATGCAAATAAATGTAATGCTAGTCGTAATAGAATAATTTATACATATTGTAAGTGTATGCGAAGTATATTGTTTATAAATAAGAAACTATTAATTCACAATATATTCCCTTACACGCACCTGTTGAATAAAAAAATAATATTTTATATTAATATTAAGGTTTGACATTTCAAAGGACGAAAGGGTTGTTTTTCATTTTCATTTGTTCAATGATGACAGTAGAAGAAACATTACACATTCTTTTATATATTGTGTGAAAATACATTTCTAAAACTAATATTTTTAAATGACAATAATGTCTACTTTTATATGCATGACGGAAACATTTAAGGTGATTTTTCTAATTAGAATGGTTGTATCTCAGACATTTATCTTTAACATGAGTTTTTGGATGTGTTTCGTAGTTCAAAGCGACTTCTCCAGACATATAATTTACATTTTGTAAAAACAGCTTCTATTACCTTTCTTATAAAATTGTCTCGTTTCACAGATCCAGAACTATAAATCTTTTCAACTGTAAATCATAATTTTAGAAATAAAAATTTGCGCCTAATTGCTATAGATTAAACTATACATTTATTTTTCATATTAACGTTTACCTGTACGTTCAATTTTCTCGTGCGATAAATCATTTTTCGTATGAATTCTCAGTAATGAAACACCAAAGTCGATACGCGTATCTGGTAAAGGTGATGGTATCTTACGATCGTATGGACACAATTTGATTTATGAATTCGCAATACCCCTATTCAATTTATTTACTTATTGACTGACCGCAACAAAGCTATGTGTTTAGAAAACCTTTTCTGTGTGTATACAAGTGCATAATTATATTTGTCTGACGGGAGATGTGGCAACCAAAATCCTTCACAGCAGTATACGCAAACATGTTCTTTTTTTAAAAAAAAAACACCACTTTTTGGGACCAAAATTCTAGTATATTCAGAAAAGATAAATACTTGCATCGCCTGTATGGCGTTGTTCACATAAAAATGAATGTGTGTGATTAAAAAATATAGCTATTTAAATGTTATAATTGTTTATTGTAGCTGAATACAAACATCACGGTACGTTTAACAAAATGCACGATTATTTTATTATTTATGCATAACTACTCAGCTTTCATCGTTGTCGCGAATGACCAACTTGTTTCATTTACTGACCACAGGTTTCATATTGTCTGTCTCCACACGGCCACAGTGTGATGTGTGAATGGTTAAATCAAAATGCCATGTGACCACGATTTCGTGACCTGCTGTAATTTGGAGTTCAGTGTGTATCGGTTGCTAAACAACATTCAACCCAACAGAGACCGCATGCAATTCTAGAATTTTTGAATCAAATAAACCGCACGAGCACAAAGACAGCGTTTAGAACAATACTTATTGGTCACCATGTACTTTTTAACACACAGATGGACCTGTGGTCATATTTGAAACAATGCATAATGGACATCGTGGAGTGCACAACATGGGTCAACCAAGTTGTTTTGTCAGTTTGATATTTTATACCGGCTTTTGCACATATTTAGAATTGCTTTTTACACAGTTATATTTAGTTTTTGTCAGAGTACAGAATGTATAGCAAATAATAAAAAAGTAACACGTAAGTTTGTGATTTATAAAATACGCATGACAGTTTTATATGTTTTGATTAGATTAAACTATGAATACAACTATAGTTAGAAGCGCTTTTTTGTATCAGCAGAGCTTTTTTTGTTACACTGTTATGTTTGTATATCATATCGGTATGTGTTTGCAGTTCTTTTCTTGAACTAAACAGTTGCTTTTGTTTTCATATGACATGGTAAAGTAAATTAAGAGTGTAAACAATTTACAATATCGGCGAAACTTTAGCAACTATGATATACAAATTAGAGTTAAAATTGTGCTGTACTTACTTTAAATTTGTATGGCTTTGAAACTCAGCCAAATCAAAACCAGCAGAAAATCTGATTTGTCTTAGACATTTCACGTGTTGTTAAATTTTGCAAAGTAAATGTAAAGATTTACGGGGGGAAAAGAAAAAAAGAACTTGATCAGTTATTTTTTGGACAAGTGTACTAAATTCAGATTTTGATCTCCCATTAATTAGTTTGTTCTTCTTCAATTTTAATAATAGAAAATCACTGTGATATGACGCATGCGTAAGTCTGGCATTTGCAGTCTTGCAACACAATCTCATAATTGCCAAATTCTATTTACTTTGGCACAAAGTTGCTAAATTGCCAAACTGTTGATATAAATACACAATTACATTTGTTTTATTTCCCACGTTATCATCAAAAAGTTAATTATTGTGTTACATTCCAAAACAATTGTTCGTGTTTCATTTGCTATCGCTACAATGTGTTAAGTAATTGTTTCTGCAAAAATACCATCGCAACTATGCAAGAAAGCATAAAAGCCTACTTCTTGTCATATTAGCCTATCGTTTGGTGTTACTTGCGAATGCAAGATCGGTTGTTAAGCAGCATTTTTTCTCGAAAACTCCTTTTATCTTCGCCGCACTTATTTATGGGGCGTAAGAATATATTATGGAGATAGTGCAGCCAATAAAACGTGAACGTAGATTGTGACTGATAGTGCTCATTCAAGCTTGATAAAAATCTAGAAACTCCTGCTACAACGGAACCTATCTTTTACTCTTTCTCTCGTTTTAATTTCCTTGAATTGCGTTTTTGACTAGTGTTACTTACTTCCATCATGTAACAGTGGACAACAAAGACAATCGATATATGAGTTCTATCAGTATGGTTGTATGATATGTCAAAACAAATTATGGCGAATCTAGACAATGGAACCAGCAGGTGACCTGTTACTATTAGTAAATGTGTTGATTCTAGATATGACCTCTGTGATTGTGATTTTATAGACCAAGCTAATGCACATATCAACTGGTATCAACATAATTATGCATTGTCTATACTGATTGGATGAGTTATGTTAAGATATGGATATTTTGTATTATTGTATACGTAAAATCAATTGCCAGCTTGGATACCATGTGTCCATTGAGTCTGTCCTTAGCCAGACTTCCTCACTAATCTACAATCTCTTTTTATCCTTGGAAGCTACATCGTCTGCCTGTTGTCAAAAACAATTGGTCATTAAATGAATATTTTGAATATAAAAAATAACATAAATATAAAAAGATATCATTTTACGTCATTTACTATGTTTACTTAAAAAATAACTTTATTTTATATCATATATATTTTTATTCCTTTGGTCTGTCTTTTGGTAACTTTTTACATTTATTGTTGTTTATCAAAGCACGTCTGGTTTGGCAGGTCAGTGGTTATTATATATTCTGACATATAACGAATAAGGTCGATTTTAATACGAAAAGCCTGTTTAGTGCACAATCAGATTTCATATAATATTATGATTTGATCACTGGTAGTTAGTGTGTATGTCCGTGCCTTGAATATATCTCGCCAGACGTACTTTTTCTGTTGTTCTTTTTAAACCATAAGCAATTTTATTTCTTTATTTAACATATAACACCGATATATCGACCGCTGTTCGTTTGTGTTTATGTTTGTCTTGAGCTATTCAATGGTTCCTTAAGACCAATCTTTTGTCAGCCAAATATGGCGCCCCAATACTATGCCATATGTCAGATCTATAAGTGTTTAATTAAAATACAACACTTCAATCTTTATTTATGGAAAAATAATCTAAACCAATGAAGCCAATATGTGCAATCGGTTTAAAATATTAGGAATTTTAAAAGTAAAAAATCACTGTTTATTCTGTCAACTGGTTGGAAAGGTCAATTTTTAATCTATGACTAGAAATGTCAAATGTTTCAACAAATTCTAATGAATAAAAAATTTCATAATCATGTAATCCGACATGAAAATCCTTATTTACACAGCAGATTATTTAGCTTATATATCCATTAATCTGAGGGATTATGTGGAGAAACTCCTCTAGTCATTAGTACTGGCCGTGCCTTCCCCGATTATACGAAGTTAAAAGGATAATAGGCTTAGCAATAAAGGATTATCAAATAAATTTCATACAAAATTGAACGATGTCCAAGAGGTGGCACATTGACGCATATGTAAGGTTATTGATTTCGTATATACTTAACAATGACGTGGGATTTTTAAATGAAAAATGCTGATTTCGAAAAATATATGAAAAAAATCAATGGTACGCCAAATACCCTCTTTACTATGCTGAGAGCTATTTGAATGTCGGACGTGCGTGTCCCTTAAATCCCAGTACATTTTGCAAAACCCGACTTTTTAATGTGCTTTGCTGAGAGCTATTTGAACGTCGGACGTGCTTGTCCCTAAAATGCCAATACATTTTGCAAAACCGGACTTTTAAATGTGCTTTGCTGAGAGCTATTTGAACGTCGAGCGTGCTTGTCCCTTAAATCCCAATCAATTTGGCAAAACCCGACTTTTTATTGTGCTTTGCTGAGAGTTATTTGAACGTCTGACGTGTTTGCCGCTACATAAATTATAATAAAAATCGTTTATATCGAACGTTCATCTATATAGTAAATCAATCAGTAAAATAATTTTAGATATACTCATTTGATAAGTCTTATACTTCGGCTATTATTAATTGTATGATTTAAATTCTACCCTAGAAGAAAAAATAATCCATATATCGGGATGCCAATGTTAAAGTGCTATGCTTGTATCATTTTTACCGCTGAATTTATCCCATTTTGGCATATGTTATCTGGTATATAATGAAGTCAATATGTAATCACTCAAATGTATTTATATATTCCTATTAGTATATTTAAGCGCTTCATTTATACTAATTTTGCAATAGTTTAATGGAATGCTTAATGTATGCCAGTGTTGAAATACTATTAAATCAGCATATTTATTTTTTTTCATGATATTTCAAAAGGTAGTAAAAGTACGTAAGTAACTAAGCTGGTATTTAAGTTACAAATGTATACAAGACGTAAGTATGTAGATGAATGGCCCAGATACAACATAATTATATAAATAAAAAACACCAGCCTAATGGACCAATTAGTCACTATTACATAAAAAAGTATCTATTTTATTGCAAAAAATATAAACACGTATTTTACAATAAAAATAAGATACAACATAATTATATAAATAAAAAACACCAGCCTATTAGACCAATTAGTCACTATTACATAAAAAGTATTTTTTTTACTGCAAAAAATATAAACACGTATTTTACAGTGAAAATAAATTAAAGACATTAATTTGTAATTTAATAATGTTTGTATTGAATGTTTCATCTCCTGTTGGTCACTTTCTTAAAATCAACGAAGACGCGCCCGTGTCTGTTTCGATTTAGCATTTAAAAGCCAGTTAAAGGCTTGTTTATATATTGTTTAATTGATAGTTGCCATGAATATTTATTGTATCAACTCGAATCATCTAAACCTTTCACAATACAGATGCTGTGTCATAGTTTTATAATTATTTTCATTTCATCAGTATTTCACTTGGGGCATGTATTGTGTATACTAAATATAGACGAAAATGTGTAAAATTCTCACACAGGTTTAAAACTCCGTCTCCATTTCGTCTGATATCAAATCCCCTTATTTTGGTCGATTTATAAGATTACTGATTAACATCAACGGTGGAGTGGGTATAACCCGTAAAAGACATTAAAATATGACTATCTGTGTCCTACATCTACCCAGGCAACCGCAATGACATGAGAAAAGCTTATAAATATCAAATTGTCTATCTAGGATTTCAAGACAGATATGATCTAGGATATAGTTAATATACTTTATGGCCCTGAATGTTTAATTGAAACAGTAGACGAGTCTTAATAACAATACTGTAAGAAATATAAAATGTATATCTTACAGGAGCAAACCATCCTTTTGTATCATTCAGGAAAAGGTGATAAACATAGGGGTATTTGTTTTTATAGTAAGCATTCCAATTAGGTGCAAATTACATGCAATGACATTAACATTAGAGGTTTTTGGATAGTTATCTCTAAAGGTATCATACACTTAAAATGTAAAATTCTAATACCTTATAGTATGTCTACAGTTTGTTACTGGGTTCATGATTCAAACTGCCAAACGAAAGTCACAAGATGGCTCTGGGGCAGGTGGGTTGAGTGGTTATTGCAGGGTTTAGGCAATGTTTTCTCAGATATGTCTGCAATTAAGTATCTCGCGTTAAGTTGAGTGGTAACGGGGTGATAATTGCTTGATTGCATTCTATGGATTCTTATAAACAACTTTTAATTGATAATGGAATTGTCAAAAAAGTTGATAGAATAATCTTTAATTTACATTGAATTATAGCACATATAAGAACTACGCAGGTGTAGACCAGCATTGTGTTTCTTTCTTATTTTTATAGTAAACAAAACATTAGTACATGATGCCTTTCATTTAAAATCCCACATGAAATAATATGTTTTTACTTTAATTGCGTGTTCTATCATTATAAAATATTAAGTTCTTTTTCTTCACTATTTTTTACGTTTTCAAATCTGTACAAAATGAACGTCAACATATTTACACCTGCTTTGATTTTACAATTCACAATTCGAAAATATACTGACCTGCAAACATGTATAGTATATTTTCATACCAATAGTGACTTTTGTATATTTTCATACCAAAAGTGACTTCAGTACATTTTCATCCAAATGACTTCAGTATATTTTCATCCGAATGACTTCAGTTTACTTTATTTCAAGTAATATTACATGTTTATCAGTGATTCTTACCACTTTTGTGTTTCTTCATTTATTTATTGGTCATATTGATATAAATATTCGTTTCTTTCATTTCAGTGCGAAACCTTATATGTCAACTCCCGCCAGAAACGGGCAGATGTTCTGCACGCTACATTCGCTGGTACTACAACATGCATTCACAGGAATGCAGTCATTTCCAGTACGGGGGTTGCAACGGGAACCAAAATAACTTCATGAGTAAAGTTGACTGTGAACAATCATGTTTGTCAACGCCTTCAATATCTTTGTATGAAGGGGGACAATCGGCTTTAAGTCAAATGAAACCATCGATTTTGACGGCACCTATATACGAGCCTCCAAAGAAAACAAATAAGTATGAAGCTCTGAATTCTGTAATTATCCCTGGATCTGATAGTAAATCTGACAGATATCAAATTAGAAGACATAGAAAAACAAACAGAATAAGAACAGACGAATCAAACACGCGGAAAAGGCGAAGGCTTGATAAAGAGAGAGCTAAGGAACGTCGAAGAAAAGAAAGACGCAAGGAGAAGAAAAGGCAACGCCGGTTGAGGCAAGAAAGAAAAAGAAAGCATGGTAAAAGGGGTAAGAAGGAAAGACGTGGAAGAAAGAAGAAGAAAAAGACAGCCGTTGTTGAAACAATAAATGAAACTTCACTTGAGAAAACAGTTGATGACAAACAAACTGATGTCGTCGTAGAAGACGCTAAACCCGTTATTAGCAATGAAATAGACGATGACGATGATACAAGAAAAGAAAAACGAAAGGAACGTAAAAGGAAAAAGAGAAGAGAAAAACTCAGGAAAAAGAGACGACTAGAAAGAGAAGGAAGAAGAGGTACAAACGACAAACGAAGGCGATATGCCGAACTTGTTAGGAGACCAGAAACAGTTGTATCGCACAAGCTGTTTTCAATATTGGATCAGTGATTATAACGTAGAACAACAAAATTATCTCATAAATCCAGTCTTTAAATATGAAAGATTAGTTGTTCTTGCTGTGTAAGATAAAAAAACAAGCGACACGTGTATAGCATGAGCAAACAATCACTCTGTGGTCATGAGCACGAACATGAATTTATTAAATGTACACATCAGTTGTTATGTGTTTATTCAACGATTACAGCTTAAAACAGAAGTTTTAACCGTATTCATTGTCACAGTGTAAACTTGTTTACGAATTTCGGTTATGAAGTTTAGCTGGTGGACTTTTGTATGCGCCATATATGACATAACTATAAACTAAACACACGAGTAAGATGCAACAAGACGCATGTGAGCGAATCCATGTTGTGTTACGTCATATGTTTTGAATCAAGATTCACACCCGTGCGAGGCTATGAACGATGTGAATTAGAACGTGTTGTGACTTGTAAGCGTCTTTGCTCAAACTTATAAAGATTTAGAGTATGTGTCTTGCAGACGCTTTGTAGTATATTAAAAATGGACGCCGTTTAACTTTATTAATATAAAAAAACTTAAAATTAAATAGTTTGTTCCGTGTAAAGAGATACAAACTCGTGGATACTGTTAACTTTTGTGATTCTTGTGAGTATGATATCGTTCTAATATATGAATCTCCAACGACGGCTCCATTATTTCGATGTTGATTCCGAAAGGAGTTGAAGGCCGTCTTCAAGAGCAAGCTTCTTCTGATCAGGATTTTTCTCAATAGTTGATAATTCACTGGGCGTAGTATTATCGTGTTGTCTTATACATTTATCATAGTATACCTTCTTTTGATATGATGTGACTTTATTACTATCATCAAATTATTTATTGTTTGTTAACAAGGTTACAATATCACGGACCTTTCATATATTTATGATTTCAATCACTAAGAAAATTATTGTTTATGCTATAAAATATGGGAAAATAAAAGTGAACTATCTAAGGCATGGTGAACTTAATGTCAACATTATTGAACACAGTTCTTCTGAGCAAGACACCCTTTACACATATGTTTAGTACTGGTTCTACCCAGGAAGACTTTGAGCGTGATCTGTCTTAGTTGTAAGAACTGGTTCTACCAATGTAGACTTTGAGCGTGATCTGTCTAATTTGTAAGAACTGGTTTCACAATTGAAATAAAACAAATAAGTTCAAACTAAAACACAATTCTTCCAAAAAGTTATTGTCCACGGGATTCTGACGATTTATCAATTTCTTTGATGTAAATATTAACTCTGATTAAAGAGAATAATCGGGTTAAGTTGAAGATACTTAAATTTTGTAAGTTACCGTAACAGCCAGGGTTTTGACCCTCTCTTTATATCATGCTGGGGTACTAGTGTTATCGTGCATATCGTGCTATTTCACTAGAACCATATCGTGTACATCATTCGGATTATTGTAATGGTGCCTATTTTTTAACACCAAGCTTCTGTTTCACCAACATTAACTTAATTTCTTTAAAACTTAAATCTAAGAAAAGCAGCTAGATGATCATGATTTTAGACTGGTTCCAGTAAAACTGCATATTGTTTCATTGATATTGGTTATATATTAGGTAAACAACCAGTCAAATCTAAGTGAAGTTTTTAAGTATTTAAGTAAAATGTTGATGAAACAGAAGCCAGGTTACTGTTGTTTAGAAGTGCATTAGTATCCAGTATGTCCAATAATAATGTAAATTATTGGAGTCATCATAATATTATGGACACAATCTATAAACTATAGCTTTAATGATGGTATTTTATGTTCGTAATCTATATCAACACGGTGTTTTCATACATATTAAATAGTGATGGGTTTGCAGTTGATCGTGTAGCTATCATTCACCCATTCGGATCAAACTTAATACGTGTTAATTTGTACAAGCTGAACTAAATGTCTGACAGACACTCATTATTTGGTTTTGGCAATTTATAACTATATACGATTGTGTCGACGAACATTTTGGACACACCTCGTATATATATCTGAAATACTGATATAGTACATAGTTCCAGGACTGCGTTTCACAAAAATACTTAACGACAAAAATCTACGTAAAAATAAACCAACAAGTATTCGTAATAGTTTTGATATTTACCAAATGGAACCTTGACTCATATCATGCAGAAAATTATATATTTTTGGAAGTAGAATCATTTCCAATTTCGATCAAAATTTAAACATACAACGAAGATTGTGGTTTTCTATATGAGGAGATCGAATTTAGCGAGTTCTTTCTATCGGTAACGATGATATTAAAGGTATAAGATGTCTTAATAATTTAAGTATGTTCCATAAGGAATCTCGTTGCTTCAATCATGTCAGTAAAGCTCGTGCAAATCCCACGTGCTCCGTTAAGCATGACGAGATGATTCTATTGTTATTGTGGTCAGTATCTGTTTTTTAATTACTCTTTAGGTAATGATTTTCAATTCCTGTTTAATTTTGGTGTATATTTTATATAAATCACTGTGTTTTGTATATGTGGAATATTTAACAAGATGTATGTTTTGTTTCTTAATGCTGTTCCAGAAACTGGTATGAATGTCCATTATTATACCTAAATTGCTAATTAACATGATTTTAGGTAAGACAAAGAACTTTAGATCCTTATATTAAACACTAATAGTATGCTCGCTTTAACTAAGAAAACCATCAGGTTTTCGAAGTTTTTAATATGTACATTATGTATATATAATAATAAATATGTACATATAAGAAAACAGCACAAAACTATGTAATATAAAGAATTGAAAAATGTCAATACTAAAAAGTAGATATTTTGCGTGTGATATATCATCATGAAATGTTGACGTTTATCGATAAATGTTATTATTGTAACCGTGATTTATAATTTATCTATAAATATGTATCATTTTTAATGCTTTAGATCTTTTTTCATACTATACTACTGAAGATACAAAAATATTATTAATTACACATTAAGATAAACTTAGAATAAGAAGCAAGAAGCAGAAATCATTATATAAGTCTAGCCTTAGGTGCTTGAAGCATTCTTGACTTCAAAGAACCACGTGATTTTAGCTGATGACGACTTTCCTGAAGAACAAGTACATAACGCAACTGTGTTTATTGATGTACTAAAATTAATAGAACCATTAAAAACACGTTCCTGGCAGGTACCATGATATATTTCATTTCAGCTAACGGCTGGGCGCATTTACTAACTACATGAGGCCTTCTTGTAATGTATATGTTGTAAATTATATCTGTTCAAAAATTATATAAAACATCTATAACGCTTGCGTAAGTTGAACAACATTTTCAAATAAATATTTCATACGCTTATGAAATTAATGTGAAGAAATGGTAAATTGCACGTTACCTGTAATATACAACTAAATTCTTGGTAAAAAAGCAACTTTTATTTCGATGTTTAAATGAAATAGTTTCACATAGTCAAATACATATTTCATACACTTACAAATGTAAGTAAACGACATACTTGCGAAACATATAATATGTAAGGAAAATATTCATAAAAATCAGTTTTTATTTCGATGTTCGTGTAAAATGGTATAACATACACGTATTTCTTCAGCAGGGTGCTTTTTTAACTTAAATAACAGAAGTTATATTGATGTGTGGTGTTCTGTGGAAGTTAGTTAATACATGTTTATAGTCCACATATGGTATACATACAGTTGTAAATTATTGTTGTTTTTTTCATAATAATTATCGTTACCTTGTATGTGTAGATATTATAATTACTCTTTGTTGGATTTTGTAGATTTTCATATTTCATATTATTTTGATGTAAATTATCAATAAAACCATCGTTACCATAATAACTAGTTTTGCTAAAATTCGTTATTTACCAAGAAGGAGGATATCAGTGTATGAGGATATGAGGCGCCAGCTCCATTAAACACCTCAATCTGAGATTGTCCTAAACTCAATCTTTTGCAATGTGATACATTCATTTACATTTGTGATATTGCATAGTACCCTTTGCCAATCAGTAAAGATTTGTTATTACTTCAATTCTGTTTGACTATTTAAAGGGATTGTATTGGCATAATACCGTCAATTCCCTGTCCTAAATACACACGCCCAGCATGAAAATACACTTATAACTTACGCGTCTAAAGTGTCTAATTGCATAACCTCTTTATTACAAACATCGGGTTGCTAAAGCCACGTTTTTGTTTTTGTTTACAATCGCCATTTCCAACGAAATGCTTTCAGGTTTCCGATCAATCATCGGATAACATCGTGAAGACTCGTTCCCGGTCTTGTTTTCGAGGCTTTGTTCGGGAAGTTTAATGAGTTCAAGGTAAACATTGCGCAATACTTTATTGCGGGACGTATTAAAGTTTTGGCCAATATTCAGTTAGTGTTAATTTGATAACTTTCAAGTAAATAAAAGATATACGTCAATACATAAGCATTATTTTGTGCACACTGCATACAGGAAAAGTCTGGATTAAAAGCGTGTTTGTGTTACTTGCTAATATAATCCCTTTAATGTGTTATGAGAACACGTAATCATTTAAAGAAATTGAGAATCTCAGCTTCAAGTGAGATGTTTAGTAAAACCGGCCCAGATGGTTATCTCTGAAGTTTAAAATTAAAGTGACGATGACGATGGCAATGACGAAGATATCGACGAACCAAATATGCATTTTATAGACTGCGGAACCGACCGAGTTCTCCCGCTTGTGTCCGTTACATGAGCACATCGACTGGTCACTTGCTACTGTGGAAGTTGAATGACGTCACATTTTTTATATGCGTTAATGTTCTATTAATTGTGGGACAGGCATACAGTTCCCTACTTTTACATTAGAGTTGAGCAGATCTGGAATTACCAAGGACGAGGATAGAAGATTGTACAAATTCTTGAATTTGCCAAATATTGGAGTTATAGTCCAAAAGTGGATTATATGATCTGGTGGGGCACCTAACATAATATCCGCATTTGTCTTACTTACACAGAACCTACCTGTATAACCGTTATAACTCGGATATTTTCTTGAACTTATCAAACTAAATCATGAGAGTCAGTGTTACATATGGTCTATAAATCATAAAAATTGCATTGTTTGCTATGTGTACACTCAAACATCCGTAATTTTCTTATTGGATTTTTACCAAACTTTATCCGGAAATGGAATTAATTATGTCTGAGTTACGGTCCTCAGGTTGTCCAACACACTTTAACTGTTGATCTAAATCAGTGTTCTTAATTTACGAGCATCATGTTTTGTTCTATATGTCATTGTGTGTCCACTAGTACCTGTATTTTAATGGATATTAACCAAATATATACAGTAGTAGTATAACCAAACATCTAACAGACAAATGAACTGGATTAAATTAAGTATTAAAGGGAGTATATATGGAAACAACGCTATAAATGTCTTAAAAATAAAATAATTATTAAAATGGATAAAAAGTATCTTATTATCATTAATAAATACAATCCGAATCCTTTGGTATGTCATATCCACAAAAACGTGACAAAATCTATATATAAATTGGAGTGGTAAACTTGAAACGAAATCCCCATTCTAAAAATAGACAGCACTTAATACTGCTTGACGTAGTTCGGACTCTATCTAAGATGAAACAATTTTTACAACGTATGAGCCTGTATCTCGATTATATGTTTAAGCGGACGTTATTTAAAAACTGTGACAATGTCTGAAGTGAGACTTTTGAATGATCAAAAAATGCTCAAGTTGACACATGAGAGTGATATGCGGTCAAAATGACAACGACAAACGACAATACACCATGTGGACAAACGACAATACATCATGTGAACACACGATAATGCACCAAGTGGACATACGACAATGCACCATGACTATGAGGACAAATGATAATGCACCATTTGGACACACGACAATACGCATGTGAAAACACGACAATACACCATGTGGACAAAAGGCAAAACACATGTGGACACACGACATACAATAATGCACCATGACCATGAGGACCTAACGACAAAGCACCATGTGGACAAATGACAATACACATGTGGACAAACGACAATACACCATGTGGACAAACAGCAATACACATGTGGACATACGACACTTCACCATGTGGACAAACGACAATACACATATGGACACACGACAATACACCATGTGGAAACACGACAATACACCATGTGGACACACGACAATGCAACATGAGGACAAACGACAATACACCATGTGGACAAGCGACAATACACCATGTGGACAAACTTCAATACACCATTTGGACACACGACAATATACCATGTAGGCAAACAACAATGCACCATGTGGACAAACGACAATACACCATGTGGACACACGACAATGCACCATGTGGACACACGACAATACACATGTGGACCCACGACAATACATCATGTGCAAAAAACGACAATACATATGTGGACACACGACAATACACATGTGGACACACGACAATACACATGTGGACGCGCGAAAATACACCATGTGGACACACGACAATACACCATGTGGAAAAGCAACATACACCATGTGGACACGAGACAATACATCATGTGGACACGCGACAATACATCATGTGGACACGAGACAATGCACCATATGGACACGCGACAATACACCATGTGGACAAGCAACAATGCACCATGTGGACACGCGACAATACAAGTGTGGACACGCGACAATACACCTTGTGCACAAACGACAATACACCTGTGGACACACGACAATACACATGTGGACACACGACAAAACACTATGTGGACAAGCGACAAAACACCATGTGGACACATGTCAATACACAATGTGTAAAAGCGACATACACAATGAGGACACGAGAAAATACACCATGTGGATAAACGACAATAAACATGTGGACACACGACTATACACCATGTGGACAACCAACAATATACCATGTGCACAAACGACAATACATCAGTGGACACACGGCAATACACCATGTGAACACACGACAATACACAATTAGGGCACACGGCAATACACCATGTGGACACACGACAATACACCATGTGGACAAAACACCATGTGGACAAGCGACAATACACCATGTGGACACACGACAATACACCATGTGGACAAATGACAAAACAGCATGAGGACACACGACACTACATCATGGGGACACATGGCAATACACCATGTGGACAAGCGATAATACACCATGTGGACAAACGACAATACAGCATATGGACACACGACAATACA
The DNA here is from genome assembly GCA_029582155.1 of Panopea generosa. Classification (NCBI taxonomy): domain Eukaryota; kingdom Metazoa; phylum Mollusca; class Bivalvia; order Adapedonta; family Hiatellidae; genus Panopea; species Panopea generosa. The sequence continues at coordinate 19,880,685 of CM055894.1, read as the reverse complement.
CCATGAGGACACACGACAATACACCATATCGACAAACGACAATACAGCATGTAGACACACGACAATACAGCATGTGGACACACGACAATACACCATGAGGACAAGCGACAATATACCATGTGCACAAGCGACAATACACCAGTGGACTTACGGCAATATACCATGTGGACACACGACAATACACAATGAGGGCACACGGCAATACACCATGTGGACACATGACAATACACCATGTGGACAAAACACCATGTGGACAAGCGACAATACACCATGTGGACACACGACAATACACCATGTGGACAAATAACAATACAGCATGAGGACACACGACACTATAGCATGGGGACACATGACAATACACCATGTGGACAAGCGACAATACACCATGTGGACAAACGACAATACAGCATGTGGACACACGACAATACACCATGAGGACACCCGACAATACACCATGTTGACAAGCGACAATACACCATGTGGACACCCGACAATACACCATGTGGACAAACGACAATACAGCATGTGGACACACGACAAAACAGCATGTGGACACACGACAATACACCATGTGGACATACAACAATACACAATGTGGACAGGCGACAATACACCATGTGGACAAGCGACATACACCATGTGGACACGTGACAATACACCATGTGGACATACGACAATACACATGTGGACATACGACAATACACCATGTGGACATACGACAATACACCATGTGGACACACGACAATACACATGTGGACACACGACAATACACCATGTGGACACACGACGATACAACATGAGGATACACGACGATACATCATGTGGACAAACGACGATGCACCATGTGGACACGATGATACACCATGAGGTCATATGATAATACACCATGTGGACAAGCGAAAATACACCATGTGCACAAACGACAATACACCAATGGACACACGGTAATACACCATGTGGACACACGACAATACACAATGAGGGCACACAGCAATTCACCATGTGGACAAGCGACAATACACCATGTGGACAAGCAACAATACACCATGTGGACATGCGACAATACACCATGTGGACATGTGGATATGCGTCAATACAGCATGTGCACACATGACAATACACAATGAGAGCACACGGCAATACACCATTTGGACACACGACAATACACCATGTGGACAATCGACAATAGACCATGTTGACATACGACAATACACCATGTGGACACACGACAGTTCACCATGTGGACACACAACAATACACCATGTGGACATGTCAACACGACAATACACAATGATGACACACGACAATACACCATGTGGACAAGCGACATACATCATGTTGACATGCGACAATACACCATGTGGACATTCGACAATACACCATGTGGACATACGACAATACACCATGTGGACACGATGATAGACCATGAGGACACACGACAATACACCATGTGGACAAGCGGCAATACACCATGTGCACAAGTGACAATACACCATGTGGACACACGACAATACAAAATGAGGGCACACCGCATTACACCAATATACCATGTGCACAAGCGACAATACACCATGTTGACACACGACAATATACAATGAGGGCACACGGCAATGCACCATGTTGACACACGGCAGAGCACCATGTTGACACACGACAATGCACCATGTGAACAAGCGGAAATACACCATGTGGACAAATGACAATGCACCATGTGGACACACGACAATGTACCATGTGGACAAGCGACAATACACCATGTGGACAAGCGACAATGCACCATGTGGACACGCGACAATGCACCATGTGAACACGACAAGGCACCATGTGGACAAGGGACAATACACCAGTGGACAAGCGACATTATACCATATCGACAAGCAACATTGCACCATATGGACACACGACAATGCACCATGTGGACAAGCGGCAATGCACCATGTGAACACGACAATACACCATGTGGACAAGCGACAATGCACCACGTGGACATAGCACAATGCACCATATGGACACACGACTATGCACCATGTGGACAAGCGACCATATACCATGTGCACAAGTGATAATACACCAGTGGACACAAGGCAATACACCATGTGGACACACGACAATACACAATGAGGGCACATACCATGTGGACACACGACAATGCACCATGTGGACACACGACAATACACCATGTGGACACACGACAATACACCATGTGGACACGTGGCAATACACCATGTGCACAAAGGACAATACATGTGGACAAGCGACAATACATCATGTGGACACGCGACAATACACCATGTGCACAAACGACAATACACCAGTGGACACACGGCAACTCACCATTTGGACACACGACAATACACAATGAGGGCACACGACATTACAACATGTGGACACACGACAATACACCATGTGGACACACGACGATACACCTTGTGGACAAGCGACGATATACAATGTGCACAAGCGACGATACACCAGTGGACACACGGCAATACACCATGTGGACAAACGGCAATACACCATTAGGGCACACGGCAATACACCATGTGGACACACAACAATACACCATGTGGACACGCGACAATGCACCATGTGCACAAGCGACAATACACCATGTGGACACGCGACACGCGACAATACACCATGTGGACACGCGACAATACACCATGTGGACACGCGACAATACACCTTGTGGACACACGACAATACACCATGTGGACATACGACAATAAGTCATGCTCATACATAAAACCAATTCTACACCTACGTGAACGTTTAACTGTCCCATATTGAATATTCTTCTCCAGGCAACTGGTAAAGCTATTCAAAACTTCATATTTTAAAGAAATATTAACATTTTGCATCAAGCGAAATATGTCACGCTATAGTCGCAAAATGAGAGGAGAAAAAAACTTCAAAAACAAAAATGAAGTTTCGTTGAAATCTTATCTGGTATACTGATAAATAACTATGAAGTCAAAAATATTAAAGTTTTTGACATGGATGGAAATAAAATTGTTACAGATTAACTACTTATTGGAGGCAAGTACCTGTACAAAATGGAAATGTAATAAAGGATCTGCGCACAACACTTACTGGTGAATGTTGATTATTTACAGAAGTAGTTTTCATTAAAAAGTATCAAAATCGGTGTCTATTTCTGAAATGTCTGTCATTATATACATGAGATAACTGGGTGTTGCCTTCAGTTCTTATTAATGAATTTAATATGCCGATGTCGTAATTTATGCGGTAACTTTACGTTATGTGTCAGACGACTTTGTGTTGCTGTTGATTTTTTATTTAGATCAAACGTTAGTAATTAATGGTTCACATTGTTCGTGAATCAAATCAAATCTCTGTCCATGATCTGCCGAAACGTGCGTGCGTATCTCAAGTTTTAGTCGCGGTGTGGCGAACAAACGGGTGCAGGGTATATATCATTACATGTGAGAGACCTCTATTTCAATATTCCGGAAGTCTGGTGAATGTGTGTTTAAAATTATCCGATTGTGGTCAGACTATGAGCGACACTATGACCCCCTGCGTTGACTTGTTATGTGCAGATCTGATATCTAACCGCAATTTCAACCTCAAGTATATCGTTTACATGCAAGGAATTGTTTAAGTTCAAGTAAACCATGTCTGTGTACAAATGTATTTATCATCCCTATCTGGTAGACGGGTCATTTAAATGATGGAAAATGGTATTTGCATGCCGTACTTCCTAAAGATGTGTTTCTAGTTGAACGACGACTTCATTAGACGTATTTTGGGTGTTGTCAAAGAGGAGTAGATGCCTTAGTTGAACCAAGGTAAAGTTTATGTTTTATCTCGGCTTAAGTCAAATTTTCTATATGGAAATAATCCAGGTGGATATTGTTTTCCATGTGGAGTTATTTTTAAAAGTTATTCATGGGATGTTCGGCTATCACAACATTCAAATTATACACATACTTGTGTCTTCTGTTACATTAGTGGCATTATATACGAGATGGTTCAAGTGTTTGTGATAATACCCCAGATGTTTTGCGTTCGAACTAAGCTAGGGGCTGAAAACGTTCGACGGTCAGTACTTGAACAAGAAAAATGGTTCTACTAAGAGTTTTGTCCATACGTCTAATTCATTTTCACTTTGATGTAATAATGAAATTAATAAACGAGTATGTTAAAACGACGCTAAAACGTATTAAAACAACAACAACAAAACAAGCAAAGAACATGCATACTGAATCCTTCGAAACAAGGTCAATGTATAATTTGTTGTGACATCCGATATGTGAAAGCGTGTTTACGGTTACATTTAAGTATCCATCTGATAAAATTAAACTTCAAGCTCAGAAGTGGGCCCCCCAACTCCGAGCTTAAGCTGCAAGTATATGCCTCCTTTATCAGTAATAGTATATAAGTAAACCCGACCTTTATGTCAACCAAAAGTGCTGCGTATCCACGTTAAAGTTTGCCATTTTTCAGACATATGTATGTGTGTATACTATACAACACGACTATAGACATCCCTGTACTATTATAGTACAGTGCTTGGTAATTGGGTTGAAATAGACACATTGAGTATGATATAATGCAACAAAGTACGGGATAATGCGCGAGTGTATTCTTTGAGTCAAAGCTGTCAAAACTTCTGGATTTTTAGATTTGTGTTTATCAAAAGATTCCACTTACCGGAACAAGCAAGACAGTATGGCGCCCACTTCAACTGAGAGAAATATCATCATTATGTTATGTAAGTTTAAGTAATGAATATATCATGTCAACATTCCCTCAACAAGCTAGTTCAACATTTTATGTAAAAAAAAACGCAACATATTTTTGAGAAATCTATAGCAGTTGGGGATTTGTGTGATACTCGTTTTCTCGTCTTATGAATACGTTATGTCAACATTCCCACAACATTTTTGTTCGGCGTTTCATGAAAACAAGCCAAAATAACTTAATTTTTTCATTTCTATCATAAAACAACCATAAACATTTTTTGGGGAAATGTTTAACGGTTGGGAATTTGTGTGATACTCCGGTGTTTTTTGAGGTTTTTTTCCGTCTAAGAATTCATTATAATATTAAGCCGTCGAAATTCTCTAAACAATTTTTTTCAGCGTTTTATGAAGAAAAAATAACAAGTAAAAAATTAACCTTTTTATTTTATTTCTATCAGAGAACGACCATGAAAATATATCTTGGGGGAAATTTAGTGGTTGGGAATTCGTGTGATACTCGCTTTTATTTTTCGTCTTTATATATTTAAGTACTTAGCTCCCTAATTATGGAGACTGAGAATGCTTACTTCATGTTGAATATCGAAAGACGAAATACGAAAATCAAACTGACTTTAGCCTGCCGAAATACTTATAATATACTTTTTTATATAGTAATTCCACCCCCTAAAATAGTACCACTATTAAGTATATTTTGTTTTCAACTTGACAAATCAGTTTCGTTTATAGTCCGAAATGGAAAACAGTTCAGTAAAGAAGTAACATACGCCGTAATAAAAATATAGGTCTTATATCAATGCTGTGAAAATAGCATGACGCAGGTTTGTGATATTGTTATGACTATTTTTAATTTGTAAATGATTGTTTTAAATTTATGTATTTTACATCCATTGGGAAACAAAAGTTTACAACTTAGACAAATCACGCTCGTAGTTTTCTGGGCTGGGCCATTTCTAAGCATATGCAGATCAGGGATGCGTTTCACAAAATAACTTACGATAAAAATCGCCGTAATTCAATTGGACAATTACATGTTTAAATTTTGATCGAATTTAAAATGAATGTATTTCCCGAAAAGATATCATTTTCTGCATAGTTTTAGCAATTTTGGATTCATTTCGACGAATATTAAAATTAATATGAATAATTGTTGGTTTACGTTTACGACGATTTTTGTCGTAAGTATTTTTGTAAAACGCTCCCCAGGTATCTTGCTCAGACACTACACATAGCCGTGGCAGAGAATGAAACCCACGATTCCCGATCCTGGGTTTGATGCTCTGCCACTTGACCACTTGCTCTACAAATGTTATTGATTGAAAAAGAAAAGGAGCTGATATATCAAATGTAATCAAAAGTTTCGTAAACCAAGTAAGTTTGACCTGACAAACGGCATTAATGTTTTTGTATCAAGATAGGTTTTAGGACAGGACAATAAAAAATAGACTGGATTTTGTGTCTATAATAAAACACACATTATGTTTGGAATGAAGTTTTATCTCCATTTTCAACTCATTTATGACATATCCAGTTTTATTTGTGGACACAAAATGATAGAATCTGAATAAATCTGAGTAGAACCACCGCCCTGACGTAGGTAACTGAAAGACTTTATTTCACATGAAGCTATTTGGTTTTATCAGGGCTCGAACATTCGATATCAACGGCGCCATGAGATACGTGACCTTGAGACGTTGCCTTATACCACTCAGCCACGAATAACCTCTCTATGGTAAGAGATCTTCCAACCGTTGAAATATTCAATTCTTAATTATTTTTATCACAGCAGTACTACGTGATATATTTGTTTACAATATACACTACATACTTTTAAACATTTTTATCTATATTTGAGAAAAAGTGTCAAGGTCAGTAGAAAAAACAACAGACGATATGAGCAACACTTAATTGTTTTTTCTTTAATCATCAAACAAAACGCCATTTTGAATTCAACCGCGCGTCTTTCAACTCTTAATATAATAATATCTTTCATTAATCTAGAATCATACTTAGTTTATTATATACTGAAAGAATGGGGTTTAACGACATTTTCAACACATTTCAGGTTATTTATGGCATATCCAGTTTTACTGAGTCAGAATGAGTAGAACATCCGTCCTTCCGCAAGTAACTGGAAACTTTCTTACATAAAGTTTTTGGAGCGAGCGGGACTCGAACTTACGACCTTAGCCGTGAGAGGTAAGTGATCTTGAGACGGCGCCTTAGACCACTTTGCCACGGAAGACCCTTTATTTATACTGAGAGAATAAAAAATTTGGGTGAATAATAATGCTAATACTCACACAAAAGCATTAATGAAATATCTGAACAACATACATATAGTTGTAAATATCATTATAATAGTTTAATACCCTAAAGCTCAGGGGTCATAGTTCACCAATTATTCTTGAGAATAGTCTTAGACTTGAGCTTGAAAAAACAAATTTCACCCTTAAATATTTAGTTTACCATGACAGATATAATAACTGTGGGCGTTTATTTGACTATGTTTTAGGTGCCCCCACATGCTTGCAAATTTTTATCTCAAAAAATGGTCTCTAAGTGTATTTTTTAAAAATCGGTATTGAGTTCAAGTCTTAGAATAGTCTTAAGAATGGTTTGTGAATACCGACTCTGAAGTGTATCGTGATGTCGTACCAACCATTCATAAGAATATTCTTAGACTTGAACTCAAGAATGAATTTTGACAAACATGCTTTGAAACCATTATAGACGAAAATGTTGCAAACATGAGGCGACACTCTGATATAGGGTCAAATAAACTCTCACAATTACTCCATCTGGCATGGTAAACTATGCATCTAAGGTTGAAATTCGAATTTACAAGCTCAAGAATGGTTGTTGAATATATTGTTGATATATCGTCTCAGTAAAATTTAAAAGAGGTGAATAACTTGTTATATAACAATTTGACTATGAGCCAGTCGTAGGACCGTGTGTAAATCCATATGGTTTTTATGAACAACAAGCTTGCAAATAAATCGAGTTTATTACCTGCCAAAATCTTCACTTGAAAACACGTCGTACAAACCACAATTAAGGTACATCTACGATTTTATATCGTAATTAAGCAGATTTTGTCAGATTTTATGTCAGTTTATCTAACATCGTGGTGCTGTTGGCGACTTAAATAACGGTTTTCACTATCTATATACCCTCTTGGTGATAACCTTCCTTGTTTCTCTGCATCATCCGAAGCAACATCGTAATTCAAAGCCAATCTTCTCCTGTGAACCGGTATCCCACTCGACTTTAAAGCGAAACACTGGCATCAAAACAACAACACGATTGTGTCTGTCGTAATCAATGTAAGTGCACATATATATGTGGGGAGAATTTGGGAGCAATCAGACCAGAATGACAGGAGTCTAGAATTGAGTCTTCTTCTGTTAATTGTACATAGATATTTCACTATTTTACTATTTTCACTATATAAACTAAGGCTTAAATTAAACTAAATTAGTAGAAATGTAATGTATTGTTTATACGTACAAGTATGTGTGCTTCTGTAAACAAATAAGCCACCGTAAAATAATTCAGTTAATGTTGCTCATTTTTGCACTTTTTGCTCATTACGTAAAAGCTGTGTAATAATGCGTATTTTTTTTTAAATATCAGCTAGAAACAAATTATGGAAAAACAGAATATAAAACTTAACTAAATGTAGGGTCCTTAATGGTCGATTGGTCTAGGCGCCGTCTCAAGTTTACTTACCTCTCTCCTCATAGGTTCGAGTTCCTTTCGCTCCAAAAATTTTGTGAGAAAGTCTGCCAGTTACTTGTGAAAGGATGGTGTTTCTTATTAGATTCATTCTACGGTCTCACTACACAACTGAATTTTGTTCTTTGTTCTATATAAAATAAGGTCTAGGATTTCAGTAATAAAAAAAGAATTCCACATAGTATTTTTTTTTCATAGCAGGAATGTATACACACATAAAAATGCACACTAACTGGTAGGTTGTCCACTTTGCTTTTTTTAAAAGAGGGTGCAGTGACACCCAGAGCTTTTTTGAAAAAAAGAAGTCCTCAAATGCACATAAATACATGCATATGTTGAAATCCTATAAAAGTCACATTTGAACACCAGTGATGTCTTATTGCAGTATATGCTATGCCAACTTTTACTCTACTCATCTGCAGCAAGAAATCACAGCCACTATGAACCATTTTGAAAATATATCATAACCAAAGTACATAGGCCTATTTTTTAAGAGTAATAATCTTGCTTCCGTGGGAAAAAAGGGGCGTAACTATGTAGTGAGACGTTCTAAAGTCTTCCTCCACCAATAAAACTGGGTATGCCATATATAACCCATCGTCAAATACCCACGGGTAATCCATTACGATACTCTCCATTTATCACGTAATTCCCCACCCACGGGCGATGGACGGAGAGTGCCGGAATTATCACCCGGGGGTGTCCGACGATTTATATAATCTAAAATGGCGCTAAAACTCATTCAAATACTGTTAGTCACTAACAAGATCATAGAATAGTCAGATGATCTATCCGATAACAAGGCAATGATATATGTAATGATGCAATTTCAAATACCTAAAATTGAAGAATCATTTTATCGTATTTCTTATCTGAAATAAATAACTTATCGTTAAGCACCAGTTCGTGTCACTCGCAAATTTATGAAACACCATGGTACGAGAAATGGCAAATAAGGATGGATTTATGAGTAAAAATGTTTCTCAAATGGCGCATTACTCGATTTTATCTGTGTATTCAATTAAACAGATGCATAAACACCGGGCTATCAGCACGTAAATATGTCATATATTAAAATAAACTGGTAATGAATTAAGATGTAACTCAACGGTCCAACAAACGAGAAAAGGTTTTAATCGGGAGGTACATGTTACGTATCAGTCGACTGGTTGAAGTGACGTTTTTGACAGCAATGTTCTGATTGAACGAAGACTGCGTTCAGTAACCTTAAATATAATGGTAATGATCATATTTACAAAATCATCAATGGGATACTTCTTATACATGTTCTAAAACTTCAAACATCACGTACGATTCTTTGATAATTCACCCGGCGTTGCTTCAACCTTTCAGTATATTTAGGTCTCACAACACAGTTGAATTTTGTTCTTTGTTCTATATAAAATAAGGTCTAGGATTGCCATGGTAAAAAAAGAATTTCACATGGATTTCTCTTCATAACAGGAATGTTTACCAACTTAAAAATGCACAATAACTGGTAGGTTGACCAGGTTTTTTTTAAAGAGGGCGCAGTGACACCTTGAGATTTTTTGAAAAAACGAAGTCCTCAAATGCTCATAAATACATGCATATGAAAGTCATTTTTTTTAATATCAGTGATGTTCTATTACAGTATATGCTATGTTTATGCTAACTTTTGCTCTACTCATCTGCAGTAAGAAATCACAACCACTATGGCCCATCTAGAAAAATTTTCAAATTACATAGGCCTTTTTTAAGCGTAAGAATCATGTTACTGTGGGGAAAAAAGGGGCGTAACTAATATAAACGACATGCTTCTCAACCGCACGAACATCAAACAGAAATCGAGCTTCTTCTGTGATGTCTCTCTATTTCACTGTAAGTCACGTGATTAAACACAAGTAGATAAGTGGATAGTGTCCAATTAACTTGTATTATCAAACGTTAGTCAATGCTGTTCATGAAAACGCACTCCAGGATATATGCATATCGGGACATTCCTTTTTGAACCCCTTTTACAAAAATGTTTTAGAGTTGAAGTTTTGTACATAACTATGTTACAACTTATTACGACAGTTCATGTTATCAAACCACTGTTGGAGAGATGTACAATGAATAGCATTTAAATTTTAACCAGCTGGGCCCAGTCAACTCAGTCGGTAACCCGCCTAGCTGTCAATCCAGGGGTCGTGAGTCTCTGAGATGATTTGTCATGAACTTTGTTTCAGGACTAACTATCTTAATATACTTGTATGAATAGGGTGTGTTTAGGACTGGTTAACTGCCAAGTGTACCCCAGGTGTGATGATAGTGTGTGTTCGGGACTGGTTAACCACCAAGTGTACCCCAGGTGTGATGATAGTGTGTTCAGAACTGGTTAAACGCCAAGTGTACCCCAGGTGTGATGAGTGTGTGTGTTCGGGACTGGTTAACCACCAAGTGTACCCCAGGTGTGATGATAGTGTGTTCAGAACTGGTTAAAGGCCAAGTGTACCCCAGGTGTGATGAGTGTGTGTGTTCGGGACTGGTTAACCACCAAGTGTACCCCAGGTGTGATGATAGTGTGTGTTCGGGACTGGTTAACCACCAAGTGTACCCCAGGTGTGATGAGTGTGTGTGTTCGGGACTGGTTAACCACCAAGCGTACCCCAGGTGTGATGAGTGTGTGTGTTCGGGACTGGTTAACCACCAAGCGTACCCCAGGTGTGATGAGTGTGTGTGTTCGGGACTGGTTAACCACCAAGTGTACCCCAGGTGTGATGAGTGTGTGTGTTCGGGGCTGGTTAACCACCAAGTGTACCCCAGGTGTGATGATAGTGTGTTCAGAACTGGTTAAAGGCCAAGTGTACCACCAGGTGTGATGATAGTTTGTGTTCGGGACTGGTTAACCGCCAAGCGTACTCCATGTGTGATGATAGTGTGTGTTCGTGACTGGTTAACCGCCAAGTGTACGACCAGGAGAGACGATAGGGTGTGTTGAGAACTGGTTCACCGCTAAGTATGCCCAAGGAGTGACGATAGGGTATGTAAAGGACTGGTTAACCGCCAAGTGTACCTTAGGAGTGACGATAGGGTGATTTTAAAACTGGTTAACCGCCAAGTGTACCCCAGAAGTGACGATAGGGTGTGTTAAGGATTGGTTAACCGCCAAGTATACCCTAGGAGTGACCATAGGGTGTGTTTGGGACTGGTCAACCACCAAGCGCACCCCAGGAGTTATAATAGGGTGTGTTTAGGACTAGTTAACCGCCAAGTGTACCCCAGGAGTGATGAGTGTGTGTGTTTAGGACTGGTTAACCACCAAGCGTACCCCCGGTGTGATGAGTGTGTGTGTTAAGGACTGGTTAACCACCAAACGTACCCCAGGTGTGATGAGTGTGTGTTTAGGACTTGTTAACCGCCAAGTGTACCCCAGAAGTGATGATAGTCTGTGTTCGGGACTGGTTAACCGCCAAGTGTACCACCAGGAGTGACGATAGGGTGTGTTTAGGACTGGTTAACCGCCAAGTGTACCACGAGGAGTGACGATAGGGTGTGTTGAGAACTGGTTAACCGCCAAGTTTACCCCCAGGAGTGACGATAGTGTGTGTTTAGGACTGGTTAACCGTGTAGTGTACCATAGGAGTGACGATAGGGTGTGTTTAGAACTGGTTAACCGCCAAGTGCACACCAAGGAGTGACGATAGGGTGTGTTTAGAACTGGTTAACCGCCCAGTGTACCACCAGGAGTGACGATAGGGTGCGTTGAGAACTGGTTAACCGCCAAGTATGCCCAAGGAGTGACGATAGGGTATTTTCAGGACTGGTTAACCGCCAAGTGTACCGTAGGAGTGACGATAGGGTGTGTTAAGAACTGGTTAACCGCCAAGTGTACCCCAGGAGTGACGATAGGGTGTGTTAAGGATTGGTTAACCGCCAAGTATACCCCAGGAGTGACCATAGGGTTTGTTTAGGACTGGTTAACCACCAAGTATACCCAAGGAGTGACGATAGGGTATGTTTAGGACTGGTTAAACACCAAGTATACTCCAGGAGTGATGACAGGGTGTGTTCAGGACTGGTTAACCGCCAAGTGTACCCCAGGAGTGACGATAGGGTGTGTTAAGGATTGGTTTACCGCCAAGTATACCCCAGGAGTGACCAAAGGGTGTGTTTAGGACTGGTTAACCACCAAGTATACCGAAGGAGTGACGATAGGGTATGTTTAGGACTAGTTAAACACCAAGTATACTCCAGGAGTGATGACAGGGTGTGTTCAGGACTGGTTAACCGCCAAGTGTGCCCCAGGAGTGATGATAGGGTGTGATAATAACTGGTTAACCAACAAGTATACCCAAGGTGTGATGAGTTTGTGTGTTTAGGACTGGTTAACCACCAAGCGTACCCCAGGTGTGATGAGTGTGAGTGTTTAGGACTAGTTAACCGCCAAGTGTACCCCAGATGTGATGAGTGTGTGTGTGTTTAGGACTGGTTAACCACCAAGCGTACTCCAGGTGTTATGATAGGGTGTGTTTAGGTCTGGTTAACCGCCAAGTGTAAACCAGGTGTGATGAGTTTGTGTGTGTTTAGAACTGGTAAACCGCCAAGTGTACCCCAGGTGTGATAAGTGTGTTGTTTAGGGCTGGTTAACCGCCAAGCGTACCCCATGTGTGATGAGAGTGTGGTGTCAGGACTGGTTAACCACCAAGCGTACCCCAGGTGTGATGAGTGTGTGTGTTTAGGACTGGTTAACCGCCAAGCATACCCCCGGTGTGATGAGTGTGTGTGTTTAGGACTCGTTAACCACCAAGCGTACCCCAGGTGTGATGACAGTGTGTGTTTAAAACTGGTTGTCCACCAAGCGTACCCCAGGAGTGATGATAGGGTGTATGTAGGTCTGGTTAATCGCCAAGTATACCCCAGGTTTGATGAGTGTGTGTATTTAGGACTCGTTAACCACCAAGCGTACCCCAGGTGTGATGACAGTGTGTGTTTAAATCTGGTTGTCCACCAAGCGTACCCCAGGAGTGATGATAGGGTGTATGTAGGTCTGGTTAACAGCCAAGTATACCCCAGGTTTGATGAGTGTGTGTGTTTAAGACTCGTTAACCACCAAGCGTATCCAAGGTGTGATGAGTGTGTGCGCACCAAGCGTACCCCAGGTGTGATAAGTGTGTTGTTTAGAACTGGTTAACCGCCAAACGTAACCCAGGTGTGATGAATGTGTGTGGTTAGGACTGGTTAACCACCAAGTGTACCCCAGGTGGGATGAGTGTGTGTCACTAGGACCGGTAAACCACCAAACGTACCCCAGGTGTGATGAGTGTGTGTGTTTAGGACTCGTTAACCGCCAACCGTACCTCAGGTGTGATGAGTGTGTGTGTCTAGGACTGGTTAACCACCAAGCATACCCCAGGTGTGATGAATGTGTGTGACTAGGACTGGTTAACCACCAAAAGTACCCCAGGTGTGATGATTGTGTGTGTTAAGGACTCGTTAACCACCAAGCGTACCCCAGGTGAGATGAGTGTGTGTGACTAGGACTGGTTAACCACCAAACGTACCCCAGGTGTGATAAGTGTGTTGTTTAGAACTGGTTAACCGCCAAGCGTACTCCAGGTGTGACGAGTGTGTGTGGTTAGGACTGGTTAACCACCAAGTGTATCCAAGGTGTGATAAGTGTGTTGTTTAGAACCGGTTTACCGCCAAACGTATCCCAGGTGTGATGAGAGTGTGTGGTTAGGACTGGTTAACCACCAAGCGTACCCCAGGTGTGATGAGAGTGTGTGGTTAGGACTGGTTAACCACCAAGCGTACCCCAGGTTTGATAAGTGTGTTGTTTAGAACTGATTAACAGCCAAACGTACCCCAGGTATGATGAGAGTGTGTGGTTAGGACTGGTTAACCGCCAAACGTACCCCAGGTGTGATGAGAGTGTGTGGTTAGGACTGGTTAACCGCGAAGCGTACCCCAGGTGTGATAAATGTGTTGTTTAGAATTGGTTAACCGCCAAGCGTACTCCAGGTGTGATGAGAGTGTGTGGTTAGGACTGGTTAACCGCCAAGCGTACCACAGGTGTGATCAGTGTGTGTGGTTAGGACTGGTTAACCACCAAGTGTACCCCAGATGTGATGAGTGTGTGTGGTTAGGACTGGTTAACCGCCAAGCGTACCCCAGGTGTGATGAGAGTGTGTTGTGTAGGACTCGTTAACCACCAAGCGTACCCCAGGTGTGATGAGAGTGTGTGGTTAGGACTGGTTAACCGCCAAGCGTACCCCAAGTGTGATGAGAGTGTGTTGTATAGGACTGGTTAACCGCCAAGCGTACCCCAGGTGTGATGAGAGTATGTTGTGTTGGACTCGTTAACCACCAAGTGTACCCCAGGTGGGATGAGTGTGTGTGTCTAGGACTGATTAACCGCCAAGTGTACCGCAGGTGCGATGAGTGTGTGTGTTTAGGTCTGGTTAACCACCAAACGTACCCCAGGTGTGATGAGTGTATGTGTTTAGGACTCATTAACCACCAAACGTACCCCAGGTGTGATGAGTGTGTGTGTTTAGGACTGGTTAACCACCAAGCGTACCCCAGGAGTGACGATTGGGTGTGTTTAGGACTGGTTAACCGCCAAGTGTACCCCAGGAGTTATGATAGGGTGTGTATCTCTGAGATGATTTGTCATGAACTTTGTTTCAGGACTAACTATTTTAATATACTTGTATGAATAGGGTGTGTTTAGGACTGGTTAACTGCCAAGTGTACCCCAGGTGTGATGATAGTGTGTGTTCGGGACTGGTTAACCACCAAGTGTACCCCAGGTGTGATGATAGTGTGTTCAGAACTGGTTAAAGGCCAAGTGTACCCCAGGTGTGATGAGTGTGTGTGTTCGGGACTGGTTAACCACCAAGTGTACCCCAGGTGTGATGATAGTGTGTTCAGAACTGGTTAAAGGCCAAGTGTACCCCAGGTGTGATGAGTGTGTGTGTTCGGGACTGGTTAACCACCAAGTGTACCCCAGGTGTGATGATAGTGTGTGTTCGGGACTGGTTAACCACCAAGTGTACCCCAGGTGTGATGAGTGTGTGTGTTCGGGACTGGTTAACCACCAAGCGTACCCCAGGTGTGATGAGTGTGTGTGTTCGGGACTGGTTAACCACCAAGCGTACCCCAGGTGTGATGAGTGTGTGTGTTCGGGACTGGTTAACCACCAAGTGTACCCCAGGTGTGATGAGTGTGTGTGTTCGGGGCTGGTTAACCACCAAGTGTACCCCAGGTGTGATGATAGTGTGTTCAGAACTGGTTAAAGGCCAAGTGTACCACCAGGTGTGATGATAGTTTGTGTTCGGGACTGGTTAACCGCCAAGCGTACTCCATGTGTGATGATAGTGTGTGTTCGTGACTGGTTAACCGCCAAGTGTACGACCAGGAGAGACGATAGGGTGTGTTGAGAACTGGTTCACCGCTAAGTATGCCCAAGGAGTGACGATAGGGTATGTAAAGGACTGGTTAACCGCCAAGTGTACCTTAGGAGTGACGATAGGGTGATTTTAAAACTGGTTAACCGCCAAGTGTACCCCAGAAGTGACGATAGGGTGTGTTAAGGATTGGTTAACCGCCAAGTATACCCTAGGAGTGACCATAGGGTGTGTTTGGGACTGGTCAACCACCAAGCGCACCCCAGGAGTTATAATAGGGTGTGTTTAGGACTAGTTAACCGCCAAGTGTACCCCAGGAGTGATGAGTGTGTGTGTTTAGGACTGGTTAACCACCAAGCGTACCCCCGGTGTGATGAGTGTGTGTGTTAAGGACTGGTTAACCACCAAACGTACCCCAGGTGTGATGAGTGTGTGTTTAGGACTTGTTAACCGCCAAGTGTACCCCAGAAGTGATGATAGTCTGTGTTCGGGACTGGTTAACCGCCAAGTGTACCACCAGGAGTGACGATAGGGTGTGTTTAGGACTGGTTAACCGCCAAGTGTACCACGAGGAGTGACGATAGGGTGTGTTGAGAACTGGTTAACCGCCAAGTTTACCCCCAGGAGTGACGATAGTGTGTGTTTAGGACTGGTTAACCGTGTAGTGTACCATAGGAGTGACGATAGGGTGTGTTTAGAACTGGTTAACCGCCAAGTGCACACCAAGGAGTGACGATAGGGTGTGTTTAGAACTGGTTAACCGCCCAGTGTACCACCAGGAGTGACGATAGGGTGCGTTGAGAACTGGTTAACCGCCAAGTATGCCCAAGGAGTGACGATAGGGTATTTTCAGGACTGGTTAACCGCCAAGTGTACCGTAGGAGTGACGATAGGGTGTGTTAAGAACTGGTTAACCGCCAAGTGTACCCCAGGAGTGACGATAGGGTGTGTTAAGGATTGGTTAACCGCCAAGTATACCACAGGAGTGACCATAGGGTGTGTTTAGGACTGGTTAACCACCAAGTATACCCAAGGAGTGACGATAGGGTATGTTTAGGACTGGTTAAACACCAAGTATACTCCAGGAGTGATGACAGGGTGTGTTCAGGACTGGTTAACCGCCAAGTGTACCCCAGGAGTGACGATAGGGTGTGTTAAGGATTGGTTTACCGCCAAGTATACCCCAGGAGTGACCAAAGGGTGTGTTTAGGACTGGTTAACCACCAAGTATACCGAAGGAGTGACGATAGGGTATGTTTAGGACTAGTTAAACACCAAGTATACTCCAGGAGTGATGACAGGGTGTGTTCAGGACTGGTTAACCGCCAAGTGTGCCCCAGGAGTGATGATAGGGTGTGATAATAACTGGTTAACCAACAAGTATACCCAAGGTGTGATGAGTTTGTGTGTTTAGGACTGGTTAACCACCAAGCGTACCCCAGGTGTGATGAGTGTGAGTGTTTAGGACTAGTTAACCGCCAAGTGTACCCCAGATGTGATGAGTGTGTGTGTGTTTAGGACTGGTTAACCACCAAGCGTACTCCAGGTGTTATGATAGGGTGTGTTTAGGTCTGGTTAACCGCCAAGTGTAAACCAGGTGTGATGAGTTTGTGTGTGTTTAGAACTGGTAAACCGCCAAGTGTACCCCAGGTGTGATAAGTGTGTTGTTTAGGGCTGGTTAACCGCCAAGCGTACCCCATGTGTGATGAGAGTGTGGTGTCAGGACTGGTTAACCACCAAGCGTACCCCAGGTGTGATGAGTGTGTGTGTTTAGGACTGGTTAACCGCCAAGCATACCCCCGGTGTGATGAGTGTGTGTGTTTAGGACTCGTTAACCACCAAGCGTACCCCAGGTGTGATGACAGTGTGTGTTTAAAACTGGTTGTCCACCAAGCGTACCCCAGGAGTGATGATAGGGTGTATGTAGGTCTGGTTAATCGCCAAGTATACCCCAGGTTTGATGAGTGTGTGTATTTAGGACTCGTTAACCACCAAGCGTACCCCAGGTGTGATGACAGTGTGTGTTTAAATCTGGTTGTCCACCAAGCGTACCCCAGGAGTGATGATAGGGTGTATGTAGGTCTGGTTAACAGCCAAGTATACCCCAGGTTTGATGAGTGTGTGTGTTTAGGACTCGTTAACCACCAAGCGTATCCAAGGTGTGATGAGTGTGTGCGCACCAAGCGTACCCCAGGTGTGATAAGTGTGTTGTTTAGAACTGGTTAACCGCCAAACGTAACCCAGGTGTGATGAATGTGTGTGGTTAGGACTGGTTAACCACCAAGTGTACCCCAGGTGGGATGAGTGTGTGTCACTAGGACCGGTAAACCACCAAACGTACCCCAGGTGTGATGAGTGTGTGTGTTTAGGACTCGTTAACCGCCAACCGTACCTCAGGTGTGATGAGTGTGTGTGTCTAGGACTGGTTAACCACCAAGCATACCCCAGGTGTGATGAATGTGTGTGACTAGGACTGGTTAACCACCAAAAGTACCCCAGGTGTGATGATTGTGTGTGTTAAGGACTCGTTAACCACCAAGCGTACCCCAGGTGAGATGAGTGTGTGTGACTAGGACTGGTTAACCACCAAACGTACCCCAGGTGTGATAAGTGTGTTGTTTAGAACTGGTTAACCGCCAAGCGTACTCCAGGTGTGACGAGTGTGTGTGGTTAGGACTGGTTAACCACCAAGTGTATCCAAGGTGTGATAAGTGTGTTGTTTAGAACCGGTTTACCGCCAAACGTATCCCAGGTGTGATGAGAGTGTGTGGTTAGGACTGGTTAACCACCAAGCGTACCCCAGGTGTGATGAGAGTGTGTGGTTAGGACTGGTTAACCACCAAGCGTACCCCAGGTTTGATAAGTGTGTTGTTTAGAACTGGTTAACAGCCAAACGTACCCCAGGTATGATGAGAGTGTGTGGTTAGGACTGGTTAACCGCCAAACGTACCCCAGGTGTGATGAGAGTGTGTGGTTAGGACTGGTTAACCGCGAAGCGTACCCCAGGTGTGATAAATGTGTTGTTTAGAATTGGTTAACCGCCAAGCGTACTCCAGGTGTGATGAGAGTGTGTGGTTAGGACTGGTTAACCGCCAAGCGTACCACAGGTGTGATCAGTGTGTGTGGTTAGGACTGGTTAACCACCAAGTGTACCCCAGATGTGATGAGTGTGTGTGGTTAGGACTGGTTAACCGCCAAGCGTACCCCAGGTGTGATGAGAGTGTGTTGTGTAGGACTCGTTAACCACCAAGCGTACCCCAGGTGTGATGAGAGTGTGTGGTTAGGACTGGTTAACCGCCAAGCGTACCCCAGGTGTGATGAGAGTGTGTTGTATAGGACTGGTTAACCGCCAAGCGTACCCCAGGTGTGATGAGAGTATGTTGTGTTGGACTCGTTAACCACCAAGTGTACCCCAGGTGGGATGAGTGTGTGTGTCTAGGACTGATTAACCGCCAAGTGTACCGCAGGTGCGATGAGTGTGTGTGTTTAGGTCTGGTTAACCACCAAACGTACCCCAGGTGTGATGAGTGTATGTGTTTAGGACTCATTAACCACCAAACGTACCCCAGGTGTGATGAGTGTGTGTGTTTAGGACTGGTTAACCACCAAGCGTACCCCAGGAGTGACGATTGGGTGTGTTTAGGACTGGTTAACCGCCAAGTGTACCCCAGGAGTTATGATAGGGTGTGTTAAGGACTGGTTAACCGCCAAGTATACCCCCAGGAGTGACGATAGGGTGTGTTAAGGACCTGTTAACCGCCAAGCGTACCACCAGGAGTGGCGATAGGGTGTGTTGAGAACTGGTTAACTGCAAAGTAAGCCCAAGGAGTGACAATAGGGTATATAAAGGACTGGTTAACCACCAAGTGTACCCCAGGAGTGACGATAGGGTGTGTTTAGAACTGGTTAACCGCCAAGCGTACCCAAGGAGTGACGATAGGATGTGATAAGGACTGGTTAACCGCCAAGTATAACCCCAGGAGTGACCATAGGGTGTGTTTAGGACTGGTTAACGACCAAATATACACCAGGTGTAATGACAGCGTGTGTTCAGGACTGGTAAACCGCCAAGTGTGCTCCAGGAGTTATGATAAGGTGTGATAAAACTGGTTAACCAATAAGTATACCCCAGGTGTAATTAGTGTGTGTGTGTTTAGATCTGGTTAACCGCCAAGCGTACCCCAGATGTGATGAGTGTGTGTGTTAAGGACTGGTTAACCTCCAAACGTACCACAGATGTGATGAGTGTGTATGTTAAGAACTAGTTAACCACCAAGCGTACCCCAGGAATGATAAAGGTGTTGTTTAGGACTGGTTAACCGCCAAGTGTACCCCAGGTGTGATGAGTGTGTGTGTTTAGGACTCGTTAACCAAAAAGCGTACCCCAGGTGTTATGATAGGGTGAATTTAGGACTGGTTAACCGCCAAGCGTACCCCAGGTGTGATGAGTGTGTGTGTTAAGGACTGGTTAACCGCCAAACGTACCCCAGGTGTGATGAGTGTGTATGTTAAGAACTAGTTAACCACCAAGCGTACCCCAGAAATGATAAAGGTGTTGTTTAGGACTGGTTAACCGCCAAGTGTACCCCAGGTGTGATGAGTGTGTGTGTTTAGGACTCGTTAACCAAAAAGCGTACCCCAGGTGTGATGAGTGTGTGTGTTTTGGACTGGATAACCAAAAAGCGTACCCCAGGTGTTATGGTAGGGTGTGTCTAGGACTGGTTAACCACCAAGCGTACCCCAAGTGTGATGAGTGTGTGTGTCTAGGACTCGTTAACCACCAAGCATAACCCAAGTGTGATAAGAGAGTTGTTTAGAACTGGTTAACCACAAAGCGTACCCCAGGAGTGATCAGTGTGTGTGTCTAGGACTGGTTAACCGCCATGCTTACCCAAGGAGTGATGAGTGTGTGTGTGTGTGTGTGTGTCTAGGACTGGTTAACCACCAAGCGTACCCCAGGTTTGATAAGTGTGTGTGTGTCTAGGACTGGTTAACCGCCAAGCGTACCCCAGGTGTGATGAGAGTGTGTGTCTAGGACTGGTTAACCACCAAGCGTATCCCAGGTGTGATGAGTGTGTGTGTCTAGGACTGGTTAACCAACAAGCGTACCCTAGGTGTGATGAGTGTGTGTGTTTAGGATTGGTTAACCGCCAAGTGTACCCAAGGTGTGATGAGTGTGTGTGTGTCTAGGACTGGTTAACCACCAAGCGTACCCCAGGTGTGATGAGTGTGTGTGTCTAGGACTGGTTAACCACCAAGCGTACCCCAGATTTTATAAGTGTGTGTGTTTAGGGCTGGTTTACCGCCAAGCGTACCCCAGGTGTGATGAGTGTGTTGTTTAGAACTGGTTAACCGCCAAGCGTACCCCAGGTGTGATGAGTGTGTGTGTCTAGGACTGGTTAACCACCAAGCGTACCCCAGGTGTGATGAGTGTGTGTGTCTAGGACTGGTTAACCACCAAGCGTACCCCAGGTTTGATAAGTGTGTGTGTCTAGGGTTGGTTTACCGCCAAGCGTACCCCAGGTGTGATGAGTGTGTGTGTATAGGACTCGTTAACCGCCAAGCGTACCCAAAGTGTGATGAGTGTTTGTGTCTAGGACTGGTAAACCACCAAGCGTACCCCAGGTGTGACGAGTGTGTGTGTTTAGGACTGGTTAACCACCCAAGCGTATCCCAGGTGTGATGAGTGTGTTTGTCTAGGACTGGTTAACCACCAAGCGTACCCCAGGTGTGATGAGTGTATGTGTGTGTCTAGGACTGGTTAACCGCCAAGCGTTCCCCAGGTGTGATGAGTGTGTGTGTCTAGGACTGGTTAACCACCAAGTTTACCCCAGGTGTGATGAGTGTGTGTGTGTCTAGGACTGGTTAACCGCCAAGCGTACCCCAGGTGTGATGAGTGTGTTTGTCTAGGACTGGTTAACCGCCAAGCGTACCCCAGGTGTGATGAGTGTGTGTGTTTAGGACTGGTAAACCACCAAGCGTACCCCAGGATTGATGACAGGGTGTGTTTAGGACTGGTTAACCACCAAGCTTACCCCAGGTGTGATGAGTGTGTGTGTTTAGGATTCGTTAACCACCAAGCGTACCCTAGGTGTGATAAGTGTGTTTTTTAGAACTGGTTAACCGCCAAGCGTACCTAAGGTTTGATGAGAGTGTGTGGTTAGGACTGGTTAACCACCAAGCGTACCACAAGTGTGATGAGTGTGTTTGTAGGACTAGTTAACCGCCAAACGTAGCCCAGGTATGATGAGAGTGTGTGGTTAGGACTGGTTAACCACCAAGCGTACCTCAGGTGTGATGAGTGTGTTGTTTAGAACAAGTTAACTGCCAACCGTACCCCATGTGTGATGAGTGTGTGTGTCTAGGACTGGTTAACCGCCAAGCGTACCCCAGATGTGATGAGTGTGTGTCTGGGACTGGTTAACCACCAAGCGTACCCCAGGTGTGATGAGTGTGTGTGTGTCTAAGACTGGTTAACCGCCAAGCGTTCCCCAGGTGTGATGAGTGTGTGTGTCTAGGACTGATTAGCCGCCAAGCGTACCCCAGGATAATGAGTGTGTGTGTCTAGGACTGGTTAACCGCAAAGCGTACCCCAGGTGTGATGAGTGTGTGTGTTTAGGACTGGTTAACCGCCAAGTGTACCCAAGGTGTGGTGAGTGTGTGTGTCTAGGACAGGTTAACCGCCAAGCGTACCCCAGGTGTGATGAGTGTGTGTGTCTAGGACTGGTGACCACCAAGCGTACCCCAGGAGTGATGAGTGTGTGTGTCTAGGACTGGTGACCACCAAGCGTACCCCTGGTGTGATGAATGTGTGTCTAGGACAGGTTAACCGCCAAGTGTACCCCATGTGTGATGAGTGTGTGTGTCTAGGACTGGTTAACCGCCAAGCGTACCCCAGGTGTGATGAGTGTGTGTCTAGGACTGGTTAACCACCAAGCGTACCCCAAGTGTGATGAGTGTGTGTGTGTCTAAGACTGGTTAACCGCCAAGCGTTCCCCAGGTGTGATGAGTGTGTGTGTCTAGGACTGGTTAGCCGCCAAGCGTACCCAAGGATAATGAGTGTGTGTGTCTAGGACTGGTTAACTGCAAAGCGTACCCCAGGTGTGATGAGTGTGTGTGTTTAGGACTGGTTAACCGCCAAGTGTACCCAAGATGTGGTGAGTGTGTGTGTCTAGGACTGGTTAACCGTCAAGCGTACCCCAGGTGTGATGAGTGTGTGTGTCTAGGACTGGTGACCACCAAGCGTACCCCTGGTGTGATGAGTGTGTGTGTCTAGGACTTGTTAACCACCTAGCGTACCCCAGGTGTGATGAGTGTGTGTCTCTAGGACTGGTGACCACCAAGCGTACCCCTGGTGTGATGAGTGTGTGTGTCTAGGACTGGTTAACCGCCAAGCGTACCCCAGGTGTGATGAGTGTGTGTCTAGGACTGGTTAACCACCAAGCGTACCCCAGGTGTGATGAGTGTGTGTGTGTCTAAGACTGGTTAACCGCCAAGCGTTCCCCAGGTGTGATGAGTGTGTGTGTCTAGGACTGGTTAGCCGCCAAGCGTACCCCAGGATAATGAGTGTGTGTGTCTAGGACTGGTTAACCGCCAAGCGTTCCCCAGGTGTGATGAGTGTGTGTGTCTAGGACTGGTTAGCCGCCAAGCGTACCCCAGGATAATGAGTGTGTGTGTCTAGGACTGGTTAACCGCAAAGCGTACCCCAGGTGTGATGAGTGTGTGTGTATCTAGGACTGGTTAACCGTCAAGCGTACCCCAGGTGTGATGAGTGTGTGTGTCTAGGACTGGTGACTATCAAGCGTACCCCTGGTGTGATGAGTGTGTGTGTCTAGGACTGGTTAACCACCAAGCGTACCCCAGGAGTGAAGATAGGGTGTGTTTAGGACTGGTTAACCACCAAGCGTACCCAAGTTGTGGTGAGTGTGTGTGTCTAGGACAGGTTAACTGCCAAGCGTACCCCAGGTGTGATGAGTGTGTGTGTCTAGGACTGGTGACCACCAAGCGTACCCCTGGTGTGATGAGTGTGTGTGTCTAGGACTGGTTAACCACCAAGCGTACCCCAGGAGTGAAGATAGGATGTGTTTAGTTCTGGTTAACCACCAAATATACCCCAGGATGATGAGTGTGTGTGTCTAGTACTAGTTAACCACCAAGCGTACCCCAGGTGTGATGAGTGTGTTTAGAACTGGTTAACCGCCAAGCGTACCCAAGGTGTGACGAGTGTGTGTGTCTAGGACTGGTTTATCGCCAAGCGTACCCAAGGTGTGATGAGTGTGTGTGTCTAGGACTGGTTAACTGCAAAGCGTACCCCAGGTGTGATGAGTGTGTGTGTTTAGGACTGGTTAACCGCCAAGTGTACCCAAGGTGTGGTGAGTGTGTGTGTCTAGGACTGGTTAACCACCAAGCGTACCCCAGGTGTGATGAGTGTGTGTGTGTCTAAGACTGGTTAACCGCCAAGCGTTCCCCAGGTGTGATGAGTGTGTGTGTCTAGGACTGGTTAGCCGCCAAGCGTACCCCAGGATAATGAGTGTGTGTGTCTAGGACTGGTTAACCGCCAAGCGTTCCCCAGGTGTGATGAGTGTGTGTGTCTAGGACTGGTTAGCCGCCAAGCGTACCCCAGGATAATGAGTGTGTGTGTCTAGGACTGGTTAACCGCAAAGCGTACCCCAGGTGTGATGAGTGTGTGTGTGTCTAGGACTGGTTAACCGTCAAGCGTACCCCAGGTGTGATGAGTGTGTGTGTCTAGGACTGGTGACCATCAAGCGTACCCCTGGTGTGATGAGTGTGTGTGTCTAGGACTGGTTAACCACCAAGCGTACCCCAGGAGTGAAGATAGGGTGTGTTTAGGACTGGTTAACCACCAAGCGTACCCAAGTTGTGGTGAGTGTGTGTGTCTAGGACAGGTTAACTGCCAAGCGTACCCCAGGTGTGATGAGTGTGTGTGTCTAGGACTGGTGACCACCAAGCGTACCCCTGGTGTGATGAGTGTGTGTGTCTAGGACTGGTTAACCACCAAGCGTAACCCAGGAGTGAAGATAGGATGTGTTTAGTTCTGGTTAACCACCAAATATACCCCCAGGATGATGAGTGTGTGTGTCTAGTACTAGTTAACCACCAAGCGTACCCCAGGTGTGATGAGTGTGTTTAGAACTGGTTAACCGCCAAGCGTACCCAAGGTGTGACGAGTGTGTGTGTCTAGGACTGGTTTATCGCCAAGCGTACCCAAGGTGTGATGAGTGTGTGTGTCTAGGACTGGTTAACTGCAAAGCGTACCCCAGGTGTGATGAGTGTGTGTGTTTAGGACTGGTTAACCACCAAGTGTACCCAAGGTGTGGTGAGTGTGTGTGTCTAGGACAGGTTAACCGCCAAGCGTACCCCAGGTGTGATGAGTCTGTGTGTCTAGGACTGGTGACCACCAAGCGTACCCCTGGTGTGATGAGTGTGTGTGTCTAGGACTGGTTAACCACCTAGCGTACCCCAGGTGTGATGAGTGTGTGTGTCTAGGACTGGTGACCACCAAGCGTACCCCAGGTGTGATGAGTGTGTGTGTAGGACTGGTTAACCATCAAGCGTACCCCAGGTGTGATGAGTGTGTGTGTGTCTAAGACTGGTTAACCGCCAAGCGTTCCCCAGGTGTGATGAGTGTGTGTGTCTAGGACTGGTTAGCCGCCAAGCGTAACCCAGGATAATGAGTGTGTGTGTCTAGGACTGGTTAACCGCAAAGCGTTCCCCAGGTGTGATGAATGTGTGTGTGTCTAGGACTGGTTAACCGTCAAGCGTACCCCAGGTGTGATGAGTGTGTGTGTCTAGGACTGGTGACCATTAAGCGTACCCCTGGTGTGATGAGTGTGTGTGTCTAGGACTGGTTAACCACCAAGCGTACCCCAGGAGTGAAGATAGGGTGTGTTTAGGACTGGTTAAACACCAAGCGTACCCCAGGTGTGATGAGTGTGTGTGTCTAGGACTGGTGACCACCAAGCGTACCCCAGGTGTGATGAGTGTGTGTGTCTAGGACTGGTTAACCACCAAGCGTACCCCAAGAGTGAAGAAAGGGTGTGTTTAGGACTGGTTAACCACCAAGTATACCCCAGGATGATGAGTGTGTGTGTCTAGTACTAGTTAACCACCAAGCGTACCCCAGGTGTGATGAGTGTGTTTAGAACTGGTTAACCGCCAAGCATACCCCAGGTGTAACGAGTGTGTGTGTCTAGGACTGGTTTATTGCCAAGCGTACCCAAGGTGTGATGAGTGTGTGTGTCTATGACTGGTTAACCACCAAGCGTACCCCAGGTGTGACGAGTGTGTGTGTCTAGGACTGGTTAACCGCCAAGCGTACCCCAGGTGTGACGAGTGTGTGTGTCTAGGACTGGTTAACTGCCAAGCATACCCAAGGATAATGAGTGTGTGTGTCTAGGACTGGTTAACCACCTAGCGTACCCCAGGTTTGATAAGTGTGTGTGTGTCTAGGACTGGTTAACCGCCAAGTGTACCCGAGGTGTGATGAGAGTGTGTGTCTAGGACTGGTTAACCACCTAGCGTACCCCAGGTGTGATGAGTGTGTGTCTCTAGGACTGGTGACCACCAAGCTTACCCCTGGTGTGATGAGTGTGTGTGTCTAAGACTGGTTAACCGCCAAGCGTACCCCAGGTGTGATGAGTGTGTGTCTAGGACTGGTTAACCACCAAGCGTACCCCAGGTGTGATGAGTGTGTGTGTGTCTAAGACTGGTTAACCGCCAAGCGTTCCCCAGGAGTGATGAGTGTGTGTGTCTAGGACTGGTTAGCCGCCAAGCGTACCCCAGGATAATGAGTGTGTGTGTCTAGGACTGGTTAACCGCCAAGCGTTCCCCAGGTGTGATGAGTGTGTGTGTCTAGGACTGGTTAGCCGCCAAGCGTACCCCAGGATAATGAGTGTGTGTGTCTAGGACTGGTTAACCGCAAAGCGTACCCCAGGTGTGATGAGTGTGTGTGTGTCTAGGACTGGTTAACCGTCAAGCGTACCCCAGGTGTGATGAGTGTGTGTATCTAGGACTGGTGACCATCAAGCGTACCCCTGGTGTGATGAGTGTGTGTGTCTAGGACTGGTTAACCACCAAGCGTATCCCAGGAGTGAAGATAGGGTGTGTTTAGGACTGGTTAACCACCAAGCGTACCCAAGGTGTGGTGAGTGTGTGTGTCTAGGACAGGTTAACTGCCAAGCGTACCCCAGGTGTGATGAGTGTGTGTGTCTAGGACTGGTGACCACCAAGCGTACCCCTGGTGTGATGAGTGTGTGTGTCTAGGACTGGTTAACCACCAAGCGTACCCCAGGAGTGAAGATAGGGTGTGTTTAGGACTGGTTAACCACCAAATATACCCCAGGATGATGAGTGTGTGTGTTTAGTACTAGTTAACCACCAAGCGTACCCCAGGTGTGATGAGTGTGTTTAGAACTGGTTAACCGCCAAGCGTACCCCAGGTGTAACGAGTGTGTGTGTCTAGGACTGGTTTATCGCCAAGCGTACCCAAGGTGTGATGAGTGTGTGTGTCTAGGACTGGTTAACTGCAAAGCGTACCCAAGGTGTGATGAGTGTGTGTGTTTAGGACTGGTTAACCGCCAAGTGTACCCAAGGTGTGGTGAGTGTGTGTGTCTAGGACAGGTTAACCGCCAAGCGTACCCCAGGTGTGATGAGTGTGTGTGTCTAGGACTGGTGACCACCAAGCGTACCCCTGGTGTGATGAGTGTGTGTGTCTAGGACTGGTTAACCACCTTGCGTACCCCAGGTGTGATGAGTGTGTGTGTCTAGGACTGGTGACCACCAAGCGTACCCCTGGTGTGATGAGTGTGTGTGTCTAGGACTGGTTAACCGCCAAGCGTACCCCAGGTGTGATGAGTGTGTGTCTAGGACTGGTTAACCATCAAGCGAACCCCAGGTGTGATGAGTGTGTGTGTGTCTAAGACTGGTTAACCGCCAAGCGTTCCCCAGGTGTGATGAGTGTGTGTGTCTAGGATTGGTTAGCCGCCAAGCGTACCCCAGGATAATGAGTGTGTGTGTCTAGGACTGGTTAACCGCAAAGCGTACCCCAGGTGTGATGAGTGTGTGTGTGTCTAGGACTGGTTAACCGTCAAGCGTACCCCAGGTGTGATGAGTGTGTGTGTCTAGGACTGGTGACCATTAAGCATACCCCTGGTGTGATGAGTGTGTGTGTCTAGGACTGGTTAACCACCAAGCTTACCCCAGGAGTGAAGAAAGGGTGTGTTTAGGACTGGTTAACCACCAAGCGTACCCAAGGTGTGGTGAGTGTGTGTGTCTAGGACAGGTTAACCGCCAAGCGTACCCCAGGTGTGATGAGTGTGTGTGTCTATGACTGGTGACCACCAAGCGTACCCTTGGTGTGATGAGTGTGTGTGTCTAGGACTGGTTAACCACCAAGCGTACCCCAGGAGTGAAGAAAGGGTCTGTTTATGACTGGTTAACCACCAAGTATACCCCAGGATGATGAATGTGTGTGTCTAGTACTAGTTAACCACCAAGCGTACCCCAGGTGTGATGAGTGTGTTTAGAACTGGTTAACCGCCAAGCGTACCCCAGGTGTAACGAGTGTGTGTGTCTATGACTGGTTAACCACCAAGCGTACCCCAGGTGTGACGAGTGTGTGTGTCTAGGACTGGTTAACCGCCAAGCGTACTCCAGGTGTGACGAGTGTGTGTGTCTAGAACTGGTTAACTGCCAAGCATACCCAAGGATAATGTGTGTGTGTGTCTAGGACTGGTTAACCACCTAGCGTACCCCAGGTTTGATAAGTGTGTGTTTGTCTAGGACTGGTTAACCGCCAAGCGTACCCGAGGTGTGATGAGATTGTGTGTCTTGGACTGGTTAACCACCAAGCGTACCCCAGGTGTGACGAGTGTGTGTGTCTAGGACTGGTTAACCGCCAAGCGTAACCCAGTATAATGAGTGTGTGTGTCTAGGACTGGTTTACCGCCAAGCGTACCCCATGTGTGATGAGTGTGTGTGTCTAGGACTGGTTTACTGCCAAGCGTACCCCAGGAGTGATGAGTGTGTGTGTCTAGGACTGGTTTACCGCCAAGCGTACCCCAGCAAAGCGTACCCCAGGAGTGATGAGTGTGTGTGTCTAGGACTGGTTTACCGCCAAGCGTACCCCATGTATGATGAGTGTGTGTGTCTAGGACTGGTTTACTGCCAAGCGTACCCCAGGTGTGATGAGTGTGTGTGTCTAGGACTGGTTTACCGCCAAGCGTACCCCAGGAGTGATGAGTGTGTGTGTCTAGGACTGGTTTACCGCCAAGCGTACCCCAGGAGTGATGAGAGTGTGTGTCTAGGACTGGTTTACTGCCAAGCGTACCCCACGTGTGATGAGTGTGTGTGTCTAGGACTGGTTTACTGCCAAGCGTTCCCCAGGTGTGATGAGTGTGTGTGTCTAGGACTGGTTAACCGCCAAGCGTACCCCAGGTGTGATGAGTGTGTGTGTCTAGGACTGGTTTACCGCCAAGCGTACCCCAGGAGTGATGAGTGTGTGTGTCAAGGACTGGTTTACCGCCAAGCGTACCCAAGGTGTGGTGAGTGTGTGTGTCTAGGACAGGTTAACCGCCAAGCGTACCCCAGGTGTGATGAGTGTGTGTGTCTAGGACTGGTGACCACCAAGCGTACCCCTGGTGTGATGAGTGTGTGTGTCTAGGACTGGTTAACCACCTAGCGTACCCCAGGTGTGATGAGTGTGTGTGTCTAGGACTGGTGACCACCAAGCGTACCCCTGGTGTGATGAGTGTGTGTGTCTAGGACTGGTTAACCGCCAAGCGTACCCAAGGTGTGATGAGTGTGTGTCTAGGACTGGTTCACCATCAAGCGTACCCCAGGTGTGATGAGTGTGTGTGTGTCTAAGACTGGTTAACC
Source organism: Panopea generosa (assembly GCA_029582155.1). Lineage (NCBI taxonomy): Eukaryota > Metazoa > Mollusca > Bivalvia > Adapedonta > Hiatellidae > Panopea > Panopea generosa. The sequence goes on along the minus strand of CM055894.1, from coordinate 19,850,948 downwards.
GCCAAGCGTTCCCCAGGTGTGATGAGTGTGTGTGTCTAGGACTGGTTAGCCGCCAAGCGTACCCCAGGATAATGAGTGTGTGTGTCTAGGACTGGTTAACCGCAAAGCGTACCCCAGGTGTGATGAGTGTGTGTGTGTCTAGGACTGGTTAACCGTCAAGCGTACCCCAGGTGTGATGAGTGTGTGTGTCTAGGACTGGTGACCATTAAGCGTACCCCTGGTGTGATGAGTGTGTGTGTCTAGGACTGGTTAACCACCAAGCGTACCCCAGGAGTGATGATAGGGTGTGTTTAGGACTGGTTAACCACCAAGCGTACCCAAGGTGTGGTGAGTGTGTGTTTCTAGGACAGGTTAACCGCCAAGCGTACCCCAGGTGTGATGAGTGTGTGTGTCTAGGACTGGTGACCACCAAGCGTACCCCTGATGTGATGAGTGTGTGTGTCTAGGACTGGTTAACCACCAAGCGTACCCCAGGAGTGAAGAAAGGGTGTGTTTAGGACTGGTTAACCACCAAGTATACCCCAGGATGATGAGTGTGTGTGTCTAGTACTAGTTAACCACCAAGCGTACCCCAGATGTGATGAGTGTGTTTAGAACTGGTTAACCGCCAAGCGTACCCCAGGTGTAACGAGTGTGTGTGTCTAGGACTGGTTTATCGCCAAGCGTACCAAAGGTGTGATGAGTGTGTGTGTCTATGACTGGTTAACCACCAAGCGTACCCCAGGTGTGACGAGTGTGTGTGTCTAGGACAGGTTAACCGCCAAGCGTACCCCAGGTGTGACGAGTGTGTGTGTCTAGGACTGGTTAACTGCCAAGCATACCCAAGGATAATGAGTGTGTGTGTCTAGGACTGGTTAACCACCTAGCGTACCCCAGATTTGATAAGTGTGTGTGTGTCTAGGACTGGTTAACCGCCAAGCGTACCCCAGGTGTGATGAGAGTGTGTGTCTTGGACTGGTTAACCACCAAGCGTACCCCAGGTGTGACGAGTGTGTGTGTCTAGGACTGGTTAACCGCCAAGCGTAACCCAGTATAATGAGTGTGTGTGTCTAGGACTGGTTTACCGCCAAGCGTACCCCATGTGTGATGAGTGTGTGTGTCTAGGACTGGTTTACTGCCAAGCGTACCCCAGGTGTGATGAGTGTGTGTGTCTAGGACTGGTTTACCACCAAACGTACCCCAGCAAAGCATACCCCAGGAGTGATGAGTGTGTGTGTCTAGGACTGGTTTACCGCCAAGCGTACCCCATGTGTGATGAGTGTGTGTGTCTAGGACTGGTTTACTGCCAAGCGTACCCCAGGTGTGATGAGTGTGTGTGTCTAGGACTGGTTTACCACCAAACGTTCCCCAGCAAAGCATACCCCAGGAGTGATGAGTGTGTGTGTCTAGGACTGGTTTACCGCCAAGCGTACCCCATGTGTGATGAGTGTGTGTGTCTAAGACTGGTTTACTGCCAAGCGTACCCCAGGTGTGATGAGTGTGTGTGTCTAGGACTGGTTTACCGCCAAGCGTACCCCAGGAGTGATGAGTGTGTGTGTCTAGGACTGGTTTACCGCCAAGCGTACCCCAGGAGTGATGAGAGTGTGTGTCTAGGACTGGTTTACTGCCAAGCGTACCCCACGTGTGATGAGTGTGTGTGTCTAGGACTGGTTTACTGACAAGCGTACCCCAGGTGTGATGAGTGTGTGTGTCTAGGACTGGTTAACCACCAAGCGTACCCCAGGTGTGATGAGTGTGTGTGTCTAGGACTGGTTTACCGCCAAGCGCACCCCAGGAGTGATGAGTGTGTGTGTCTAGGACTGGTTTAACGCCAAGCGTACCCCAGGAGTGATGAGTGTGTGTGTCTAGGACTTGTTTACCGCCAAGCGTACCCAAGGATGAAGAGTGTGTGTATCTAGAACTGGTTTACTGCCAAGCGTACCCCAGGAGTGATGATTAGGTTTGCTGACTGCCATTAAATAACTGACTTCTGCTGAGAAAGGTAAATTTTATAGATCTACACCAACAATATTTGCAATTTTAATAGAACAACCACTTTTCCATCATTATACCAGTGGCCTTAAGGATAGATTATCTGTATCAAATCCATGCATCTTCGTAGACTTTTAAATTCTTCACACGGTAAAACCGACCAAAAGGGAAAAGTAAAATGCTATATATATTTATAATTTAAGTAATCATACGAGACACACAAAAAACAAAACAAAACCTATCTATCCAGTGCACACATAGTCTGAAAAACATTCACGGGTTCACTAGAATTACACTCTGTACCGATATGATATCGACCTTTCATAAAAACAGTGTTGTTGTTGTGTGATGTTTAGCGTCATTTTCAAAAAAGTCAGTAAAATTGCGAATGTGTGTCTACTTGAGACAGTATCATACCACAGACATATGGTATGATACCCCGCCCAGTCACATTATACTGACACCGGGCCGACATGACCTGGAACTACTATCTTAATGCTGAGCTCCACGCGAGGAAGCATCTAGTACCATTTTTCAAGTCTTTGGTTTGACCAGGGATCGAACTTACGACTGTCAGTATGTAAGGCAGGCGTTTTACTCCTAGACCACATAAAAACAAAAGCTGTAGCTATATGAACCATTAGGAAAAAATAGGCATATATCTTTCTACCAATCAAATACTCTTTAATAACAGTGGATTAGTATAAATGTGGGCAGAGTATTCGATATGTGCTTATAAATACAAACCATTAAGGTCCCTCACTTAATAATTACATCCCCCAAATGACGGTAGCATGATTATTATGCCTGAGAAGTTAGAGCTTTACAATTTGGTTAGGGCATAGTTTTTTGAAAATGCTTTAAATACTCATATTTTTTTCTACAGATGAGAAGAAAGGAACATTGTCACATGTGCCAAGTTTGGCTGACACTGGTTGCTGTTTAATGAAGATATTATAGTTTGAAGATGCTTAGTGATACACTCCAAGAATTGAACAGAATTGTGAAAAATGAAGGGGTGTCCTCAAACCATGTATATTGAAAAAAAGCAACCTGGTCAACATGTTTTTTACTACATATTTGGAGCAACAGATGACAGTCTATGGAAACAAGGTGCTTTTAGAACCATCAGTTATGTGTTCATTGTTCCAGAAGTAAATGTCTCTATATGTAGAACAGTGCAAAATTAATTGTTGTGTGAGACGTTAACAACACAGAACGGAGGTCATCGTGGGGCTGTGGATAGCGGAGGCGGATCACAGATAATCAAATAGAAATTAAGGAGAAACAGATCAAAATGGGAGATGCAAGTAAAGACAAAACAGAGAAGCATTAAGGATATTTTTGCTTACATAAAACAGAATATAGGCATATTTGAAATATTTAATTAAATAATTATATATAGTATCATATTATGTACCAGTTAAGTCTGTAATATTCATTTAAACATGTGATAAATTAAAATTAGTTGTGCAAATTACAAAATAAGTGATATATTTAATCAACTTAATACTGATATTGCATGTGATAGTCTATTTGATTCTTAATTAGTTATTAGTGCAATTAATTTGTATCATGATAAGTAAATTTTGATTGATTGATTGCCTTTATATGTCATGCTAACAACACAAAGGACCCTGCAATGGAAATAAGAGATTACTCTTTTTGGTGTTACTCTTGTGGTGATGTGCATGCCATGGTTCACTATGACTCATGTATGTAATCATTTTATTTACTGTACATGTTGTTTTAAATGTCCATCTATGCATTCATTACCGAAATAAATCCCAACTATAATATAAAATTGGTAATGGTGGGGTGGCTATGTGAATGTGTTTGGATTGGTGTTTTTTATCATTTTGTGAAGGGAAGCCCTTTTCTATTTAACTTCCCAATGACACGACTCATGTCGACCAACTTTAGAAAATTTGCAAATCTACATTAGATCTGTTTTAATGGACAGATTGTTTTTAATCATTGTTAATCATTATGTGTATGGACACCCTCTTCTCTTTAATTTTTCAAATAGCACGACTTTTGCGGACGACAACATCATTTTAAAGTTACATGAATAAATAAACTAGATAATTGACTTGTGTTTAACACTAACGTGACCTAGAGGTGTATCACATTGCTTATTCCATTTCACTTATTATAAAACTTATTCACTAAAACTGTTAACTTTGGACATTATATATGTGATGAAACATATATTTTACAAGTATTAATTACACATGCTTTTACCAGTGACTTAATTATATTTATAATGTTTATATGTCTCAGCTTTTACTCTATGATTTAAACACTACTGCAAACCATAAACATATGTAATTAAGTCATTGATCATGTAAAATGACCCACGTTTTTTTTTCAGTAAAAACTACCATATAGTCATTAAACACTGAAATGTTTGTCAGAATATCCTCTTCTGTAAGATCATATATACAGGAGCCAGATGTAGGCCGACATGTCATTTTGGTGTGTTTCACTTTTTCTTTTTCAAAAAAATATATACCTAAAACTTAACACCCAAACAGTCTCATGACACACTGGAGACATTATCTTGCAACTACCCTACCGAGGCACTCCCCATTTTCAATGGGTGTGTAATGCCTTTAAAATTTAAAATCCCTTTGTGAAATCATGCTGGTAAAATCGCCTAGACGACAATATAACATAGTGTGAAGTACGTCTCGAATACTCTGTGAATAGATGAATTTGTAAGCTCACCTAGCTGCGACTTACACAAATCGGTGTCTTACTAAACTAGAAAACAATATTACATAGAGTGTGAAGTTGTACAATGGACATTCTGAAAGAAAATGAAATTCATCTTCTAAAACATTACATATTTGACATTTTCTTTCTTCTACTGGTATTGTATTGTATAGGTTTGTGCCATCTTCCAGCTTCAATTTCAAGTCTATATGTGATTACACGCTTAATCAAGTCAATGCATATCTAAATTGCTTTATCCCAATCCCGTCCAAATAGGTTTTGAAATTAAAATTTGACATTTATTTATAATGGTTTGCTCTGGTAGATTTTTTAATATTTTCACTCCAGTTCTGAATAGTTATCAGTTAGTCTTTGTTTTAAAGTATTAAGGAACATATTAACATTACCAGTTCTTTGGAACAACATTCATATGAACCTGAGGGTAAATAACGAATTTGGGTAAAGCTTAAATCTTTTTACCACACTCTTATTAATTTATGCGTCAATGTAATAAAGCCATAAAAAATTAAATGCTATTACCATCCAAGTCCACCCCCTTATTTCCATGCAGCCCCCACCCTTTTTATTTTCATAAAAAAAAAAAAATTAAAAAATAAAGAATAAAATCCTCCCACCCACCCACTCCCTGTTTTTAAATATTTTTTTTATAATGGCCTAAACTAAAATTAAAAAAATCCCAAGAAAATCACCAATAGAAATGCATCACTAATACATGAATAAACGATCATTTTTTATTTCATTTCATTTTCAACAGATTTTCAACAAACAATGCAATCAGGTTAATCCAAAATTATGACACTCTACCTTTTTATTAGCATAACAGAAAGAAATACAAAGATTAAATCTAACTAACAATTAAGGAGTTGTTGTATTTGTTTTCTATGTATTTAGTTTGATGTATAATTTCAAAAGAAAACAGATTGTTCACAATGATCCTGCAGACCCTTTGTCAGATATGACATTGACTTGTTTAAGTAGGCGTTATATCAATAATATATTTCTATCAATATGATATCCAATTATTATTTTAAGCTTGATTGTTGAACATAAATAAATTCTCTTCATTGAAAAAAAAACGGCTTTTATCACATTGTTGTACAGTTCACTTATACAAAGGTATTCACAAACACAACAAAATTTTCGTATTTATATAAATATTGTTGATTTAATTTCTGATCATTTGAGAAAATATTTTTTTTTCTTGTCTGAAACTCACATCTGATCTAAATCATTTCGTTTTAAATCTGTTTGTGGTGTGCTTCATCTAAACCAAACAAAACAATAACATTGTGTGTTGTAGCTGGGCAAAAACATTTTAGATTTCATTACCAGTAAGTAGAGTGTAAAATTTAATTATAAGAGGATTTCCTATTTTATCATATCATCAGTTGAAAGTTTTTTGGTTGTTTTACTGGTGGAGGGAGACCTCAGACTGAATCAGACTGAGTAGAACCACTGTCCTTCCGCAAGTAACTGGCAAACTTTCTCACATAAAGTTTTTGGATTGAGCGGGACTCGAACCTATGAACTTAGCAGTGAGAGGTATGTGATCTTGAGACGGCGCCTTAGACCACTCGGCCACGGAGGAAACTCATCAGTTGAAAGTATACTATAGCTTATCAGAAACAGAGGACGGTACAGATTATAAGAAACAGATGAAGGTACAGATTATCAGAAACAGATGAAGGTACAGATTATCAGAAACAGATGAAGGTACAGATTATTAGATGTACATATAGAGTGTCAATGTGTGTTCAGCGTCATTCATTTGTATTTATTTATCAAGTTTTGCCTTTTTTAACAGTATTTTATTTACAAACTTTACTTTTCATGGTTTCTTTAGCTAGGCCTAGTTAGCTAAATTGGTAGCGCGTCTGGTTATCTGCTACTGTTTTCGCATTGATTGATATACGTCATTTTTCTCATTATCATTTGTTTCTCACCATTGATTCAAGTGGGAAATTTTCCAGTTACTTGTGGAGATGTCTGTACTGTTTAGCCATCCAAGATCCATGGAACTGATTGTCTGTTAGCCCTTGATGGCATGAAATAATATTGAACAACCAATCAGTCATTCACTATGATAACTTATGTCAGAAAGTGCAGAATGCCAGTGGTTTTTCACAAATTCATTTTGAGGTTTTACTTCACCATAACCTGCAATTTAAGTGTTAAAAATGGTGTCAACTCCAATTAAATTAGGAAAATTCCTAATAAATTAATTTTAAAATAATTTTGCTTTTTCTTGCTTTGGTAAAGGTATACCATAAATGTTCAATTATTTTTGTGTTGGTTTATGCACAATTAATAAACAACGTTTTCTGTAATTTGTTAAGACTAGGCAAAATTCATTGTAATTATGTATGGGATGCGTGGTCCCACGTCTGAGCATCAAACCCAGGATAGGGAGACCGTGGTGGGTTTGATCCTCTTGCCACAGTCACATGTTGTGTCCTTGAGCAAGACACATTATCTGCATATGCATAGTGCTGGTTAGACAGAGGAAGACTTAGATCTCGAGTTGTCTCTATTAAAGTTGTAAGAACAAATTATGTAAAATAAATTAAAGTTTAATTTATTATCATTTGTTAAACATCATTAAAATTTTGCTTGTTTATGCAAAATAATTTATTCTTTTCAATTAAAATGTTGATAAAAACATTGTTTTTTGTTTTTTTTGAGATGGTTACAAAAAATAAGATGCAATTAAGATTTAAATCGTCTTTCTTAATAATTTTAATTGTTAATTAGCTAACAGATGAATTGGAGAAGAACATGTTTAGGAATCAGTAATCTTTACAATATGTGCATGTCATAACGTTACATCTAGTTCATCTTCAGGAATAACCATCACATCATAAGCCTCAAGATCTAAATACAGGATTAACCGAAACCAAAAATTACAATTTTGTATGCTTGTCTACCTATTTGATTAAAAACACACACGTTCTGAACGGAGATCAGGAGCAGTGCTGCATGTTTAGGGTGGTCTGCTTAACATTACTTCACGAACTATAATTAAGACATTAAAAATTGCACCAACCTAAATCAACAACAAATGCATGACTATATTTTCAGCAAAGAATTGAAAAATGGTACCAGAAGCTTCCTCGCTTGGCGCTCAGAATTTTGAGGATAGTTCTAGGTTTGGTCGGTCCCCTGTCAGTAAAATGTTACTGGATGGAGTCTGTGGCATGATACTTCAGGTGTGATGGTAGTGCTCAGAATACTGTCTCAAGTAGCCACCGTTGCGATATGACTGAAAACTTGTTGAAAGTGATGCTAAACACCATATAAACAAAAATGGCACCAATGAAATACAACAACAACCTAGTTATTTTCCTCATTTTTAATTCATATCTCAAAATAAACCAATTTAAACACACCTACAACCAAGGTATAAAGTTTTAGATGATTGGCGATAAAGATGTTAGACTGAAAGTCTATCACTCGGTCGGGGTTTACCGAGTAAGTTTGAAATGTGTCAATGAATACTAACCTTTATACACCTTACGTACGACCCAAGGTCAAATTCAAAACAGCTATGAAAAATGTTTATAAAATAATCTGTTTTCTATCTAAATATATCTGTCAGTCAAATTATTAAAACAGAGATTAAAACTGTTATCCTTGAAAGGTTACGCAATCGCGTACAAACTCTATAACCTCTGGGCTCGTACGTTTGACTTCTACTATTTCAAGTTTCATGCTGTGTTCTTTTTTTTTTCTTAAGAAAAAAAATTAAACGCGAGTTTTTTACAAAATAAAATGTTTTTATGGAATAACAATATGAAAGATAATTTTATTTCAATAACTAGATAAAGTACAAATTGATTATAAACATTTTTTTTTGTGAAAATAAACAGCAATTTTGATAAATTTTCACCAAACTCTATTCCTGAAAATTATGTTAACTTAATTTTTATTTCAATTTTGAAAAGGGGCACTATATAACTCTTGTAAATAGCTGAAAGTCGTAATATTTTGTATATTCATGGTTACATTTGAAAAAAAACGTAAACATTTTTACTGGTTAAAAAATTTCCAAGTAAATACATATTTTTAAATTTTACTCATAATTTTAAAACCAGCTTGACACCACTTGGTTCACAAACAAGAGGCCCACAGAAGTCTATTCAGTCATAAGAAATAACATTTTTGTCATTTTCTCTTATATTGATTTAGTTAAGCAGGCCCTACCAAGGCCCCACTCCAGGGCCAAACCGTAAGACCCAGGGACATGCAATTCACAATTTTTAAAAAAGACCCATATACGTCAATAATCATCTCACCACTTGTTTCCCAGTGCTACCTATATTAAGAAGAAGATTTTTAAAGTTTACTTTTAATTCAATTTTGGCCCTGCCCCCAAGGCCCCAGGTGGGTGAGGACCATGCAATTCACAATTTCGATTCACCTTAGATACCAAAGGTGCATTCAACATTACGATTGAGCTTAAGGTTTTTGAGAAGAAGTCAAATGTGTCAATTGTTTACGGATGCACGATGACGGACAAAAGCCAATCGCACAAAGTCCCTTGAGACAAAGTCTCAGGTGACGTAAAAATTTCTTAAATATAGCATTTCATTAGTAAAAATCAAGTATCATATCAACATTAATCATGTGACACAATCACACGACACAATCACATAAACATTACAGTTGATGGATGTGACAAGGTTAGATGTAATTAAGTATGAGGATTACCTTTATTCCAACATGGGAGAATTCTGCCCCAAACTAACAAAATTAAATATGCCTCTCTCACAGCCCCATTGTGATTACTACATGATATTACCATTTATCACAGAATTTATAGTGTAGGAAATTTGTAAACCCAAAGTCTATCCCAATGTAAAAAGCAGAAAATTCTATGTCTGTCCCACAATTCATAGCAATTGAACACTTACTAAACTGAGAAGTCATCCAAACTTTCAGTTGAAGCAACTGACCAATCAACTTGCTTAAATGTGGCTTTACTAACATTTCTATTTAATCAGAAGAGCTGGGTCTGTTCTACAGACTATATAAACCCATGAAATATTTAATATTATTAATGTGGACTGTGGAATGGACCACTCTAGGGTCTGTCACATGGCAGTGAGATTTGGGCATGTCGATTGGTCAGTTGCTTCAGTGAAAGTTGAAAGAGGTTACAGTTTGGTAAGTGTTAAAACTACTATAGTACTAAAATTGTGGGATATGCATAGAATTCCCTGATTTTTCATTTGAGTTTGACAGAGATATCAGGGAGTGGGATAGATTATTAACTAAGTATAATATTGCTGCCAATTTATTGCTAGTTTTTGTCCATACATTTCATCTGTCCACATATCTCGTCTCTCATACATAAAATATAGAGTTATTTTCTGACTAGACAGTCTGTCTAAATGACATAAATTAATTATTGTAAATGATTACACTATCTTAAGATGTCGGCATTCTCAGATGATGGACACAAAATAATTATACATGCATGGTGCTTTTTATAGCCTCTTGGAAAAAACAATTTTTTTTCTGGTTCATTACAGGAGCAGACCCAGGATTTCAGTTTTGAGGGGGGAGGGGGCGGGGAGCAGATTAAGGGAGTGCAACACTAAATCTGAACGGAGACACTTGTTTTTAAGTAGAAATATAGTGGATTTTAAGAAATTATGGGAGTTAAGGGCAGGCATGCGTCTTCATTTTTAAATAGTACATCCACCATTGCATTATGGAGATGACTTGAACAATACAGTTAAAACCTGTCTTAAGCAGCCAGACAAGGAAAGGAACAAATGTGGCCTTTTAAGATGGGTTGTTGTTATATACAGCTTAACTTGCCCTGAAAGCATAGAAAATAGCCAATGTGGCTGCTTAACCCTTTACTTCATATAGACACCTTTGGACACCTCTAATGTTGAAAGCATTAATTCACCACCTATCAGCAATGGGTGAATTATGTTTATATTAACTGACAGAGTGGAAAACAGTGCAGGAAGTGTTCAGATTGCTCGTTACGAGCAATCTGAACTCTTCCTGCACTGTTTTCAAAGGCATTTTGTGATTGGTGCGGGAAAATGCGTATTTATGAAGTAAAGGGTTAAGACAAGTGCCTGTTCAACAGATGTGACTGCTTACACAGATTTGACTGTACATAAAATGTGCCAATTTTCCGAGAAACTCGATAAAAACCATCTCACATTTGTGCTTATTTACTATTAAGTTTCTTTGGCAAAAAAAATATAACACCCAGCAGAGCCTTACCTATACTATTTTCCCCATTTTTTTTAATAAATTCAATAATAATGAACACTTGTATAAGACACCCTGTGTATAGCACACACACACACACGTCCTATTAAGAATCTGTCCCAAATCTAAGTCTACCTCCCCATTCCCATCCCCACACCACATAAAAACTTCTGAAATGCTAAAGATATGTGATAGAAGTTACATGTACTATACTTAAGACAATATACAACAATGTAATAATCATATATTTTGTACATATGTAACATTGCTAAGGCCATTATAAATTAATTGCTAGATTTATCATCTAAATTTTTCTTAAAAACGGAGCGGGTGGGAGGATTTGATTTTTTATGTTTATTTCTAAAAAAATTAATCTAGCAATTAATTTATTATAGCCCAACACAGACAAATGTATATGCCAAAACATTACACATAAAATATAAATGTAAACAATCATTTTATCCTTTATAGTCCAGTGGTATCTCATGGTAATTACACAGAAAAGGAAAAGCAAGTGATTGAGATCATGCAAACTCTCACCAAATCTCATTATCACTTATCTGAACTTGCAGTCATCTCAGAAATACAGATCAAATTGTTACTTTGTACAGTGAAATTCCCTACAAATTGTGTTTAATTTTTTTTATACTGCAACTGTTTTCAATCAAATTATTTTTACTTTAAACTGCAATGTTTCTTACTCAAGATTATTTTGCATGATCAAAACTTTATAACAACATCTAAGCTTTCATATAACTTGCATTTCATGTATAAGAAATCAGTTGCCTGTGAATTCTAAACGGTTAATGTGACATATAATTAATCCTTTACATGCTATTTTATCAACATTTAGTCAGGAGATGCAAGTTTCCTATCCTTCTAGTAAGTCCGTGGTATCTCCAACTACTTATATATCTGGAACTTTAAAATATGGAATGGCAATGAATAAAATATATAACAATATAGATAAATTTATACAATACAAATTATGTACACAAATAGTTAAATTGAAATAAATACATTAGTGTTATATCTGATTCACAATATAGCACAGCTGTTCCATCAAGTACCCCCAACCAAATAGTTAAATAAAAATAAATACATTATGTTATATCTGATTCACAATATAGCACAGCTGTTCCATCAACTACCCTCCCCCGCTTTCTATTATTTCTGTTGTTTGGTTTGAGCTGTAACCCTTCCCTTAAATCTCATAAAATTTATTTACGCTTGTTTCAAAATACTTTGTCTTCATACATGTACTTAAACTTTACAGTAAAGCTATTAATAAACGTGCGGTAAATACGCCACACCGGTGAAATCGCCAGGTTTTTATAGAAAATATATGTCCTCTGTATCGAGCAAAATAAACAATAAAATGTTATAAATTTTGCTTTTATTTTTATTGTTATAGATTCAGCATATCTTAATCTTTGTAAGAATTGATTAAAACCATGGTTATTTACAATAAATATACTTTAAATTGCCATTCAAACGCAGCCGGAATTAGTAAAAAACTGCGAAAAATCGTCAAAAAAACATCATAAAAATGTAAACTTCAAGACCAGATTTAAGGCATTATTTTATTTTTTTCATATATTTTCTTGATATATATGTCAAGGGCATTACATAATTAATGGGATTAGGGCAGTTTAACATCATAATCACTAGTATACGCGCCACATTTGCCTTTTCCCCATGGCCAGAAAAGTGACCGGATCGGCCGGAATTTGACGGGGTTTTAGTAGTACCCTAATTAATAGCGTTTCTAGAAGAGAGGTTGCGTGTACGGAAATGTCCGAACATCAAAATCGGTGTCAGTGTAAACGGTGCTGGTTATTTGTTTTACCCATGAAATTTATCCCGGACCATTTTTTTTTAAAAATCGGAGACAATTCATGGAAAATCGGAGAGCGGATTTTTCAAATAAAAATCGGATTCACTCCGCCAAAATCAGAGGAGTTGGCATCTCTGTATGTTTCTTAGATATAATTTATACTGCACATTATTATTATTTTTTATTACTAAAATAAAATATCTGATGTGATGTACATTACAGCTACATTTTTTATTCCATTCTCTGGAAAGTATATTATTTATAGCAACATTAATAAACATACAATAAAAATGCATACTGATACTTTGCCTTTTAATGCCATATTAATAAAGACTGAAAATACTTAATAATTTACATTATACATTTAAATATAGTTGAGACACATTGACAATTAGAATAAAATTTCAATCAAGACTGCACATACAGATATTTGTTGTAACAAAACTCGAATGGACATTTTACACTACACAAATTCTTTACACTCTTTTGAGGGATCCTCCTTGGCCTAGTGGTGCAAAGCGTCATCTCAAGATCACTTATCTCTCACCACTAAGGTCGTTACTAAGGTTCGTGTCCTGCTCACTCCAAAACTTCATGTGAGAAAGTTTCCAGTTACTTGCGGAAGGACAGTGGTCTTACTCAGTCTGACTCAATCTGAGGTCTTCCTCCACCAGTAAAACTGGATATGCCATATATAACCTGAAATGTGTTGAAAATGGCATTAAACCCCCCCAAAAAAATTTACAGTCGTTTACGCTTCAAAATCGAGACAAAAAAATGGTGTTTGACATATTATATATTTGCTGATATATAAAAGACAAAGACAAACATCAACTTGAACTTTCTATACATATAGATTCATAGGGACATTTCTGTAATCACATAGCTTTTCTATATTTTCTTCTTGTATGTTTAATGCATCAAATTTATTTAGACAAAAAATACAATTGCTCCGTGACCAAGCAGTCTAAGGCATGTCTCACGATCAATAATCTCTCATTTCTGTAGTCAATTGATCAAGTCCAATTTGAGCAAAATACTTCATGTGAGAACGTATGCCAGTTATTTGCAAAAGGATGGTGGCCTGCTGTGACTCCAGACATATTCTTTTTTTTAACTCTAATAATAAAAATACATGCCATATCTAAACTGTTAGTTGGTGATGGATTAAATTCCATAAATAAAATAAACATAAAATACATAGATGTTTTAGTACAGATGAGCAAAATGACCATACTGGAGACGAAGATGAACCTGATATACATCCCCTATATATTACCATGGCAACCATTTATATTATTTACACTTTTCCCACATTATAATTATATTTTATTCAACAACAACAGAACTGTGCCTTCCCAGATATAGATTACAGTATCACATATCTGTGCTTTCCCAGATATAGATTCCTGTATCACATAACTGTGCTTTCTCAAATACAGATTACAGTATCACATAACTGTGCCTTCCCAGATATAGATTACAGTATCACATATCTGTGCTTTCCCAGATATAGATTCCTGTATCACATAACTGTGCTTTCCCAAATACAGATTACAGTATCACATAACTGTGCCTTCCCAGATATAGATTACAGTATCACATAACTGTGCTTTCCCAGATATAGGTAAGTCTGTATTTGAATGGTGATTTTTCTGTCCATTACATACATCATGCACATATCCCTTAACATCAATTTGCTTTATCACTTTTAAACTGAAACAATTATTTATTTAAACTTATTTATTTTACTTTGATTGTGAAACAAGTCATGACAACTCAGACAAATTACGCTCCAAGTCTTCTATTGTAGTACTAAGCATATGTGAATAAAGTGTCTTGCACGTAAACGTGGCAGGGAATCGAACCCATGACCCTCCAATCATGGGTCCAATGCTCTACCATTAGCCCAAGCACTCCACGCTGAAACAGGAAACAGCCCTGGTTCAATTCTATACAACAAAATAACAAAGTAATGCCTATGTTTCCTCTCTACCATGGGTTGTCATGACAAGACAACACTAGAAGGCACTTGACTAGAAATAACACCACTGTGATAACCAAGTTTATATACAATATTGAACACAAACATAGCACGTAAATCAAATTGTTTAATTTCAATTGTGTCATTATTGTTTCTATCTCTTTTTTAACTTTAATAAATAAAAATATGACATCACAAAAAAATAAAAATATAATATCTAGAACCGTAATCACTCAACGGAACAAAGCAAAACATATTTTGAAAATAAAAAAAAGCTTGAAAATAACATCATTTACATATGCAAAATAATTTTGATTGATTAAAAAGTAAGTGAGCAACTTAAATAGATTTACTATGTTTTACATAATATTTATCTAACATATTTTTACACTTATGTAAATAAAAGTGTTAACTTTAAAAATAAAATATCATGTTTTCCAACAAAACTACAGTAAAAACCGTAGCAATCATCACCAATAGCAGTCCCACCAAATAAAGACCACTCAACTGCCCAAACCCCAAATCAATACCCCCATATCATGGCCTCTTACGGAGTGGCCTACTACTTGAACCTGCATTGCTGTCACCAAATCAAAATTCAAATGAAATTAATTGAAACTGACTGCCAACTAAATGGGTCCCAAAACAGCAATTCTCACACAGACTGTTAAAGAAGTACAAATGTACATAGAATAATGCGGCTAAATATGAATAAATTCAATATTAACATTATCTAATTAATATGATTATTATAGCAACTGCCACACATGTACCGTATTTCTCCTTATTATCAATTTTATATCAATTTGACATGTTTATCATTGACTTTAATGTTATTTTGATGATTTTAAACCAATCTGACAAGTTTGTCTAAAAAAATGTAATTTTTTTTAAAATTTAAATATTGCTTAATAGATGCACCTTTTCCATAAAATACGATGCATCCAGTAACATTAATTTAGAGAAAACTGGCATAATTGATTGCTACTGGGATATTGGCCAGGATAAAAATTGGCTAGTATTGGTCTTACAATAAAGGTTTAATAAACAATATCACATTATCAGCACCTGCGAATCAATAAACTCAGATATTCTATTTGCTGCATTTTGAGAAATAATTACAAAAGCTTATTGTATTTTTTAAAATTAACATCAATTCATATGATATATTTTCCAAGCTTTGACAATGGAAAAGTTAACACTTTTATCTACATATGTATAAACCATATCATACTCTCATTTTATCAAATAAGAAACTTAATAAAAAAAAATACCAGTTCATTGATCTCATTAGAAAATCATGCACATTTTCAGGACACCATAGTTTTAATGACTGGTTGTATCATGGCTTAAAGAAAAAGAACACCGTTGTATTGCATTTTTTTCTAAGCATAAAAATATCAACAATTTTTCCGTTTCACTTTTAAGGCCTCAAGGCCATACTTCTTATCATTGGGCAGACACAACATTTAACAAAGCTTGCCTCTGGGTGTTTAAGTCCAAAAAGGGCCATAACTGTGCCAAAATGCAATCCAGAGTTATGGTTCTTGTCTGTGTGTGCTCCATTGATGATGGTGAACACAAATGCAAAGTTTCACTCACATCCATTTAGTGGTTGCATAGATATCTTAAACTTAAATGCAAAAGTTTAACCTGGGTGTTTACAGACGCCACCAACGCCGATGACGACGACGGTGTCATGGCAATAGCTCTCTTTGGACTTCCTCCCGGTGAGCTAAAATTAATAAAAACCTTTTTATATTTCAAAAATCTTTTTCATATTAACATAGGTTCTCTTTGTTGACAGGTTTCTTTAGAGTACAATGCCACTTATTGTTAACAATAAAGGGAGATAACAACAGAAATATACTTGCATGACAAATTCTTTTTAAACTTGGGCACAATACCCACAGCTGCAGTTCTGCCTCTGCCAACCTTTCTGCAGTTATTTATTTTTATTTTTACGGTATTACTGTTGGCACCTCTCAAAACTGATGGGGTGTCTAAATATTAGCATGAATACGGCAAGTACAAGTGATCAGCAGTTGTTTTTTTTTTAAAAAGAAATAATACACTGTTTTAGGCCATTATAAATTAATTGCTAGATTATTATCCAAATTTTTCTTAAAAAACGGGGAGAGCAGGAGGAAGGATTTTATTATTATTATTTTTTTTTAAATTTTAATAATAAAAAAAAAAATATTTTTATGAAAATAAAAATGGTTGGGGCAGCATGAAAATTAGGGAGCAGGCGGAGATGATAATCTAGCAATTAATTTATTTTGGCCTTATCAATGAATGCAACAAAAATAAATTGTAAAGAAATACATGAATGCTTTAAACAATTATATCAGAAATGTTGAACACAAAATAAAACAATTAACAGATCTACGTTGCTACGACTCCTCATTTTCTGACTCTGATGGCACGCTGTCATCTGTGTTTGTATCTGTGTCTGTCTGTGTGTCTGTGTTTGCGTCTGTCAGTGCAGGTATATTTGAAGATGTCTGTTTGTCCTTGCCCCAAACAAAGCTGTAGTTTTCTTCTTGTTTAGAATGCTTGGCTTCTTCTTTATCCCCCTCAGAGGATCCACCCTAAACAGGTATAAAGTGTGCACTTTAATATCTAGGATGTAACTAGTCAATAGATTATGAACTTATTTAACACCTTTTGAAGATTTTTTTTTTTTTAAATGGTGTTTAACGCCATTTTCAACACATTTCAGGTTATATATGGTGTATCCAGTTTTATTGGTTGAGGAAGACTTCAAAATGAATCTGAGCCTTCCACAAGTAAAGGACACACTTTCTCACACAAGGTTTTTGGAGAGAGTGGGACTCGAACCTATGACCTTAGCAGTGAAACGTAAGTGATCTTGAGACAGCGCCTAAGACCACTTGGCAATGGAGGACCCTATTGAAGATTCAAGGCAATCTATAAGATTCAGGTCATAGGCATTTAAGTAAAGTGACCTCTTTAATATAGAAAATCACTGTAATGGTCTCGTGGTAGAGTGTTAGAGTGTTAGCCTTCACAAGCTTCAGTATTCAGGTTTGATCCTCAGCTGTGTCATATCAGAACTTTAAAATTGGTACAAAATGCTTCCTAACTTGATCAGCAATTAAAAAGGATGGTTTTGGGACTAACCGGACCAGTGTCAATATATAATGACTGGGTGTGGTTGCAGAGACAGCAGATATCACCTTCAAAGATAGAAATTGTTGTGGTTAGACTTGACAGATAGTTGATATCATGTAAACACCTTCCTACACAAAACATGTGTCATGATATCAACTTAATTTATTTTTGATCTTTGTATTTATAAGAAGAGCCAAATCATCTTATACACTAACCTGAGGATGTTATTTTTATTAAAGTGCATTTTAAAAGGAACACTTGTTGCAAAATTCTTTCGAACAAAGAAACTCAACTTAAAAGTAATAAAATAACAAAAAAACATCCAGAATTTGTCATCAATTGTTGATCATATTAAACTGCATTATACTTCAGGCGAGCATTTGTCATCCCTCATGCAGTAAATAACAGCCGATGATATAAATGATTGATTTTGACCTCTGACCTATAATTGTTACCTTGAATGTTGAACAACACTATTCTAAGATACATTAACAAATTATATTGATAACTGCATATAATACCGAACTACAATGGAAAGCTTTGCAAAACTATTTTTTAATTGGCAAGGATGCACTAAATTTTACATGCTTTCTGAGTTTGACATGAAATAATGTATAAATTTAAATTTTAGATGCATGTTTATTGCAAAATAATTTCACTTTAATTTTATGACAGCTTCTCGTATCTTCTATGCCAAATTTGAAGTTATAAATTTTCACTTTAATAAAAGTGCCACTAAACCAGCCATTTTAATGTAACCACATTTCATTTAAAAAATTATCAATACACCGTATTATTCATACGTTTGCTGCTATTTTTTAATTAAAACAAGCCGTAGGAATGTCAAAAAGTAGTTCAGGCTTCAGTGTAATAGTTAATCACAGTTTGTGGTGCAAACACCTGTCACTAACTGA